>VZTD01002786.1:399718-533811 GCA_013397725.1 Rhagologus leucostigma | reverse complement strand
ATTTTTATATATAAGTAATTTTAAAATTACAGTAGTTTTAAAATTACATCAATAAATATATTTAGGAATATATTTTTATATGTTTTTATATTATTATGTTGCACATCATATAATATGTAATATTGTATCCTATAAATTTATGTCTCATATATGAATTATCCATAATACATTAATATAGCATCATGTGTATTGATTTTATATTATTTTTAATATAGTCTATACTTTATATAATAATTTGTCGTATTATATATAATATGTATGCAGTATACATATTGAAACTCCCTCATATCTGTATGAATATCATAGAATCATAGAACAGTTAGGTTGAAAAAGACCTCTAAAATCATCAAGTCCAACCCTTAGCCCAGAACTGCCGAGGCCACTACTAAACCACGTCCCCAAGTGCCACATCTGCACAGATTTTACATCCCTCCAGGGATGGTGACTCCACCACTGCCCTGGGCAGCCTGTGCCAGTGCCTGAAAACCCCTTCTGTGAAGAAAGTTTTCCCTAGAGTCGATCTAAACTTGCCCTGGCAAAACTTGGGGCCATTTTATCTTGTCCTGTTGTTTGTTTCTTGGGAGAGGAGACTGACCCCAACCCCCATATATATATCGTACATACATACATACATACATACATACATATATATATACACACACACACACACATATAATATATAAACCTTGGGCACCTTTGCCCTCTGCAGTGGGTCTGTGTTAGCCCTAAGCCTCCCACTTCCATCACCATTAATGCTTGAAGCAGGAGGTAAATTAGGATATTCTTTGCAGCCATATTTTACAATTAGTTTTGTCACCACTGCTGTTTCTCTTGCTGCAGATGGGTGTTGGACTAGATGATTTACAAGGTGCCTTGCAATTCAAACTATTTTGTGATTAATATTCTAAAAGTAATTTCTGAATCCAAATAGCAGCTGAATATTGGCTTCTGAGTGTTTGACTGCTTTTAGATTTAAAAAAAAAAAAGGTGCTCTGTGTGGAATAATAACTTTGAGCTGAATTTTGACAAGAGTCCAGCCCTGAAGTTGGTGTCCTATACTCATTACGTGCTGTGCTGTAATGTTAGAGGAGTCCTCATTACCCTTCAAACAAGCCACAGCCCTTCTGATCTCTCTATGTGCGATAAAGGCAATGATGACTTTTAGAAAAAGGTGTTTCATTTCTGTTCTCATTTTCCTCTCTGTTTTGGGGTTGGTTTGGTTTTTTTTAGTGTCACACCTCTACTTCCAAGTTTACTCCAGCAGCCAGCAAGGACCCTCACCTACTGCAGCTTACGGAAAGGAAAGAGGAAAAGTGTGAAATCTGTGGTCAAAAGGTTCCTCCGGCTGCACAATGGCCTCTGGGTTAGGAGGAAGGTGAGATTTTTTGGATAATGAGAGCCTGTTCTTTATAGTCAGTGTAAAGTGTAATTGTTTTCCTTCCCTTGGAGGGCAGTGGCTGGTATGAAATTAAGAAAAGCTCTGTAGAGACACTCACATTTTCCTGAAAGTGGGGGTTTGCTGAGCAGCGTGGCTGTTGGTGTATTTGCAGTGACCTGCTAGAAAGTGGGGGTTTTGTGTGTGTGTGTTTTCTCCTGACAGGCTGGTTATAAGAAGAAACTGTGGAAGAAGTCGGCTGCCCAGAAGAAGCGTTTGAGGGAGTTTGTGTTGTGCACGAGGACACAGTGTAAACTCCTGGATAAAATGACCACTTCCTTCTGGAAAAGGAGGAACTGGTACGTCGATGACCCCTACCAGAAGTACCACGACCGCACGAATCTTCGTGTGTAGATGTCTTGGTTTGTTTTTCTCTAGGAAAGGGGGAGTGGTTATGTGGCATGGTCTGAATTTTGGAACATAAATCTGTAATGCCTGTACTTCTTTTAAATAAACATGTGCATATCATCTGAGCAGAATTATGGGAATCAATGCCCAAAATAAAGGAATACTGGAGATTATCTTCATCTGCAGTTTGTGTTTTACTTAGCAGAGGTTGGGCTGGTCACCTACACATTCTGATGTGTGGTGGTTTCCTGTGATTGTCTAACGTGGAGGAATACACTCTAAACAGCACTAAAAGTCAATAATTCAACATATTTAACCTTATTTTTTTAAGAGGCATGTTTAAATAACCCCAGGATCTATTTTGCTTTATCCATACTTATTGGTGGCTCACTGGATGGAGTCTTCTGGGGAAGAGGAGAAAGGAGAGCAGGGTCCATCTCAACACTGTTGCCTGTCACAATAACACTGTTGCCTTGTGTCCACGCTAGAAAGCATAGGGAAAAAAAACCCCAAAACCAGTTTAATGGCATCGTGCAGTGTTTATAACAGACCTTAACATGTATCGGCCACTAACTTCCACTACAGGACTCACATTTTGTGTCCTCTGTTGGTTTTTGAGCAGTAGAATCTATTCTTTGTGTCCTGCACATCCTCAAGCAGACGAGTTGAAGTAAGTTCTTGTTTCTCTCTCTCCTTTAAGCCTAACTACAGCTGACACTGCACATTCCTGGTCACATATAAATGGGACAAACCCAAGGGGTTATCATGGAGTCTGTTTGGAGTGTGCAGAGCAACTCGACCCTGGTTTTGCTAAGGGTTGGATTAGATGTTTTCTACAGAGCTGATACTCCAGCAGGTGTATGAAAGCAGTGCTTTAAAGCATTCCCTGATAACCCAAGGGTCCCTGGGTATGAGCCCCAGAGCTGCCTGTACAGTAGAGGTGGTTTGCTGCACAAGGCTGTAGCATTGCAATGAATTCACTAGTTACTCAGAGTGTTCAGTAGCTGTATTTTGTTCTTTTTCCAGTTCATGATACAGAAAGTTCTGAAGGACATGCAGCACTTAGTGAATACATCTATATACAGTCAGCCAGAATTCAGATAAAAATAATACAGCGATCAAAGTGATTATTCTGGCCTGCCAGATACATTGAACAGACTAAAGATGTTTGTTTTTGTTTTGTTTTTTTAATAAAGAAAAGATTAAGACTTTATTCAAGATGTATATCAAGCAGTATAACAAAACCAGCAAAACATCAACCTTTGGAATACTGTTGTAATGGCCGTCCTTGTGAGGCATCAAGTGTACCATTGTATCACAGACCTTTTCTACCCATCACAGGAAAGAAATCACACCAAGTGCACAATTATGAGCCTTAAATAGTTTGTCTAAACGCAAATCCCAACGTGTTCTCTGCTAGTTCAAATATGGTGCTGGATGCAAAACAGGTACCCAAAACTAACAGCAAAAAGGAGACTGTGGGCAAGGAGCACAAGGGTTCATCACAACGCGAGGACTTGCCAGCAGCCAGAGGCAGCAGGTTGTTTATAGGAGGAGCATCGTCTCTCTCCAAGCAGCTTTCTCCCTCCTAGCAGGAATAAATCACTCAATTCTCTTTCCCTCTGTACTGGGTTTGCACTTCCACAATTTAGGTTAATGATTCATTCCAGGGTGACAGGGACACAGTGAAGTCTGTCTTGTGTTGGATGTGATCCTGATTCAGCAGTTGGCAACCACTGGAGCTGCGCGGACACTGACCCCTATGGCAGGAGAGGAGGCACAGAGGGCTGCACGGGGCTGCTCCAAGCTCATTCTCTTCATAACTGAGTGAGTTTACGGTGAATTGGAGAGGTACTTCACAGGCCTGTTTACCACAGACCATCTCCAGCTGCAGTTTCGTTCCCCTCAGCCTCAATTTTACATGCTTACAATAATGCACGTTTCACTGGAGCCTTGAGCTAGGTAAAGGCTGTTTCCTAGGGCTGGCCTGTTCCCTTCAGGGTTCCACTCTCCTGTCCCTCTCTGAAACATCAGGAGGTGCCTGCCTGCCCTACAGGACTGATGGCAGGGGCCAGCTGCCTGAAAAGCCCCAAAACTGGGCTTTGTTAACTAAGCCAGATCTGCTGCTGTTTTAAACCATCAGCTGAAAGATTGCTTGGTTTTAGGAGGGGACATCTGGAAATGCTCAACCAGCTGCCCAATCAGAGCTGCAACTGGAAGGGAGCTGACAACTTCTCCTTCCGAACACACGCCTAGAAAGCATCCATCCGTCCGTCCGTCCGTCCGTCCGTCCGTCCGTCCGTCCGTGCCTCCTCTCCTGTCCCGGGTCCCGCACACCCTGGTTTGCCAGGAGAGGTCAGCAGCAGCGCAGGAAGGCGACTCGCTGAGCCGGGCTCGCTCCTCGGCAGAGGCTCCAGAGAAAAGCTGGAACAAAAGACTTCACGGGTGGTGTTTGTCCCGAATGAACACACGCAGCCTTTACACTGAACTGACAGCCTTGGGGCAGCCCCTGTAAACAACCTGTGCGAGGAAGGTGAGGAATCAAAGCGAGTGGCCGTTCTCGTCTGTACAGAACACTGGAGCACAAGGAGCACAAGTGCACGTGGTCAGGCATTCACATGTCTATCTATACACAAATATACAGCTCCGTTGATAAATTAATACTTTTTTTTTTCCAGAGATATGAAAAGGTTTATTTTTCTCATTTATACAGTGAATGTTTTGAGAGATATAAGGCAACTCCCTTGTCAACATTTCACCTCAGCACTTAAGAAATGCTAAACAGTCAAGTTTACAGTAAAACAGCAGATTAGACGCACATTAAATAGTTTTAGTGAGAGTCAATGTTAATACAGCGTGTCTGAGATTAGAACTTGTCAGATGTTATGCAGCTCTATGTTGTTGGGGTTATTTGGCATAATTGAGTGCAAACTTGTCAGCTTCTTTTTTATCTTACAGCAGCCCATTGCATAGCAGGGAAACATGGCTTGCTTGCAACAGGATTTTATTTTCTGCTAACAGTGCAGGCAGTTTTCTATTTCTTTTTTATATTAGCCAAAAGAAATCAAATAAACTCTAAAGCTGCTTAGAAGTAAAATACATAAGCTTCGCTTCTCAAAGCTTTTGCTGAGTTATCTTCCAGGGACCAACTCTTCTGTAACTGCTCTTTAGACAGGTTTGTTTGTTTGTTTTTAAAATTGACTTTCTGAAGAATTTTTCAAAATTTGCAAAATATGACTGAATCAGCACATGTAAAGGAAATAAAACTCTCAGGTAACGAGGCCAAATACTGTGGCAGACACAGGAAATACCTGCTTGCTTTTTCCATTTCCTAGCCAGGTCAGATAAACATTTCTGGGTTTGTGTAATTTCTTTCTTTCTTTCCCACACGTGTAGGAAGCTGTGGGAGTGACCTCAGGGATCCACCAGCTGGGCAGCTGGGATATGGATGCACACCCGGCAGAGAAGTGGTTTCAAAGGCCACTTCAGAGTTATCTCCAAGCCTGGCACACTCCAGCTGGCTGTTGGCACCCTGGGCTGCTGCACCTGAGCAGTGACCACCATTGAGCCCCTGTGCTGATCCACTGGTGATGGCACATCCTACATAATGCTAAATGCTTTTCTAGTCTATGTGACAGGTCCAAGAGCAAACACAAAGGGTCACATAATTAACTTATGTGTGAATCTCACATGCTCAACACTTACAAGAGACACCAACTTGAAGCACAAATACACAAACCCTACCGTGTCTTCCTCTTCTTTTATATTTCTCATTTATATATGGATACAAATACACCACTCCATCTGGTTCTTGTGTTTCTAACCAAACTCCATGCTACAGGAGAAACTCCAGGCTTCAAAAAGCAGCTCTCAGACCCAGCACCCTCCTCTGCTCATGCAAGCAGAACAGCAGCCCCTCAGCAGGAGAGCAGAGTGCTGGGACTGGCACTGTTGCAGCAGGGAACAAAGGCGTGTTTTCCCCTGGAAACGCATCACTAAAGCGATTCTAACTTCTGTTGCTGCAGTTTGCTCAAGCCTGGCTTGCTCACACTTTAAAACTTGCAGTAGAACATTGGCCACAAATGGTGGGATTTAGTTCTTCTACCCATCATTTTCCACAAAATACTCTCCTGGCTCAGGCTGATCAAAATTTGGACTCCCCCTTCATTACGTCATTGAAACCATTTCTTTTCTCTTGCACGTCTCTTCCTCATCCTCCGTAAGTGGTTCTGTCGCTGTGGGTTTAGCACAATGTTTTTCTCAGAACATGTGATCTACTTGCAGAAAGAGAAACGCAGTTGCACTCAGCTTTCGCTAACAAATCTTGGACATTTTGTACAGTCAAAGTACTCTGACATTTGTTACATCATTCACAGTCTTGAGGAGGAAGGGAGGAAAGAGAAATCCATGGGTTCTGCAAATCCACGTCATCAGTGATAAAGCCATAAATAAATACACAGTCAATGTAGCATCATGAGTAACTGATTATTGTTGTTTCTGCTGGGCATTCACAGAGCAAGAGCTATGCAGACACAAACGAAACTGTAAATGTACAGTGTGGGTGGGTGCACACTCTGCAAACCAAACCAGGACCCCTCACCTGCAGGCGCCTGCCAGACTGTCCAACCCACGCCAGGGACACACGCCAGCAGCGTGTCACAGAAGGATGCGGAGAGAGGAGGGAGAAAGGCCATGTCTGCGGTGCTGTACATCAAAGCACATCCATCCCACTGCTGTTTCCTATGTTTTGAACGAGTAGCTCTTTAAGGCAGAAGAGAGACATTCTGTGGATCTTGGTGCTATTGGCTCATTGCACTCACATTGTTTCAGTGGCAGAGGACGAGGTACTTTTCTTCCTGAAGCGAGGTCTAAGGGTCCTAGGCGGTGCCTGCAGAAAAGCAAGACAAAACTTCAGTGGCATAATTGAAAACATCTTTTTTTTCCTTACAACTCACCCATCTTTGTGGGACCTCTGTGACAAGGATCCCATTCCAGGCATGAAGTAATGGAGAAGCAGATTTTGACCCTAAAAATCAATAATGAATGACCAGCTGAAGACTAATCTCTTAAAGAAACCTGTTGTATACCCGGGTTACACCAACACCTTCCCCTCTGGTGCTTGGTTAAAGGTGTGGCTAAAGATTGCTAATAACACAACAGCTTAAAGAGACAGGACAAACTGGTGCCATTTACAGCACCTCAAGAGATCAAACTGGCAGCAGGGAGCCAGCTCTGGTGTCTCCCAGCCCATCCTGCACTGTCCAACCCATCCACAGCTCCTCAGAGGGTGCAGCTCATGGCATTACAAAGCTGAAGGGGTCCCCAAGGTGAAACACACTGGGCCTGCAATTCTCATGAGGTAGAACTCTTAAAAATCAGCCTCTTGCTTGGAAAAGAGGCCAGACACAATCCATTGAAATTATTTTAGAAATGAGCTATTGGAATTCTGCCTTGTAGTCCGCTGATGCAGAGCTTTTACAAGGAGCCCTGAATGCCCAGGAGGAGGCAGACCAACTCCATGAATTTGGTTTCCTGTGGTTAACCCTGTTCTCCAGACTCAGACAGACAGCAGTTAGGCTAGGAAACAAATGAAAGAAAAAGCCCTAATCTGCGGTCCCTACTTCTCTCAGAAGAGTTCTGGGGTGGCTTTGTGCCTTGTGAGCTTCACAACAAGAATTGGTTATCACATACTGTAACAGAGCATGGATTCTCAGTGTGGAGCCCTGTCACAGCATCAAGTAACACTGCAAGGTGTGGTAGGCTCTTCTACTCCATTTACCTAAATACCCAAAGCCTTGTTTTCTTTAACAGCATCAACCTATTTACCTGTAAGGGCCTGACAGGACCAAAGTGAGGGCTTTGTCATTTCTGTTTTATAGGACTTTCAAACACAAGACCGTGCCGTGTTTTTGCATTCCCGTGATGCAGCAAGGTATAAATATTCATATAGACAAGGGACTGCGGCATGGTGAGGTTTTGTTTAGACTCCACCAAAATCTCCATTTTTTCTAGCTTGACCGTAAACCAAACTAGTTTCTCAATGAGATGGGACTAATCCAGCACTTCACCCCATCTTCCAAGCCTGAAATCTTACCCCAGGTCCCCACAGTGAATCCCCCAACAGCACAACAGGTCTGGATGGGATGGCTGTGCCCACAAAGGCACAGCTGGAGCTGAGCTGAGGAGCAAAGCTGCTATGCACGGCAGTAATGGATCCCACACCACACCTGACTCCATAGCTGCTGGCTTGGAGTAGCTATGTGTAAACCAGGAGCCCAGGGACACAGCCAGACACCTAGAGCAGTACCTCCTGCAGCTTGGGAGAAGGCTGCTCTTTGGGAAGCTACGTGGCTCTTAAAGCAAAGCTGTCATTAACTGCACAGCAAAGACTTTTAAATGGGGAATGAACAGCCCTTTGGGAGGCCACTGGACAGCTCTGGGAGTAGCTGGAGAGGCTGCACCTTTCCACGGCTAGAACAGAGCAGCCCAGACTTTGGTGAAAGCCCCCACGGGTAGGACAACCCAGCAGAAGAGATTGCACCTGCTGACCAAACTCACACTGAGCTAAGGGAAGGAAGGAACAAACCAGCTTCCCACAGGTGAAGATCTCAGCTGCTGGCTGTGGCTCCATCCACCCTGCCCAGATCTGCAAGGAGTCTTTGCCTACAGAATCTCCCACGGAGGTTTTATTTCCTCCATAACAAAATCTTGCTAAATTTGCTTTTGGCAAACCACAGAGTGAGATCTGCATTTCCTTTAGTTCTTTTGTTTACATGAAGCAACTTGAAGTGTATTTAGTGAGTTTAGACCAAAGAGAGGTGTTTGTTCAGTTGAAGATTCCAGTTCAAGGTTCAAGGAATGTCACAGAAGGAGGAGCCTTGACAATATGGAAGTACCTCAAGGGGTTGATCCTTCTTTTTGGGCCTTTTGTTCATGGATGCACAATCATTGTCTTCATCATCTGAGAACACTGAGCCTTTTGTTTCACAGTTTGTATCAGGCGGCTTCTCATACCTATTGTCCACACTTATTTCACCTATTAATCACAGCCATTTACAGCCTAAACGTGAAGACACAGGATGAGGAAATCAGTGATGGTTTGATTCACACAAATCAGCCACCCCACCGCAAAGCCATGCATCTTCCAGGGATTAATAGACAGAAGGGTCTCACATATCACACTCTAATAACAGCAGCTGTGGGGTTAGGAATCAAAAGGCTCCTCTTTACAAAGCCATTATAAAGTCTATTTTGATTATTTTACACAGAATTGAGACTAAATTCACAGCCTCTGATGTCTGGGAGGTTGACACTAGAAAGAGATTTTTTTGTTTGTTTGTTTGCTCAGGGACAAATAGAATAACTGATTTCCTCAGTTGCTGGTTCCATCCATAGATCCTGCATCTACTGCTTCCTCTAGAAGGCTCCAAACAGCTGTTGAAGCCCCCTGGTGAGCACAGACAGACCTGCCTGGGACGCAGAAATAGGAAACACAGCAGCACTAACAGACTTGAAGCTGAGAGTGGTCAAGGCAAGCACTCAGTCTGAGATCCACTGAAGTTCACACAAAGCTTCACCAGGCACTGAACAGCCCCTCAGCAAGTGCGTGTGTTGCTGGAAGACCAGTGCAGGGAAAAGTCTCTCTTCTGTCACTCTGGAGTAAATGTGGTGGAGCATGAGCTCTGCTGAGGGATCTGAAGGCAGTTTATTGCTTGGTGGTTCTTATCCTTGTAACTTACTGCACAATCCTTTTGGGACTGGTCCTGTTACACAACACAATCCATTTGCTGCCTAAATACAGACAGTAAATGAGACGGTGTTTTTAATGACCAGTCCAAAGCATGAGGTACAGAAGAGGAAACTCAACATGACCAAGTTTCCTGCATCTCCACAGTTTCTTATCAGCAGGGCTGGAGGTTTCTCTGTTTAACTGAGAAGGCTTTTTTGATTCCAAAACATGTCAGGAGTGGAAGTATTTGCTGTTTAGGTAGCATGAATGAGAATTACTGGGTCTATACTTCAATTGTTGCATGAACATACATAGAAATAATGCCCTGTCCTTCTTGTCCCAGCCTGACTGTAAGAGTCTACTGGACCAAAGACTAAACCCCAAAGACTGAAACCAAAGAGGATTCTTAAACATCTAATACTTACTAATCCATTTTGATCCTTGAAGCCCAAAAGAACTGAATTCTTCGACAGCTCTTTCAGCTGGGTAACAGACAGAGGGGAAATGATTTGGCTACAGCAACACGAGTCATGAGTAGGTCATTGGGGCTCTCTCCAGTGCCAAATTAAAGTCAGCAGCTAATCGCTTTCAGCCCACAGGATGCAGCTGCTGCTCTAGACAGCAGCCTGTGCACACCATCCTCTGCCCACTGACCCTGTGTTTATACCCCTTTATCGCCATTCACATGAGCAGGCTGGAAGACACCACTGCAAGTTTTCAGGAAGAGCTGGAAGTTGACTTTTTCCCCAGCTGTACTGAAGGTGTTGATAGTCACGTTGCAGAGAGGCCTGGGATAATGCTGAAATGTTTTTCTTCTATGTAGGACTGTAGTGTGAAAACTGCACTGTGGGGAGAATTAAATGTTCTCTAGAGCACATGGCAGAACAGTACAGGAATGTTTTGGTTTACTATTTTATCTCTCCACTTGAGAAGTGAGCTACCCAGGAGCAGCCTAGCTTAGACCCTCTTGGATGTGGAAGCTGTTCTTTGCTGCCTCCCTAGGCCAAATCAAAATTTAGTCCATTTCAGTAGCAGTGGGTCAGGACTTCTTTCAACAGCCTCACTGAGGTTTGCACAGTGGCCCAACAACACACCTCCAGCCATGTGCCACTGTGAGCAGACAGGCTTTCCCCATGGAAAAAGGACTTTGAATGGGACAGGATGGAGGGGTGTTGGAGAACCAGAGTTAGGGTGTTCAGTGACCAGAGTGAGGACACCCTGGCTGCTGAGAGCAGACAGGATCATGTAAATGTGCCCTGCTCCCTTTCTCCTACAACCAGCTGCTCCACTGGAAAAGGAGACAGAAGAACTGTCAGCCTGGTAATGCTGCTGTGAATCCCATGGTTTTGCAGCATACATTGCTTTCTTCATTGCTATTCTCTCTCTTAAACTGGATGCTGGGCAAAAAAAGGTACTGAGGGAGCTTTGCCACCCATGTCACCTCCACAGCAGGCACAGTCTCCTGCAGGCTCTTCTGTTCTCCCCATCAGTCCAAGCATCACATCCATGTCCTGAAGCTGCTTCCATGAAGATCAAGAGGAGAGCTCAACCTCCAATCTGGTGCATATTGCTTTGATCCCTGCAGCTGAGAGGTCTGTAAAGTCCACTGGAAGTTGGGCTGATGCCCTCTTCTTCCCTGCTCCACCTCATTGTGAGTGGGACACTGAAAACCAGCCAAACGGGATCCAGTTTTGTTTCAGCCTCACTGAACTGGAAAAAGGAAGAAGATGGGCTATCCCAGGCCTTTCCACTGCTTTTCTGGCCATTGATGAGAACAGATCTTGAATACACAGGGCACTTTCCTTAAGACCTGGAACAAGAAGGGAGGATTCCCTGCCCATCTTGCCTTGGGAACAACCCAACCTTCTATTGATCTGCCAGACTTTGGGGTGCCTGACTTTGTCCCATGTTTGTGGAAGCATTATGCTGTTGTGGGATGGTAGAGAACTCATCTCCAAAGGGTGGCTGCTGTGTAAGCCCCAGCTCTGAAGTTGTTTGTTATTTTTTGTGAATACAGTGATGACATCATAAAAAACTGATTTTCTGACACCAAGAGAGTGATTAAAAATGTAAAGCAATAGGTTAACCAGAAGAACAAACACACATGTGAGGAACTGGTGAGAAAGGAGATGAAGGTTTAAAGTGAATGAAAGGGTTCTGGGACACCAAGGTTTGCTACTGGAGAAGGTAAAGACTGAGGAGCAAAACACATTGTCAGGGCTGGAGCGTGTGTTTTGAGGACAGCACTTGGCCTCGGCTGACCTCCTGTGTGTTTCTAAGAGCCATCTTTATGATCTGAGGCTGTGGGGCCTCAGGTCACTATCAGATGTCCCCAAAGTAGCAGAGTCAGCAGTGTGTGCTGCTCCAGGGAAGCAGCCAACAACCCCAGGGACTGTCACAGCCAGGAGATGGCTGTGTAAAAACATGGATCGTGCACCAGACCTTTGCCCTGACTCTGTGCGGAAGACTCTCACTCCCCATCCCAGGGCGGGCTGTGTTTCAGTTGGCTCCACCTGTTACATTTACGGCTCCACATCTTTGTGTGGAGGGGCCGAATTGCTGCAGAAGTGGGAAATGGGCTGGTGTTCCAGGACTAAAGCTGCCGCTGCCTCTTGCAAACGCCTTTTCAGTGCACAGACCAGATTACACTCCTCTCTCCACTAAAGCAAGACAGAACCTGACTATAAACAGTCTGAGGAAATGGACCCCTTAATTCCAGTTCCTATCATAATTCCTCCCAAAGGAACTGATACAGCCAACACATTGTGTGGGAAGCCCTGAAAATGGGCACATTTCTAGTTAAAAGTAGACATCTGAGTGCTCTGCAGAGTTGGGATCTGAGCTGTTAATGCACCACAGGGAACAACCCAGCACGGACCAGGAAATATAGGGCCAGATCACCGCAATCTTTGATCTCTGTGATTCAACAAGGCTAGGAAATTTCACTTGCAAAACTCTTTCTACAGCAATATCTGGGATTCAGTAGTGTGCTGTTTTTTTCAGCAATCACTTTGGTTCAGACTCTGGTCCATGCTGCTGTGTAAATCTGTAGTAAATTCCTGTGAAAATTCATAAGTACAACAGAAGTCAGGACCTGGCCCACTCTAAGTAAAAGTGAGCAAATGACTTTGATATTGATCTTCTGAAAAATCTGGACACTTAAATACAGTTACAGTGGGAATCAGGCAAGTTTGCGAGAAATTGGGCCTCCCCTTATTTTGCTGGGCACAATACTTCTTCCTCCCATCACTTTAATTCCTCAGGAGCAATGGGGAAAACCACAGTCACAGACTACTCAAACCAAGAGTGAGGTATTGTATTATTGTAATGGAAGGTGAAGTCACTCCAAAGTTAAGCCTTTCCAGGGGATCATTCATATAGAGAGGTTTGCACACCATTTAATAAGCACAGGAAAACAGATATTTATTATACGATGGCCATCAGTTTCTTTCCCCTGCAACAAAGATAAATTCACCATCATTTCAAAAAGACATTGACCCAAGTCCTGTACTTCCCCAGCAGCTTTCATTGCCAAACCAAGGAGTTAGGAGCAGCCAACTACACCAGCACACACTGCCCAGGAGCCACCAGAGGCAGACATCCTTTCCAAAGCTGGAGTCAAATGCAACCAAAGCAAACAAGCCTAATCACATCAACAAAGTCATCCGTTAATGAAAACACATCCCACAAACGAGTGAGTTGTTAAGTGCTAGTCTATTCCAAACACCTCAGAGGAAAATTCATGCAATCTGTAACACTTACATCAGAGTCCCATAATATTTACATAGAGAAAAAGAAAGAATAAACTGTTAGGAGAAAACATTTAGATGCAGAACGGGAAGGAACACTGTTTCAGAACACAGAAGTATTCATCTTTGCTTTTATCATTTCTGTCGTTCAGCTGGAGTTTATTAAATAACAATTAATGTTTTAACTTTCTACTGATAAAATGCAAATGTACTTAAAAACTATTGATTTTCTGTAAATTTTTTTCTTCCCTGAAATAACCAAAATAAATATGAAACTGTTTTTAAATCTCAAAAAGAGACAATCACAAATTGTCATTCAGAAGTACCAGTGCAAAGTGATGCAAACCAGCCCTGTAAAAATTTGCTTCAGTATTTAGTAAAGGGAAATTTTAAGGAACCAAATGCTAGAGCAACAGAAAATTGTTTGTTCTTTAAGCTCAATAAGGTTAAAAAAATCCTCCGAATAAGAGCTGGAAGCAAAACTGGCTAGGAACCAAAACAAAACCACCTACACCATTTAACTGAATTAGTTCAGAGACGTACAATCAGCCCCCTTGACACAAAGTCAATTAGTATTTTTAAAGCACTTTCCACTGTAATAACTCATGTGCAGTTCATAGCACACCACAAAGAAGGGTTGGATTCAGCTAATAGACCAATAAGGTGATTTGTTTAAAACACAATTAAGTGGATGTCCCGTCGAGGTCCTTGGTGAGCTGCACTGCTGGTCATGTGTGATTTGTCACCTTGTGGAGCACAACCCTGCAGTGCACACCCAAACCAGACCCATTCATCACTAATGTCCCTGCACATTTCTTACACTGTCTAAGGCTTCTGATCAGCATTTTAGTATTAAATGCCCCCTCAGGTACTTGCAGTCCCAACAGTTCTCCTGATATACAGCTGATTCTTCAATTCATGACAGATATACTTATTCTCTGCAAGAATTAAAATGGTTTCTCCCTCTCAACCATGCCCCAGGTCTTTGCTAACAGCATCTAAGAGAGGTTAGTTAAGAGAACACCACCAAACATAATATTTGTTACTTCTTAAATGCCGGTCCCAAGCAAGATTGTTTAATATTGAACAGCGTTTAAGCATTTGCCAGGCACTGCCAAAAGACAAAACAGATATCCCTGGAGATTTTCACTCTGTCCTCTCTGAAGGGGAGAAAGAGCTCTTACATAATTGTACTGTTGTTCCTGAATGCCGCAGCCTGACTTTCCACAGAACACAAAGAAGATAAATCAGAAACTCGGGTAAAGACCTGGAAGGAGTTCCACTAGCAAAGGCCTGGCCCTGAACAAGAGCAGGAGGAGCTGGCATAGGAGCTATCAAAGAGATGTGCTGGAGTACATCTGTCAAACAGGCTTGTATTTTAGTGAAGCTGCCCAGAGCAGAGGAGGATGAACGTCCTGAATTACATCAACGCTTTGTCACGCGCAGAACGTGAGGCCACCGGGAGCGATCCAACAGGGCAGCAAAGGGCTCTCCTGAGAAGCCAACAGCTTCAGCACAGAGGAGCCCACCACTGCCGACAGGGACAGTCCTGCTCCAGAACAGAGGAGCCCATCAGCACTCAGCCCATCACCACTGCTGACAGGGACAGCTCCAGCCCAGGGGGCTCAGGCTATGCTTAGCCTGGCCTTCAGGCTCTGCAGAAATGCACACTCCATGGCACCTGCAAGTCTCATCCTCCTGACACCTTCTCTCAGGATATCATCTAGGGAGCAGAATGCTCAGACTTTTGCTCCACCAGCCTGTGCTCTCCTAAGAGCTGTGGAGGTTTCTGTGAGTCAGACAGTGAAATAACTGAGTTTTACCTGCGAGAGCATTAAGGCAACTACTCCTGCCAAAAAGGCTGCACCAAGGCTGTAAAGCAGACTTTAATATTCCTGCTTGAGCTAAGGCTTGACTATCTGCCCATTTAGATTATAAACTCTTTGGAAATGAGAACTGTTAATGATGGGACTCTAAAACTGGCTACACGAAAGTTTGCACCAAGGAAAGATGAGTGCCAATAGCTCAAGGCAACTTAGCCCTAGCTAAACAAAGTTAGATTCTTTCTTCCCCCAGCTTTTTGTGGCACTGAAAATGTTCACATGACGTAGTCAGCTCTCCAAGCTACTAAAGATGCACTTACAAAGGAGGATTTTAATGGCAGGCCACTGTCTGAGAGTGCATTAATGCATCTATTGCCTTGGAGACAGAGAAAGGGCAGCCTGTGGAGACAGAATGAACCTTCTATGACAGAGCCTCGGCACATCCCTATTAACATGGTCTAAGGGACTGGATTATGTTGGAGAGGGGGGCGGGAATAGTAAAACAAGCCAATGTGAAAGACAGGACACACAATTTCAACCAGATCAAAATTACTTTGGGTCCAATTCATAAACATATTGGACTGATTGCTGCTTTAGCATCATTAAATGACTTTCCTAAGATTAACTCGTGACTGTTAAGCACATAAGGATTCAGTGATTCTTTTTATAAACAACACTTTGAAGTCAAATCCATAAAATTGGTTTAGGCTAATATTAGAAGGGTTCTAATAAAACACCCTGTGAATACAAGTATTTCATGCTTGTTGTTAGAGATATCACCTTAAACACGCTTCACTGTCCTGCACAGTGGCACACTCACCCAGAAAAGGGAGGGTAGCAAATCAAATACGAGGGTGGGTTTGCCACCCATGCAGAGTGCAAGGAGGCTGTGTCAGGCTGGAACCATCAGCCTCCAAGCACCAGCACTGCACAGGGCTCTGGCACCAGGTGCTAGGCTGTGGGAAGGCACAGGTGCCTGCAGCACGGTGCCTGCAGCACGGTGGCAGCACTGTGATCCTTTAGTCCCTCTGCTTCCGTCTCCAGGTTGATTAGTGTGCAAAATAAACAAAAAGCACATGAGATGAGAAGAAAAGGAGTTATGAAGATCTTTTGCCTCCACAAACATGAGATGCTGCCAGTCTGTATTTCTTTTTTCTCCCCAGACAAGCTGCTTGGCAGTCTCATTCTCTGGCATGCCCAAATTGGAGTTCTCCCACTCCTTTCATCTGCCACTGGGAAAAAATGCAGAAGTGACATGTCTGGGCTCTTAGCAACCGAGCTAACTGGCACAGCACTGAAAAGACCACCGGCAGCTAAACCATTCACTGCACTCTGACGTTTGTAAACACAATAAATGCTGGGGACAGCACGGACATTTTTCAAAAATGGTTCTGCCAGAGACTGAAGCAGGGAGAGTCTGTTCAAACCTATTTTTTCATACCAGGGTCTGCTACTGGGCTTTGCTACATACCCTGCTCATCTCAAACACAAATGTCCTCCCCACTAATGGAGAAACGTGCCAATCCTTAGGGAACAGTGCAAAATAGGGCTGGGACTGAGGAGGGTTTGCTCTTGCTGCATTCTCAGTGGATTTACAGCAGCACTGGGGCACATGGGGCAGAGGAGTTACACTGCACAGCAAGGACATGGCACATCCTCTAGAAGAGAAAGGAATGAAGTTCTTCTCCAGGGAAACAGTCCCCATCCTTGGGTAACACAGGTCAGTACGGTGAGAAGCACAGCAATTCTTGCCATCAGCTCACACACACAGCTCCCAAACCTGCTCACAGCCTGGCCTTCCCCTGCTTTGATCCCCTGGTGTTAGGAAACCCAGTGAGCAAGAGCATCAGGAGCAAGCCAGGCTGGGGAATGCAACCATGCCCAAAAGGGATGCATGAATACCAGGACACAGGAAATCCAGCACTCACCTCTGAGGAGTCGGCATACCGAGCAACATGTGCACACTGAAAGAGGAGCTGAGGGTTAGGAACTCATCAGGTGAAGCCACTCACTCTTAGAAAACACTTGGAACCATTTTGAAGTGGACTTCAAAGCCCTCATGTGCACAGGGAGATGAGTGTCTCCGCTGACCAGCATGGAGCACAGACTCGGGAATGTGCCTCATCCCAGGCTGTGTCCATATGGGTGTTAAGGATGGGGTTAGGTACAGCTCCCTGGCTCTGTTCTCAGACCGCTGAACAGAACTAACTCCTGACTGCAGGGACCTGGCAGTGTGGATAAGCAACGGGAGTGTGGATAAGCAATGGGTAACACAGTGCAAAAGGCTGTATGATAACAAACACAGGGTGCAATACTGGGACTTGTAATTCTAGGTGCCTGGATTTTTTTCAGTAGATCTAGACTTCTTGTAGAAGAAGTCTGGCTGCTGCAATCACTCACACAGCTTCTAAAGAAAATTATCCACAGATCCCTGATCATCTTAAACCAGGAGGGTCCTACAGGAATTAACATCCTGATGGAATTACCACAAGAATGAAAGCAACCAAGGGAATTGCATTGCACCCTTCAGTGCAAATGCAGGTGATTCCTAACTGTTCATGAAAGTGTGAAGTTTACAGCTTCATCTTGAGCACAGTTTGTGCTCCAGGAAACAGCCTAAATTTCCAGTTTGAGCCTTTCAATTTAATGTTCACAGTGGCATCAATGACTCCACATTAAAAAAAAAAGCTTTTGAAGAAGAAAAGGTTTGAGCTCTGTGTGATTTTTTCCAGTTAGGATTATCCTGCACTGTAGACACTGGAAGTTCTTCCGTAGTTTCAGAGTCATTTTAAAGCAGCACAAACCAGTGCTGCTGTTGAAAGCAGATGTCCCACTGTCCCTTGCACTCTGGCCTCCACCTTCCTTGTCCCACTGGTGATGTCTGTGCTGCTGCTCTCTGCTGGCTCGAGGATCTGACCCAGGCCAAGAGCAACCTGGAAGCAAGGGACAGCATTCAACTTGAACCAACTCCTTGACTGGGGTCAGCATGTAAAAATAAGATTTAAATATATCCAAAGTAAAAGACAGCATTTGCCAAAAGCAAGCAGCTGGGTTACACCCTTTCAGTGGGATGGCTGCCTCACATTGGCTGGATGCTGCTGTGAAACTATGGGCTTCCTCAAGAGATCTGCTGTGGGTTCAGACTCTGATTTTACACAGAATGGGGCTGATCACAGTTTTATGACAGTTTATTCTCTGGGAGTTCAGACAACATATATCTGGGTTGTTCTCACACATCTTTCTGGTTGATGTGGACTGAATACCCAAACACATCCTGACTGGTGATGTTCCCCCATCTTTGTTCTGTATTGCAAAGCCTTTGGTCCTTCAGCACAAGACCAAAAAGCAGCCTTGAGTGTCTCCTGCTAAGAGGAACAGAGAGTATCAGAAAGCACACTGTCCATTTCTGCTTTGAAATCATTCCAGATGAGAATGATCTCAGCCTGGGACAAGCTTAAGCAGAAAGAACACTGGGTCTGGGCAGTACAGAGGGTGGCTCCACTGTTTGTGATCCTCTGGCCCAGGCAGCATCAGCTCTGGACACTTTCCTGTGATGCAACACAAATTAAGGCAATACTATAAAGTTAAGAAGTGCAAAAGCTCCTCACTGTTAATAAGGACACGTCTGTATGTCGATTGTTACTGGACATTTGCCAGAACAACAGGATTGCCTTGAAAAATATTTGGAAATACTGTTCTGCAACTGACAGTTTTCCATAACAATGAGTAGCCACATGACATTTACAGTTCCCAAAGGAGAGATGCAGTTCTGCCTGTGGAAAAAGCACAGGTTGGAACAGGCATCGAAGCTAAAATGTCAGAGTCTATCATCTGGGTGCCAGGACCATAAGCTGAGAAATGCTGAACCAAGAGTGAAATGAAAAATCATATGAAGAGATGGTGGGCCTGCTACATGGAGGACGGGGATCACGGCGTGTCCTTGGTGCCTGTCAAAGGAAGGTGTGCACATTTCCCTGGAGCAGTGGTGATGCCTCATGGGATGTGCTGTTTGTGGGGTTGCCAGCCACCCACAAATCACAGCAAAAGCAGCCTCTGCCTCTTTGTGTCATCTGGGTGTGGCTTTTGACTGGGTGTGAGGAGGAGGACAAGGGTCTTTCTGTAGGATGAGTGTGAATACACCTAGAGCCCACTATGTGCTGAGCAGTCCCATGCCTGCAGAAGGACCATCCTCACAGCAGGACTGCACACTGGATAGGCACCACTGAAAGGCAGCAAAGACAGCAAAATGTAGAGGGGAGAAAAAAAAAGCAGCAAAAGGTAGAGGAAAAGGAGCAATTCCCCTTGTGTCAAAGGCAGCTCTTGCTTATTCTATTCCTTGGCCTCCTAAGACACTCTTCAGCAGGCAGAAATAAACCTTTGCTGTGTCTGCATGAGGTCGTTATCAAGTGCCAAGCTCTTCACACAGTGTCAAGAGGGGATTCAAAGAGTCACAAATCCATCTAACCAGCACCATTCACATTATAAAAATAACAATAGCGGAAACGAAACAGGCTGAGTGTTTGTGTAGCCTGGTCCTGCAGCCAGGTTTTGGCCACAGCCACAGCCCACTGGTGTCAGGAGAGCCTTTTCACGTGCCTCAGTGGGCTTGGAAACATGCCCAAGAGTTGTGAAACCAGAACCTCAACTGCTGCTGGTGCTCACTGGGGGACTGGGGGGTTTAATGCCAACAAAACTGAATTTTAGCAATCTCTTCCGCGCGGGGAAGACACCAGACCTCTCTCTATCTCCCTGTCTGTCCAAATCACTTTCTTTCGGATATCACATCTGCTCTTAAACACGCTCACACAACAGGATTGGAAACAGCAACACCAAGTCCCGCACCAGCTCTGGCTGTGTTTCCATTGCTCAGGGAATGAGACTCATCTAAACAACTGTAAGCTCAGCCTAAAGAGCCCTCTCTTGTCTTTGCCTCACTGCTGTAAGCCAGAGTATGCTTCCATATGCCATTTGTTCAGCAGCAAAGCTGGCTTGAGGACCTTCTAATTCCTGGCCTATGGATCTCATATGCCCCTCAAAGTCTCCCAAAACAGAAATCTTGGAGGCTTCCAATAAGGCAGATTAGCAAATTTGCTCGAATTAAAAATGATCCCTCAAAAATAGTACAAGAAAGTATTTTTAATCTGCATCAAATTCAAGATTTCTTCCTCTGAGTTCACAGCTCTCTGCTACTGGATGGCTTGAGTAGCCAGAGCTGGGCTGTTCCATCACCTCATCACCAAGACAGATTATAGGCTGATAGAATCACAGCATGGCGTGAGTTGGAAGGGACCTTAAAGATCATCTTGTTCCAACCCCCCTGACACAGGCAGGGACACCTTCCACTAGACCAGGTTTCTCCAAGCCTCTTCCAACCTGGCTTTGGGCACTTCCAAGGATGCTAAGTGTCAGGTGCAACTGAAGACCCCCAACAACATAATGATAATGATAATGATAATGATAATGATAATGATAATGATAAAAATAATAATAATAAACAACCCAAAGAAACCCTCTTCAACCTAAAAGAGCGAAGATCAGTGCCTGAGGAAGGCACCACCACAGTGCAAAGCCACCACTTCTGGCTGGTATTTGCAGCAGACCCAAGTGGGGTCAGCTCTCAGCATCCTCCATGACAGGTGCCCTGTGATGACAAGGGTTTAGCATTTATTGGCTAATTTCGTTATCATGCATTTTTATGTTGAGACATCATTGTTCCAGCTATACCTTAATTCTAACCATATGAGTTTCAGAGCTTTCATCAAAAAGGGATGGTGGTTTTGGTCTGCTGTTCTTTCCTGAGCGCTTCATCTAAAATTCCATGATAGCAAGGGCTGTTACCCCTCAGAAAGTGAGCTCTGCTCTCTTGTCAGTCAAAGAAAACACACCAGGTAAGAACATGGCTCTGTGTTCTTCACTGTAAGCATAACCTTTAACTTCAGCCCACAGCTAATTCCCTTAATTAGTGTGGTCACAAAGAGATCAAGGAGCAGGCACAATTCTGGCTGGCAGCAGCCAAGGACAATCAACATAAGCCTTCTTTGAATTATATAAAATTTTAAGTTTTTGTTTTGGGAATCATTATCCTCCTATTTTAAGGTTTCTCTTAAAACACCAGGAATAAAACACTTGCAAAAGGAAAGGGTAAGATGTTTCCTTTTTTGTTGGTTCTTTTTTTAATGTTGCTAACATAATTTGTGGGTTGGCAGTGGGACTAGGATGGAAGAAAGAAGAGAGGGAAACACCTCTAAACAGAGAAAAAAATCAACCCAGAAAGATCTACTTTAAGTCTGCTTTGGATGACAGGTTGCTGATGAAAGAGCTGATAGAGCATCAAGAAAATAGAAGTACAATGCAGGTTAAGAAGAGTTGGCTATTTAAAATGTGAATACCGTCATGCCAAACACATAGCCTGGGGTATTTCTGCTCACTCCATCTGATGTCACACTGACTATGTCCCACTATCTCTAAAGCAGGAAAAAAAAAGAGGAGTTCCATGTTTCTGTGAGGCAGTGGGGACATCTGACAGGGACATTTATGTCATCTGAGGGCTTTGAGACAGGAGAAAGAGTTGTGTGTCTGCTGTTCTGTAGTGACTGCTCATGCACATTCTCATACGAGCATATATTACATGTATACGTAGCACCCTAATGGACAGAGGCAAATTCTGTCTGTCTCCTGCTTATGTCCAACTCTCCAACTAAACAAATATGAAAGGTGGAAGGATGGACCTATGTCTGGGCTTAGTGTGCCTAGAGCAGTGTCATGTCACCAGAATATGGCCCTCAGGATGTGACACAGTTTGGCTGACACATGACATTCTTACACACACACGACGGGTGACTCTGATCAATTCTCCCCTCCAGACACTCTGACTACATACAAAATGGAGCCCACACAAAACAGCACAAGGACTGGAGAGACCAGAACTGTATTTTTCACTTAGTGTGATTAAAAGTGAGAGCAAAGCTGTGGCTGGAGTCTCTCACACAGTATGAATTGCCCTCCAGAGGAGTCTTTCTGTATTCTCTGCAGGTGGAGAATTAGGGACCTCAATGAAATCACCAAGTGAGATTGGACAGATAAAGGTCTTGGAAGATTTTGCAAATTTGTGCAGTTTTCATTTAAAAAAAAATTAAACACAAAATCTCAAATTACTTGGATCCAAAAATTTGTGATAAACGCTTAGGCTCAGTTTGAAAAGTTCATGAACAATTTTTCAGAGATTCATTCTGAGAGATCCTTGTACAGTATTGATAAAAAACCAGAACAAAATCAAAAACTTTTGTGTGTTGAGACAGGGGTTTGTGGCCAGGTGAGCTGACTTCACTCTCTTAAGAGCAAAACTACAAAGGCTGCTCTACTCAACATGGAATTAAGATAACTGAATTATGCTTTACTTGTGACATTATTGTGGTCTAAATACGTGATTTTTAAAAGACTTTTATATTCTGTATGTGAACACTTTGTTTTCAGATTGATTACTTCAAGAGAAGTGTGCACAAGACCTTATATAAAGATGAGAATAAAACCACTGTGCATCAACATTTCAATTTACCCATAAAGAAAATGTATTCAACACATAATGTTAAAAAAAAGAAGTCTGATTCTCAGAATTTGTAAAAGACTCTTTAGGAAAGATGAGACAAGATATTTCTAATACATTCCAAAACTAAAGCAAATTAGAAGAGGTAGCAACTACCCAGGCTTGAAATACAGTGAGTGTTTGCACAGACCTCAACACACACAAGTTGAAACTGCTGAATTTCTGACTTGCCAGCATATGTTTCACAAGCTACCAAGTGCAACACGCCTGCAACTTTCTGTGGCTTCTCATCACAGCACTGGAGTTGAGTGGTCTTTGGTGGTGTGTGGGAATCCCAGAAGCCATCTGGAGCCACCTGCTTGGGACAACCCTCCATGTCTCAATATTTGAGATCTAATCTGCAAAGCTATCTCCAATTAAATGTTTTGAATTTGGACTCAAAAAGATTTCTGTAACCAAGCTTGAAATAAATTTTTTAACTGAATCCTCAGGAATGGATCTTATTCACAGTGTGATATTTCTTCCCTTCTTTCAGAATTAGGAAACAAATTCCCTTATTTTTATTCCCTTAATAGGGGAAACAAATTCCCCATTGCCTTTAGGAGACACAGTTCTTCCAGCATGGCTTGCAGCCCCCAGCCCAACTTTCCAGCTCAGTTTGCAAGGACTGAGTCTGGCTTCCCTGCACGGTCAAGTCCCATCCTTGGTACCAGCCAGGAATAGTAACCATCAAATGATGACATTGTTTTTTTCTCCTAAGTGCCAAGAGACTCAGCAGCATGTCTGTGTCCTGGGAATTCTGGTATGTGCTGCCTGCAGTGTCTGTTTCTCTCTGTTCCTGCCAAGGGCATGACTTCATTGAGCGGTGTGATATTCCAGACAACACAACACTGAAAATAACACTGGCACTTACCTGAGCTGCCAGTGCCTTCTGATGCACTTCTGGATGGTTTTGGCTGGCTCTGTTTGCTACTTGTTCGTACAGTGACTGAAGGAGGAACAGTGCTGCTGCTGTCTCCACGAATCGTCGAGAGATCCTGCATGCTAAAGCTCCGTAGTCTCTCAGACAGGGCTCCCTGTCCCTAGTTAAACAAGCAAGTAAACAACACGAAGTTAGATCCAACATTTTGAGACTATTTTCTCTCTTGCTCATTGAAATCCATCGGGACAATAGGAAGCGAAGAAAATTGCCTGGTCCAGTAACCTAGAGACAGCAAAAATGAGTTGCTAAAAGCACCATTCCCTCTCTTGATCTTCCTTTTGGAGTGGTTCTATGGCAAACGTTTCTGATTCTTCACTGTAGTGACCTGAGCTCAGAGCAGCCTTGGCCATGCGTAACGGAGCAGGATGTTGTTGTATCTTTGTAGCAGGTACTTTTCTTCACTAGGAATGAGTCAAACAGATGCTTGGCTTCAGAAGCACAATTAAATGGCCTGCATGAAAATAACTCTCTTTTAAAGTTAATCATCTATGATGATACTCACCCAGCCATTCTCAGCAATACACAACATTTCCAGAGCACAGAAAATTTGAAATTTTAAAGTAATAAAAGGATATTGTTAAATTCCAAGAAATATAACAATGCCTTTTTTCATGCAGCTTAAGGAAGAAGTAAACTAATGCAATATTTTTCTTTCTTTTTACACCAATTCTCAATCTGACAACAAAGATATTCCTTGGTGAAAGGAATGTAACTGTTCTTTGTAAATGATGGGTGGGTTAAATCACATTTTCCATTAAAACTGCATCCCATCAAAAGGTTGACTCTGTAACCCTCATGCCACAGCACAGCCATAAAGTAGGAACACCAGAAAATTCAATCCATACAGAATGATAGAATTCTTGATGTCAGAAAAGACCTTTAAGCTACATTAAATGACATTCAGAATATAAATTGCATAACTGATAAAAATTACATTTACGTTTTAACATTTTGTTGAGGGGGGAGGATCTGAAAGATACTTCATAGCATATAGTCTTGAAAAAAGTACTGAAGTAAACACAGAGCCTTATTCTAACATTCTTTCTGCAACTGTAAATTAGGAAAAATTCAATGGATTCTTTGACTGAGATGAAACCAGAAAGATGGCCAATAACAGACAGTAAATACTGTCCTGTTTAACAAAAAGATAAGGCACACTGTAGCAATTCACCGGCCACTTTCATCTAGACTTGTACTTGCCCAAGCAGCACAACCTGACTGCTGCCAGAGTACTTAGGCTGGGGCTGGACCAGAACACATCACTGCTCCCTTGCCTGCAGTTTTGAGTATCCTGACCCAGAGTGCAGGTCAAGGCCAGTGGAGAGATCACTCTGGTGCTGGCCTGGCAGAGAGAAAGGACTTACCCTGAATAGCTACAGTCGAAGGCAGGACTGGACACATTCTTTGCTAAAGCTCTTAGGCAACACTACCTGTCCCTTATGCACTGGCATTGATCCATTGGGAAGGCAATGCAATAATTTACTTACTGATTTATCAACAGGACTTCAGAAATTCTGCATGCACAGTAAAGGAAAATCAGTGTCTCTACCTCATACAAATTCCTTAGCATCTTACTTTTAGGGTGTGTAAGTAGAAAGGGCATCAGGTGCTTATAACTACTATCACTGTGACAGTCTGCACTTTTTACATTCAAGAAAAATGACAGACCAGTAATCTCCCAACTTTTCAGCCTGATGCTTTTTGTACAAGGAAAATGGGTTCAAGCTTCCTTCTCAACTCCACATTTAGCTTTCCCGCAGACTGTTACGGAGAAGCAGCAGACTTACTTTGCTCTTTCCCACTAGCCTATTCAGTTTTTGAAAGTATTTTAAATGGATGGGGCTTCTTTGCTTATATACCAAGACATACCATGTTGCTGATTTTATATGCATGGCAGTGGAGTCCTGAGAACTTACGCTCTGCTACACTCTCACCTCCGCCATCGCATTCACCAACCTGGCACAAGAGCTGATGGCTGAATTTTGGCTACTCCTGCCAGTGGCTGAGCCACTCTTGGGGTATGTTCTCACTCCAAGAGGCATCTCCAGTTAATCCTCTTGGGCCAGTGTAAGGTACATTTACTCTGTAAACGTTACCGGGCTGGTAACTGTAGTTACCTTTCGTGGCTGGTCAGCTGGGTGACATCTCAGCTGCCCAGAGCTCAGTGCATTCTGGGTGGATTTTGGAGCCTGCACTGAATTCCTGCACAGACACCCTATTCTCAGTGACTGATTCAAAGCCAACACAAGATATCCTACCCTGCAGCCTGGTTACAACAGACAGCTCTCCAGTGAGAGCAAGCTGAGAGCAAGCTGACCATTAAATAATATTTTGCTATTGCAGAATGACTGGGCCAGCAAAGCCAGAGGGTTAGCAACTGATGAACTACTGTAACTTGAGTGCTGCATTCCTCCCTCACTCCCAGCTCAAGTGTCAGCAGGGCTCAGGCTTTTAACCTCCCCCCAGCTGCTCTGCTCAGCCAGCTAACCCAAATTCCATTTCATTCCAGCCAGCAATTTATGTACGTGGACATGAGTCAGGTTAGAGACGAGATTCATGTGTCAGACCAACCTGGCAGGGAAGATGACACTAACACATTGAAAATGAAGAAGATGAGTTAATACTCTTGCACTGCACCTTGTGATATAGCGGCATAGAATGATCAAAGGCCCCAGAGAGAGCTTTGAAACAAGGGCCTGATATGTGCCTCTCATGTGTGGGTCTACTACATCAGCATGTAATACAGAACCTCGAGCACAGACTGAAGCAGCTGAGCTAAACAACTTTGACTTTCTCCAGGAAAAAAGAATTAAAATTGCCTTTTCTTAAGTTTTGCTTTAACTTAACCTGAGTTTCTAACAGCAAAAATAAAGATTGTTTACAAAACAGGTAATAGTAAAATATTACTGTTACTGTTCCCACCATTCCTTGAAACAATTTGTCCAAATATCAGAAATGGCAAGAACAGCAAAGGCCTGGGCTAAGTGAAGGCACTAAACACCTGTGAAAACCTGCAGAGTTCCATTCATTTTCTTTCCAATTTCTGCACCTTTGGTCTTTGTAGGGATAGACTTGATTTAACTCCTCCTAGAGCAGAGTATAACACTCACAATTCTTTCCCAGTTACCACATTTTTACTTGACCCCAAATAGAAACATGACAGAAATTACCACAGAATCAGGATGATTTCAGAGTAAAATGGAAAATAATGTTTACCAACCTTTATTTCCCTGCCACATAAGCAGCTGGTGCATAGGAAATCACAAACATTTGAAAAGCCAGCATGCCGAGGGTTTGTACTGCTATGCTTTAGAAATAAAGACTTTATCCAGATGTAATGCTTATCATTCCACTTAAAAAGACTTATCATTTATTAGCAAAAGAAAATAACAAGTTAACAGCTTTATTTCTCAACAGAATACATTTAGCACAGCACATGTTTTGGGCTATGTTTCATTAAAACAATCATGTGGAAGATGAGGAGCAGCTGCTTGGGGGATTTTTGTTTACTGTTGTGGTCATGATCATGCAGACGCTCTTCCAACTGCTACATACATGAGAGATATCCCAGGAATTTCAGCACAGAGAGAGGATCCAGGTCCTGAAGCTATGCCTACACTGCAGGCCAGAGGCATGTTTGCAGCACATCCACACAGATCTGGGCTAGTTTTATCCTAGAGAGCGTGACAGCAGTAATACCATGACAGTAGCTGTAGTAACACCATCTCACTGTGTCAACAGCAAAACAGCTCGATGTTATTACACAGCCCTCTGAAAATTGTGACTGGGAGGGCTGGGGGACTAAGGATGACACCACCTCTCTCTCTTCCTAACCGACCACCAACAATCATCAAGATGATTGTGCTGGCAGTTTGAGACCTGTGTTTTGGGGACTTTAGAGGACACGAGCATGAAGTGGTGCTGGAAAACTGAGCCTTAACTTCCCTGGGCACAAGACTTCCTGCCTAGACTCAACTTCTATCTCATCCAGTTTCTCTTAAGACATGGACCATTCCTGTGGGCATGGCACTTCTGATTTTACAGACAGTGAATTTGGTAGATAGGGAGGTTTTGGCGGCTACAGGTGGGAACAGCTGTCTCTCTGTTCCCTGATCATTATGGTGTATCTGCCCCCAAATTCATCTGATCTTGCCCATAGGTGAAGGTACAGCCAAACCGAAAGTGGAGCTTCTTCAGGCTTCCTTCACCTCTTCTTCCCCCAGGATCCACCAACCTCACTTTTTATGGGGAAGAGGCAGGGTTCAGTGCTACTAAATAGGATAAAAGACAAATACTAAAAAGGACATGGTAATATCACTGCCCAGTCACTGCTATCACTTGGTATCAATCTTATCTAGATTCATGACTGCACCAACAGTATGAAGGCATCGGCCATCAAGACAAGCTGCAGAAGCTCATTTGTGATTCTAAGCAACATTAAAGCTCCCATCCACGTGGCATAGTAATTAATCTAAAACTAACTTAAGTATATCTGCCTGATTTGGTCAAAATGGCAGCTGTAGTATAGACATTCCTTCCTCACCACATTCTCTGCTTTTTGCTTTAAAGAGTAGGACAAAACAGTTTTAAAACACTGAACTTCCAAAGCCAGCAACCTGCACACTGCCTTCCTCTTCATGTTGCCATCATCCTCTCCAGAAACAAACATCAACCTCTCTGGGTCCAGAGCACAAACAGTGCTGCAAACAGTATTTGCCTGGAAGGATCAGAAATTCTTTCAAAAAACTGACATCTGCATTGTGACAAGCACTGTAAAAGGCACTCCATCAGAAAGAGCTGGAATTGTCTTAATTTGTTTACCACTTTATAATCAGTCTCTGCATTCACATTTGAACTAAAACTTTTTAGTGGGAGATGCATTTAGCAGTCTGGGAAAAACTGGGTTTGCATTCAGTGGAATTATTCATTATAAATACTTCACGTATGTAGGTAGCTAAAGGTAAAGTAAATAAAATTAAGCACATAATTTTAAAATCTGCAATTTATATAACAGTCCCATTAAATATGATCTAAATATAAACAAATAACAGTGTCTAGATTTTATCATTCCTTCAGTTTGAAAATATGAAAGAATTCTGTACACATTATTTAGGCTTCAAAACACCTCTAATACCTACAACAAATTCCATTTTGCAGCTGTGGAAACTAAGACACAGCATGACAAATCAGGAACCCAAAACTGCCAAGTCACGAAAGAGAAACTTTTAATACAATCAGTGTTAATGCAGGATGGCACCTCCTGGCCTTTTGCATCTTAGAGTCAACAGTTAATGGACAAGCAAGGGAACACTAAATCACACTCAGCACACTTCCAGCACAATACTCAATCTGTTAATGTTCTCCTCTCTTTCTGCTGGAGGTGTAGTTAGTAGTTCTCCTCCACAGATGTCTGCATGCTTGTTGCAGCCTCCATCCCGCCAGTGTCCACTACAAGGTGTAGTGCATGTTCCCAGGATGTCACCTATGCCTGTGGTGTCAGCAGGACTGCCCCAACCACACCTGTCAGAGATCCTGGCTTCAAAAGCTCCACTGCAACCCCAACCATCCTCACAGGAATCACAGCAGAGGGAGAGAGGCTCCCTTCATCCATTAGTGAGAACACAACAGCAAACACAGCAGCTTGGCCAATGAAGCAGCAACCACCCCAGTCAAATGAGTGTTCCATGTTCAAAGCTCCCTGCCTGGCTGCTGGAGTCTCTTCGACTGCCAGCAGAGGACTTGGAAGGCAATTTGCTGATGAGATCAAGGACAGGCTTTTAAAGCTCAGCACGCAGGATCTACCCACTGGAAGCAGAGCAGACAGCATTTGGCCTCAGACCAATCTCAGCTGAAAACAGTCCAAACTAGTCTAACAACTAGTCTAACAACTAATCTAACGGGGAGCAGACATTAGTTAGGGGTTAGTAAAAGCACTCAGCAGATTACCTGCCCTTTTTTCTGGTCCAAATACAAGTGTAAATGGAGTAGCTGAGAGACCTAGCAAGGGAAAAAAGAGAGCCATTGTGGCAACACATATAAAAGCTTTGAGAATAAAATCTATTTGAAGCATAAGTAATCGAGGTGAGATATGAGCATGACACTGGGCATCATGTGCAGGGACTCACATACACATAAAAAGCAGGGACATCCGCCCGTGGACTCCACCTCTGAACGTAGGTTCTCCCTTCCTCAGCTTTCCCAGAGAGATGGAGAAAACACTCCATAACCCCAGCTGACAAGGTGTCACCTAACATGTTTTTAAAGAGTAAAGCAAATTACAAACACAATGGGCTGCTACTCCACTCCTTGCACTTGATTGATGCTTCCCACTGGAGAAATCCACAGGCCTAATGACTAATTTAGGCTCAGGATTACGTGAGGGACACGTGGCAGTCATTTTAGTCCTGGTGACTGACAGTTCTCCTGAGCAGTAGGGTGACAGTGAGCAGGAGTTTGCACACAGAAGCTTCCTTGTTTCTGGCTGCAGGCAGGCCCTGAGCAAAACCATCAGCTTGATGGTCTGAGCACAGGCATGAGTGAAGGAGTAAATTGCTTCTGCCACCATATGAACACAAATATCCTACAAGCAATATCCTTATCTACGGCCAGGGCCTGCGTGCCATGCCTAGTCTGGAAGAGCTACCTGTTTGGAAATGTCAGACAGTAAAAAGACTCAAAGGGAAACCAGCTGACGTTAATGTTGATGGTGGAAATGTAATTTCATCCACCCTTTTTGTTTGTGCAGTTCATTTCCTCTCCTGGGAACTCTTTGTTATTGTTTCTCCCACACTAGTCTCTCTGTATAAATTTATTTTTTGGTTCTGCTGTCCTGTGCATTCAGTGACTGTTGTTTGCTTGTTGGAGACACGAACCAAACAGCTGAAAACAAAGAGAAACTGGAAAGAGTTACCTGGATTGTAACTCAAACAGCATTGGGATTTTATAATTTGTGAAAAACAGATTCTTAAAGACTTCTGAATAAAAGATGCATCATGCATGACAAGAATACTTCACAAAGTACTGTAATCAGTGCCATGCCACCATATGTTTCAAGAAAGCCATTTGTTGTTCCTCCTTTTTGGTGTAACATAGCTCCAAGATCTTTGATTTTGAATCCCAAGTGGAGATCCTTTAAAAGAAGCTACTTTCAAAAGCAACAAGCTCAGCCCCCCTGAGAGAACAGTAATGTGCCCCCAAAGGCTTCTCAGACTGTGAACTCTAAATCACTCCTGACCTCTGCAGCTCTAGGCCACGTTACTGATCAGGGCACACGATGTGGCCATCGCAGATGCGGTGCTAAGCAGATTGGTCAGAACTGTGCTCCCATACGTTTGCTCAGCAAAGGAGCACTCTCCCTCTGAGCAGGGGGATCTAATCATTACAAAGAGGCTTTATCAAGCATCTTAAGGGAAAGGATGCTCCTGACCCCCTGCCTTCCTCTTTCCCAATTCAAGTAGAAGTGCAGTTCTCCGCTGTTATGTCACAAAAGGCAGCATGTCTCTCCCACACAAGTTTTCTCCTCCCAATTCCCACACTAAATAGGTCTAAAATCGCATGGTAAATTAGGGATCTAAATATTGATTTTGGGGCAATTGCACTGGCTACACTAGCCGGATACCAGAAACTAATTAAAAGATGCTGTTTTTCTAAAGAGGATAAAACCTAAATCATCACCAGCATTTCCCTCCCAGCGTCCTGGTTTAAGAAATAGCAAATGTACTGAAAAACTTCCTGATAAATTCCTTGGGCTAAGGGGCCCTAAGGTAATGAAGCTATAACCCTCCAGGGGAAGGTGAGCCCAAAGGCAGAAATAGAAATGAATAGAATAGAAAAGCCAGCCCAGACAGGTGGTTTGGGACCTGCTGAGGCTGCACTCCTGAGCATTAGTTAAGGAGGTGGATGCACATCCTGAAACCCTCCTGCTTGTCTGCGTGCCTGCTCCTTTTAACGATACACGGAGTGACTGCTGGCTCCGGCAGCACCGCAAGCCACATTTCCCCACGCATGAAAGGCTCCTGGACTGTTTCTCAGACTTATTAGGCACAAATGGGCTTTTCACTGACACCAGTCATGCGTGCCTGCTCCCTCCACCTCATTTATCTTCTCCTGCCAAGGCTCTGTGCCCACTGCCAGCACCACGCTGTGCCCCACTCCCCTGCGTAAAGCGAGCACGCAACGGGCCACAGCACCAGCTGCTCCGCCACCCTTACCCACGGAAGGGCAGAAGAGCAGGAGAAGGTACATTATCAGAAACCTCTGGAGTACACTGATCTGTCAGCAGTGGGATGTTTTCTCCAGATCTCCTTTGAAAGGCAGAGTTGATGCTGCATCTTGGGGATGGTTAAGTGGTTGGGAGAGGGGTTTGTCTTCAGGTGGGGAAAGACGGTGGTCTGTTTGGCAGAATTGGTTTGTTCAGGATAGGGAATAAGGATACATCCAAACAGGATCTGGGAAACCCAGGAGCTTGAGATGATAAAAACTGGGGGTGAGTGTAAAACTGGCGATGTGTTGTAGAAAGAGAGGAGGCAATGGCAGGGCTGGGCAGCTTCTGGGAAAGCAAGGTGGCATAGAAGAATTGGGGACTGGGGACATGGCAAAGCAGCAGGTGGTAGGGGGCTCAGGGTGGAGGATAAGTGCTGGGAGTGTGGTGACAGCAAGGGAGCACATACAAGTGTGCTGTAGAGGGCTGGTGCTGCCTCCAAGGCATTGGTGCCTCTCCTTGCTGCAGCCATGTGTGTCCCAGCTGCTTACACTGAAACCTGACTGGCGGCAATGAAAAGCCCACTTACGCCCAGGATCCATCTGATGGATGCAGTGCCTGGCCAAGGCCTTGCAGCTGCCCCACAACTGGGGCTGTAACAGCCCTGCTGCTGCTGTTCCCCTTCTGCTGTGACCCAAAAGCAAGCCCCTTTCCTGCTTCTCTTTTCCCCACCAAGGTGAGCTGGAAAGATGGTGGTCGTCAGTGCCCAGGGCTCTTCAGGAATGAAAATGGCTGAATTAGCTGGAACTAATTGAAAATACACAAAGAGCAGCAGGATTTACTGCCTGGCCATTTAATCCTACCACTTAGGACTGACCCACTTGAAGTCGCCACATGTGACAGAATCACCAAGTGATGAGGACAGGATTAGAGCCCCAAATGAGATTATGCTCCTTGGTGGGAATGTGAGCTGCTGGGGCAGGGAAAAGATCTGTGTTGAGTACCTAGCAGGGGTAATAAGACCAGATATCAAACGTTCTGTTTGCCTAGTGAGCATCAAAAATAGACTCTCCGGAGAGAGAGAAAACACCCAAGTGAGCCAGCTGGGCAGACCCGGGGTGCTTGGGACATTGACAGCTCCTCAGCCTGTAAAATGAACTGGCACAGGTTTGTGCCAGCGTTAGCACAACTGTGGCTTCAAAATGAAACAGAGCAGGGGAAGGGAGCAGGAGGAGGGGAAAGGACAAGCCTGCAACTGGCTAACTGAAACATAGGATATTTGAGATAGAAAAGGGAAAGGGCCAGGGGATCAGAGATAAGGAAGGTGTGGCTGTGCACAGCTTGCAGCATTTCAGCCTGCAGTAAATACATAAGCAGCAGCCTGTCACATACAAATGGTAATCAGAGAGCTAGACGCATTGTGCTGCACAAATAAAATGACGATGGATAAACAGAATGGATAAAAAAATATGACAGACAAAAAGAATGGATTAAAAAAATACGATGGATAAAAAGAATTAAGAGATGGGCCTTGCCCAAAGATCTTATCATGAAAGACAAAAGACCATGATGGATCCCAGCTCAGACAGAGAGGACAGGGCTATGCACAGTGTGAGTCATGTTCTCCAGGTATAGGAGCCTTTAGATTTCATTTAATTTACTGAAAACAGGTCTGTACAGAGTCCCTTTCTAGCCCAGCAGCTCACTGTGTATTGCCACTGCATGATGCCGATTTGCAAAGTCTGAGGGTCCATTTCTGCATACAAAAGCATCTTTTCCTCGCCCAGTAATCCAAGTGAAGCAGTAAATAATCCTCACACTCACTTGCTAGTAAAAGCCATGTCTTCCATGGAAGCTGCAGGAGCTCAGTGCTTCTGAATAAATCATCATCTCTATAGGTTCCAGTTTTAACACAATCCTTTAAAGGCTGAAGCCAAATGAGCGGCTCACTTTCCCATCTCACTCAACACTTACCATAGACTAGCTGGATACCCCTAGATCTGGTTATTGAGAAAGCCACGATAAGCCTTAGAAATAGTATTCTCTTCCCTCCTTCCCCCTAAGGACAACACTGCAGTCTGGTCTGGCATCTGTCTGCTGAAAGTGTTTTCCAGATAATTAGTCATTTAAACTTCTCTCACGCAGGATAATCTGGCTCAGTTATACCTTCTCAAGTGAGCGAGTAAGGGCACTGACAGGTAGTTGACAGCAGCTGAAAACCAGGGCAACAGAAACTGTTCCCACCCCTGCCTGTTGTATCGCTCCTCTCTGGGGAACAACTCCCTCCACAGCAGCAGGGACAGCTACATGGAGACACGTCCACACCCGCCCCATCACACCCCGAGTACCTGAGGAACCCCAGCTCAGCACTTCTGCACTGCAACACACCAGGCTGTAATTCACGCCAGGCAGCTCTCCCTGCCAGAACAGCAGCACATTCTGTCTCAGAAGGGCAAGGGAGAGAAGTTGCTTTAACCATTCCTGGATATTACACTGGGAACAGATTGGGGTGTAGTTCCATGAACAGCACAGCTAATCTGTCTGCTTCCCAAGACCAGGAAGGGATGATCTTGCTTTCCTTTCCTCTGGCCATGCTCCTCACAATGCAGTTCAATTCCTTTCCTTATGCTGGCTCAGGCACTCGAGATACATTTGTGAGCTCAAAAAAACATACCCCTTTCTTTTTCTTTCAGGATTAACTTTCTGATAGATTAGAGATAACCTGAGGAGGTCCAGAGTGCTGGTGCACACTGGGAGCTGGAGCATTACCCCATTTTGGAGGAGGAGAGCTGTCAGATCGGCTCACACTGTTGGATCGGGACCCTGAGGCACACAGAAACAAGCAACTTGCTGGAGGCCACAAGCCAAAGTAGTGAAGGAAGCCATGGGTCCTTTTTTTTCCTCACACATTTAGAGTAATTTAAATGTCAAGGCTGAAGGAAATACTTGAACAGTCCTTGCTTTGTTGTAAAAATCAATCTATTCAATAACAACCTCTCAATCTTATTAACAAATCATTTTCCCCTCCCCAAAGTAGTGTGCAGGACAGACTCTTCTGGCCCATTTACAGGTTGCAATATCTTAAGAGCTTTCTCTCAAGCTGTGTTGGCAGATGTGCAATACAACAATACCACACGAGTCACTGAGTTGTCTTCTTCCACCACTGAATGGGGAGTTTCATCAACTATGGAAAACAATGGCTTCCTTGTACCGTGGAGACTCTTCCCTCTTTCCCCCATTGACACTGGAGCCACATTTCAAGGCAGAGAGATTCTTAAGAAAAACACCAGAAAAGTGGAAGAGTGGGAAGGAAAACTGGTGCTGACTCTTCATTCCAGTTGAACAGCTGATGCAGACACTGTTGCAGTCCTGATGGAGGAACAGGTTAGCGCTGTGGGTTTGGGTTACTGTTGAGCTTCTCATATTCAGGAGCTACCTAGACAGGAGCCAGAATTCCTTTGAGATTCACACTTAGTTTCTCAGTGTGTCCTAAAAACAGCTCTAGCACAGACAGTCTGCAGCACCTTGTAGGAAGGGGCTCAGACCAAAGGCAGTGCTGCAAAACCGCCATTCCTAGAGCCTATTTATGTCCCCAGTGTGTCTTCTTCGGCTTACATGGCAGCAGCAACAGTGTTAAGTGTCCTGAAGGCATCACAAAAATGTTATTTCTTTGGGCATATGATATACAGCACTGCCCTAGCTCCACATTTATCCCAGGTTTCAGTCCAGATTTGGATTATCTCACAGTCCCCGGGTTAGAAGAGCCTCCCTACTGAAGAACAACAGTTCAGGAGAAGACAGGCCTGACAACATTGCACAATGCTAGGCAGGGAAAAGGGAGGCAGTTCGGGGGTTTTGCATATCCTTGTGATTCCATGAACATGGCACACCCCTTGGGCTCCCCACTTCCGTAATACCTTGCATTCAACAGGCTTTCTAGACTTTATGGTATTTGGCCTCCCAAGGATGCATTACGCATTTTTGCAGAAAGTAAGGCCAAGACATACTAAAGTGATGTGCCTGAGGTCATAGAAAAAGCATTTGGCAGAGGAAAATAACTTCCTTTAACTCCCATTCTCATGTTTTTCCTACTACCAGTACCCTCCTTCTCCATATGTTTCTAACTATCTGTAGCAGGGCATATCACCCCTCTCCCAGCACAGATGGCCAGCGCACATAGGAGAGATAACCCAGGTGGACAAGGTCCAGCAAGTATCCTCCCCTGGCACCAAAAAGTCTGCCAGCTTAACAGATGTGAGAAGAGATAAACAAACACAGGCGACCAAAAGGCCTGTTTTTACACTATAAAAGTACTACAGTTTTTCACAGAGGCAGAAGTGTCTTACACACTCCTTGAGAATGTGTGAGAAGATTTCTCCTCGAAGCTTGGACACAACTTCAGGCCTACTTTTCCAGGAATTGAGAGAGAGGATTTTTCATTGTGTACTCCATCAAAGAATTGGATAGTAAGAAATATTGGATCCTAAGTTATACTATTTCTTGGCGAGCTGTAAATTTATGGTACCTTTAACTCCGCGTGTAACACTAGTACCCCTTTTTGTCTTATCCCTGTGTAGTAATAGTCTGCTGTAAGTCTTATGTCTGTTAGTTTTGTGTCTATTAATAAATAATTCATTTTATAATAGGCCATTATTGAAGAACTTGTGAATGAGAGTGGGTTTTTGGGGTGGTGGACACGTCAGTAACACGACTGCCTGCTGCCAGAGGCCTGGGCAAAAGGCAGGGACTGATTAAACCCACATCATCCATTCATAACATTATCCTTTTGCAACAGGTGTTGTAGCCAAGCCTCACCCCCAAAACACACTGTGCACATCGACTCTAAGCCATGATAGCCCAGGGCCGGAGGGCAGGACCACAAAACGCAGTTATCAAGTCCTTGCAGCTTTCATGCAAGAAAAGGAACAACAGATAACAGCTATTTTCTGGGTTTGGCTGTAAGCCAGGAAGAGAGTACAGGATACACCCCTTCAGATGAGACCCCTCATCCAATATCTACTTGTCCTCCAAAAGCAACTACTGGCACTTCCCATTCACTTACATAAGCATCTCTGCAGAGAATTACACACCAGTTATGTTATGTGTATGCCTCGCAGAAGAACTTTTAGCCTTCATGAACTTCATCTTCTTTCCTGCCACTACACAAATTATAGGTCACTATACAAAATCAGTGAGAGAATTCCTACCCCTGCCATCTTTCCCCCTCCACATTGTGGCTGCTGCTGGCAATGGATGCAGATAAGATGTTAATGAGTCACCATCCTGACCTGCACCTTTACCTTTGAAGCTGCCATGACAGCTGCCGTGGCTGCGACGTTCAGCCCTCGCTTCCCAAAGTGCACAAGGGCATCGTAGCTCCGGTCTTTTGCCTGGATGAGGCAGTCATCGATCTCCTGTCAGAGCAGACAACAAAACAAACAATTAAAAAAGCACCAGAAAGACAAGTTCAGGCTTATGCTCCCAGCCTCAAACTCTTGGTAGAGTCAGGTCATCCTTTATGGAGGTAGATGTCCTCCATTTCCTACACTGTGGCTGGAAAGAAGTTCACAGCCAACATTCGCAAAGAGGAAAAGTTTGCTGGGGGGCAGTAACTCCCTTTGCAGGGTTTGGGAACACTTCATTCTACAAATGGAATATTAGGACCCAAAGTTGGGGTCCTGAAAGCAAGAGAAATCTGCCTGAGCAGCATGGACCGACAGCCATTTGCAAACCATGCACTCAAAAGACAAACGGGATTGCCTCACGGTTAAAAATAATCATATGATGACACTGAGCAGCTGAAGCTGCACTGCCCTGTGTCCAGGTCTCAGAAATGTCTGGGATATCTCTGCACATCACAGCAGTGCCCAGCTTCAGATGCCCACGGAATTGGAACGCCCAGAGCTTCTGGACTTTGATGCTGCTCAATATACAGCGAAACAGTAATGGAGGTTCCTGCCCTTATTCTCCCTCCCTCAAGACACTGGGGTCTGGATGATAATGATGGCAATGACTTCTAGTACTCAGCTGGTGGATGTACTGGGTTAGTAGCAACTGGAGGCTGTGAGGAGCTGCTGGCTGCCCTCCCTATTCCCCATAGGTAAGAGGTGGCAACTCAAAATGCATGAGCCCTACTTGGGAGGAGCACAAGCAAAGGGAAGCAGAGACAGGGGATTGATCCCCACTGTCCTTCCTGGACAGGACTGAGATCCAGCGTTCCTGCACTGCCTGTGGCTAAACAGAGAGGTTTCATTTCCAAGCTGCCAATGCAGGAAACAGTTATTCACTCAGCAGTCTGCATGTTGGTAAGGGACCAATAGCTGTTCTTGGCCCGTTTATTCACATGAGCCAAATGGATCTGCCTGACAGTGCCCCATTCGTGGCCACAGGAATCTCCTAGGCAGGCAAATGATCCAAGCTGTAATGTCCCCCTTCCAAAATGAGCATCTTTAATTTGAGCAAGACATTTTCTAACCCAGGACCTCAACATGCTACCTGCCTTTTTTCACCACACTACACAGCCAGGCATGTGCTTGCTAAGCCCATTTTAGACTGCCTGGGCTGTCTGTCTCATTGCTGCACAATGTTTTAGGCAGAGCTGGGAACAAAGCTGAGCAGTCCTGGCTGCCAGACCAAGTTTCTCTATTTGTTATATCCAGCCACAACAGAGCACTCAGGCTATAATCAGCCAGTACATGCAAAGCAGCTCAGGAGGTATTTTTATCCCCCTCCCTCCCAACTTCTCAACAGCACAAAGATGAGTTAATAAGTGTGAGTGCACTGAACAGATGCCAGTATTTAAAAACACAACAACCACAAAGAACAAAAACACCAACCAAAAGGAGAGGATCAAATGATAGAGGAAGAGGATCAGCAACTCCCAATCCTTCCATGAAAATGAATGATACAGGGACTGGAGTAAACACCATAGTTCTGTTCCACCCAGAGAGGGCCCAGGCACCTGTGATTACCTTTTCTTTTGAAGACAGCGTTGGATGGACAAATTTCCTGTACAGGAGGCTGGAGCCTTTTGTGTAAGGAGACAGCAGCCAAGCTACAAAAGCTATTTTGAGTTCATAGTAGAATGGAAACCTAGAAGAAAAAGAGGGTTACTGTCTGCTCCCAGTTTAACCACTGCCCTTAATTAGAGATGCTCAGCACAGGTAGGGATTTGCCAGCCTAGCTCAGGGCAACTTTTGCTTACCAAAGAATCTAAAGATTAAAGTGCATTGGCTCAGTTTTAAACACATCTCAACGAGGCATGTGGGTGAATCTTTACTTGGTTATCAGGATCATTATTTAATGGTCTGGAAAAGACTCTACTGTGTGATAAGAGGAGCTTTCTATATGCAAAGATCACAGGTGCTGTCTTCACAGTATCCCCAGTCTTTGTGAGAGAGCAAAAACCAAACCAGCAAACCAATATTTCACTGATATATTTACGCACTTTCCATCTCTCTGCCTTTCAGCTTTTAAGGTAACACTTACATGACTGAAACTGAAATACAAGAACCTTTGTTGTCCAAGCAACATAAAGGTGCAGATCCACACTGACTTTCAGGTAGGGCTGCAAAATACGGAGGACATTAACAACAGGACATGCTTTAGCTGTAACAAGCAGCCAGGGACATCCTGACATTAAATTATTCAGACTTCTCTGGAGGGCAAAGCCCAGAGTTCAAGACTGGCCAGCCAGCAGCATCTTCATGTGGGCAGGCATGTTGCTGCCAGCAGTGTGATGAATGACTGTTACCCTTCACAGGCAGGGGCAAGCAAGAGCAGTGCAGAGACCTGTGGTGGCTGTGGACCAGCCCAGCTGGACCCAGACAGGCTCCTGCTGTGCCACACAGCACTGCCATGAGCCAGCCGGGCCAGCCAGCACCCAGGTCTGACCCAAACGGCCTCTGCAATGCTCTGCTCTGAGCATGGATGTGCCAGGTTGATCTCCCACCTCACTGAGGATCTCTACAGCACACTTGATTGCACAGGCTGGATAAGCCCTCTGCCATTCCTCCTGACAGAACCACATAATTCATCCTCTTAAAAAAACAAAGCTCCACATGAACACAGAGGAGGTAGATCTGCATGCAAATTAGATAGACAATAATGTCTTTTATCTCCTTTTCAATAGATCTGACATGTTGCCAAGTTCTCCTGATTTCCTTTATCTGGAGGACTCACTCAAGGCATGCAGTGCTATGCAGGAACAGGCTGTAAGAAAGGGCCATGCACTACAGTGAAATTTTCATCCTAAAGTCTACTGATCTCACTGGTTTCTGGTAGAAATGCCTTACTATAAAGGGCAGCCAAGCAACAAACACTTCCAAACCTGAGCATCCAAAAGGAACTGAATCTGATAACTGGGCATTTATGTGCTCTTATCCTGACAGAGGTCACCAGGAATCCTTCCACTGGCACCAGAGGGCCCACATCAGTGTGGACTGCCACTGTCTTCCATCAAACCAGAAAACCAGCCTAATCAAGAATGGGTCTGGCAAAACAGCTCAGATACAACCACCCACACAGGATCCTACAAAGTCTTGTGCTGCAGGGCTGTTTGTACCTGATCCACAGACTGTGTATTTACTGTAAGATACAGCCAGGCAAGTCTAAAACTCTGCCTGCAGCTAAATCAACTGTTATTTATGTGATGACCTCTGCAAGCATCCAACTGAGCAGTCAGCTGTGCCTCTCTGACAGGCAGGGCCTGAGACTCCAGTAATGATTTCCCACTAATGAGATACCACTGGGCCCTTCCACTTCTTTCTTGTTTTTCCTGTGACAGCACTGAGAAAGGAAGCATGGCTCCTGCAGACAAAAACCCTCTATGCACCTGAAGCTGCTGAACCCCTGTACAGGAGTCAGTGCACCTTTGTGTGCCTTTTTTCCTCTTGTAAACATTTCCATTTTCTTTTCCTCTCATGCCAAAAAGCCTCTCCCCTCTGGTGCTTACCAGCAAAGAAAGATATCCGTGAATGTCTCTGCTGTTGTGAAGAGCGCAAATATGATCCAGTACATCATCCATTTGACCTGGTAAACAAAAACAGTCTCAAACTCTCTCTTACAGACACAGAATAACTCTCACAGGAAAAAAAATTCTTACCCCCCTCACCCTCCCCGCTGTGTATTTAGCAATTACTGTGGACTTGAAGGTGCAAGTTTGCCCCACTTCAGCACATAACATGTGTCAGATTTACACAGCCCTTGGGAAGGTGACCGTGGCCTTAAGGACTGGTCTCAGGAAAAGAAGAGCAGCCTGACTCTGTCCTTACAGAAACTCCACTGGCCAGTAGAGCATGACAGCCCTATCACAGGGCATTAAAAATCTCACTTGGCTCATGTTAATAGCAAATGTTACTACAATTTGTTGGCCAAACTCCAGTTAAGACAAAATGTAATTACTTACATAATATCTATAGCCAGGAAAAGGTAAAGAGGTAACAGCCCATCCCGTAACCCGGGGTTCAGGAGCACAGTCAACTTACCACAATTTACTGAATCAGGGGGCACCTCTGGAGTGGCTGTGCCTGCTCCCACCCCCACCCAGTGCAGTGACAAGGGCAAGGGCAATAGCCTAAATCCCTTGCCTGGGGCTTAGGGGGGAGTGTTTTACCTCACACTGGTAGTGAGAGCATGTGCTGTGCTGTCTCTGTTCAGCTAGGGAAACTCCACTGTCATGGATGGATGGTTTCTTTTGGAGTCACAGCAACAGAGTCTTTGGGGATGGTGACTTGGTTAGATAAACTGTAGTACCTCAAGTAATTCAGGAATTTGGGAATTTTTGTCACTGAGCACTAAATGGTATTTAAAAGCACAGCTCAGCTATTCTGATGTATGTAGCATTGGTTGTTCTTAGGATGGAAAAAGATGGTAAGACAAAGGTTGTTCATTTAACTGACAACTGTTGTTTAATTAGGTGTATTTGAAAATGGAGATCCCTAAGCAGCTTTGCTGGAATGTCAGAAAGCTTAAGGAAGTAAAATCCATGAAAATCCATGAATTAGAGAATTGGACCATGTTAACTAAGCCTGGTATAATTGCAATAGACTAAGGAGAGGTTGGAGGGAAGACAGTACAAGAGGGACACCTACACCAGGTGCTGCTTTGGGGAATGGAAGATGGAGGCGTCAACAAATCTGAATCTGACCACCTTGGAAATGATATCCTCATCTTCTCCCCGTTACAGTGGGAACAGTACTGGTAGTCTCCATCTCCCTGTAGGTACTGGAATTATTCCCTGAGCACCTGTCACTCTGCTACATAACTGCCCTCCTGGGATTTATATTTATGTGTATATTTATATTTAGTGTTACAACAACAATGGCACTGCCAAATGCCTGAAAGCATCATCAGGGCGGTTTCTGCCCGACTTTTTACATAACTGATTCCTCAGAGCCTCAGTGCCAGCACGGCTCTCTCAGTTAGACATTACTGCCAGCAAAACTTTTAAAACAAACCAAGACCTGTTGTGGATGGGCTTGGATCAGCCTAAAACTTTTATCAAAATTACTATTACCAAGCAGAATAAAATTACTTTAGAGTGATATAAGTTTTGACTAATAAATGAAGGTTCCTCCTGTGTCAGTGTAAATTACTACTTCATTTATTATTTTTTCTAATCAGGCCCTAATGGATGTGTTGCCACAACTGCTGTGTTAAACTGAAACCAATTGTAAGGGCAGACCAGGTCTTAGATCAGCTTCTCTCACATTTGTGTCACAAGCACAAGTGTCTGATGTGAGTTCCTCTTTTACAATTACATTTCCAACAGGAATTGGACCCTTCAACAAAATACCCTCCCGAAAGAGACTATGGAAACGTCAAGTATCAGTGGCAGACACTGCTTGGAGATGCTTGTGCACGTCTTCAGCATTTTCAAGCAAAGGGTGTACAGGCCCTGAGAGCCACAGCTGTGCAAGGGCTGCAGAGACATTTTGCCTTAAGTATCTGCTGTGTTACTCTAACACCTATGATTCTCAAAATAACCAAAACCACTTGCTGAAGGAGGAAAACTACAAACAAAACTCTTAGCAGCTACAGTGAGCTCAATCCCAGATTGAGCTTGCACTAAAGATTTAATGGGATAGACATCTACGCTGTCATCCAGATAAGAAAATGGGCTTGTTATCCCTGGGATCTTGAGAGGATTGAAGAGTCAAGATCTGGAGGCTGAGCTGGGTTCAATGAAGTTAACAGAGTTCAGGTTGTGAAGGGCACTACAAATCCTACAGGACCCCAACAGCATCCAAGTGCTTTTCATTCTCTCACGTTTCACTTTCCCTGATGGCCCCATATGCCTTTAAAACCAGGGCCCAGAGAAGATTTTTCAGCAAAAAGCAAAAAGAGAGCACACCCAGCTGCCAGACCTGCCTGTAAATAGGTCGCTCTGCAAGGAAGGATGTTTCTGTCTGAGGATTCAGTCATATGTACTTCGAGTTGCCTCCTCTTATCCTTGTTTTGAATGAGCAGCTAAAGCTTCAAGGCTTTTTGAAAAGGCTTTGATTTATGCTGCTCTTCAGAAACAAAGGAGAGCACACAAAACTCTGGCTGCCAAATGCCTTTTAAGTCGGCTGTATATCTCACCACCAGAGGAACAGCACACATTTGTCAAGGAGCACATCAGCTCTGCACAGGAGCCAGAAGCACAAACACAAGTCTCATTCGTGCCCAGCAACCAGCCAGCCCACCTTCAGGCCAGTCTGCCCCTTGCACTGCTTTATGAGCTTTCCCAGAATACAGGCAACACCTTTACAATGTGGTGAGGAGCAACCTTGGAAAACAACCCCCCAGCACAACCACAAACCTCATTACTCACATATTCTTTGATGTCCTTTGATTTCACGGCTTTGTAAGAATAATATGCGGGGTAAAGTGTGCCAAATATAAGCCTGGAAAAAACAAACAAACAATAACCGGATTAAATTGATTTCCCGTCACAGGGAAAGACTTTTTTTTTCCCCTGTGTTTTAAATGTGGTTTTTGCACTGGAAAAAAGTGTTAGGATTTGATTTAAGCTTGAGTGCACTAAGTGCAGTAAAGGAGTGATTTTGCATCACTGAATTCAGAGCAACTATTGCCAGTGACTTGAATGAAGAGCAGAGATTCAGGCTGATTTTCCTTTTGCAATGGTTTCCAAAGCTGTACCTTATAAGTTACACACAAAACGAAACAACCAAACCAAACAAAAAAGGCCACAACCACACTTCCAAAAGGAAATTAAAAATCTGATTTCGAAACAATCTACTCTGACACCAGGAATATGGGAGTATGCTTTCAGAGAGAGAATTATTTGTCTAAAATCCATTCCACCTCTATTCAATATTCTGAAAAGCTGGCAAATGATAAAGCAGGATCCAAGTTATACTCGTGCAAGGGTTTGGATGCCTCATCCTACATTAAACCTGGTATAGGGAAGAACTCTGCACTGTTCAGTAAAGTCAATTTGGGCTCAGGAAAGGAGGAGGAATCTGCCCACCAAGATATGCCAACATGATCAGGCCTAAAAATCCCAGCTCTGAAGTTCTTTCAGACAGCTTCCTTTCATTTTCAAGTCTGAAAGGGATGCTGTCAGCTTCAAGATTTCATGTAAGGAAGAAGCAAGGATTCGTAAGTTAAAAATAGCACTACAGAGAAAAAAAACGTGGAGAATGTTTTATCCTAGGTTCTCTCTGCATCACTGCCTACATGCTTATTCACTTGGATTATTCTGGACGTAAGCACAGGCTTGTCAAAACCACTTTGCCCTGCCCAGGTTTCAGTCAGTTTTATTCAGTGCAGGAGGATGATGCTGCAAAGTCTAAATTTAATAGATAGCAGGGCAATGTTTATTGGCTTGCAACTACGCATCTTTCCATTGAAGCTTTTGCTTTAAATTCATACAACTGTTTCCTCTGCTCCTGGGAATGAAAACGATCAATGTTTCAATCCCTAATTGTGGAGCCACACGGACCTGCAGTCATCTTTTTCCATCCTGACAGCGGTGACTGTGTGCCGTGGGACTCGTAATTACAGTCAAGTCCATTACGTGCATAAGACATTAAAAATTAACACTCTGGGATATGGTGCACCATCGTACTTCCCGGAGCTCATGAAGGTATTTATGAAAGAATGGGGTGAGCCAGCACACATCTTGATTTCCAAAGCAGTGACCAAAGGCAATTTGCCTGCTATTCATCATGCTCACTGTAGCATGGCTTAGCAGAACCTGAAGCACAATGCAGACTTCAGAAAAGCAGCTACTGAGTGAGGAGATTCAACATTTTACAGAGGCTTCACACTGGCTTCAAAAAGCTTTGCTGGAAACTGTCAGCTCCGAACCTATTTCACCCAGAGGGGCTTGTGCTATCTGCAAGGATCAGATACAAACACTCAGAAAGATTCTGGGAAACCAAAAGCGTTTTTGCCCCTTGCAGTATCCCACCAAACAGCAACCTGGGTTAAGGCAAGGATGAACACAGACAATGGCTTGATCTCGTTCTCACTGAGGCTAATAACAAATATTCTGAGTTCAGTGGTAGCAGGACCTAATTCAAAGAAGGTAGAGTTCACAAAAAGGAAGAAAGCTACAATATTCAGAAAATAACAGCTGAGCACATGAATAATATTTTTGGCTCTTCTTATAAAAAGCACTGCAACGCTGTTCTTCCTTGGCCTGGGCTGGCTGCTATCTCACGCTGTTATTTCCTGCAAATAATCACTGAATGATTGATATTCATTTCCTCAGTTTGTGCTGGTAACAGAAAGTCACTGGATCCTGAGGCAGCAAATGATTTATAGGAACACTAGAAAATAATTAGTTGCAGACAATAAATACTTGGAAAAAAAGTCCTGTGAGGGAAGGAAATTGCAATAATTTTGCATGTGCAGAGCAAGGGACAGTTAATAAGGTGATGTGATCTCCCTAAACTGGCGATTGAGAGTTTCACTGATTTGCCTTGCAGTGTGTTGTGTGCATATATGGACATTTATTACTGCTGTGGTTTACCAGACTGAAAACTATTTTAAGGAATGTTGGAAGCCAGTCTTGTCACTGCTGTGGCTTACTAAGTGGCTTGAGGTCACTTAACTTCTGGGCACACTCTACAGATGGAAGACAAAAGATGTTTGGGCATTTCTGTAAAGCATATTCAGGGTTTTTAAGACAAATATTTGCATATAGAGATATTCCAAAAAGTTTCTTGAAGTTACTGACTTCACTTGGCTTTGGATCAGGGTTCAGTACAATTGATTTAATTCAAACACACTCATCAATCCTCTATCTCTTCCCTCAGTTCCTCTACCCTGCTGAAGACAATAATTCTCACTTCCCCCTCATTCAAGCTTCCTGTGTAATTAAAGTTATTGTTGATTCCTGCCTTCCTTCATCCCCATGCTCAGACTGTTGCCAAATCACTCCTTCTGCACGCTATACACAAACCCGAGACTGATCCTTTGTCCTTCTGCCTAAGCCATAAAGTCTTTCCTTGTCCAAGTCTCCTTTCCACCTCCTTTGTGTGGTCTCTACCCCACCTGAATGCAGCAATGTTTAAACCTCTCTCCCCTGTCCCCATCACCCCCACTCCCAGTCCAACAAGCTGAAGTAACTTTGCTTTCCGTGCCTGAAAAGTGTTGTTCCTAACTAGTGATAGTTTGCTCTTTTATCACATCCCAGCTTGGTCCCTTCTCTCTTAATGACTGCAGTGCCACCACCCTCTTCCTCTGCTGTTCCCCGTATGTATTCTCCCACATCCTGGAGCTCCTGTGCTCCTTGCTCCCCCACTGCACATCAGTCCATCACCTTCACAACAAGCTGTTCCCTGGGAGTCACCCTGACAGCTGCCAGTTTGAGAGGCAGCAGCCCAAGTCACACCAGTTCCAACCGTATCATTCCCCAATCCTCCTCATCTCTATAGTCTTCTGCAACACTTCTGATGTTCTCTGAACCAGACCACAGGACCTTCAGCTTTCTTCACACATCCCCAAAATCACAGGACTGCCCCGCAGTTCCCTCCCACAGCTGACCTGGGACTCAGATGTGCTGTGACTCCTTCCGTGTTACAGGCACTGTCTGTCTGCCTGGTGCTGGCCAGTCAAATTAATGACCTACCTATGGAGTCAGCACTGCAGCTTTTACCTCCTGGCAGACAGTGCTACGAGACAATCTCCTATCCAGCAGTTAATTCTTAGGAATAATGTAGAAAATTTATATTTGAGACCTCTTTGACCCATCTATTTTGGCCACAACCACTTTGCAGATCCAAAAGTTTTGCAGCAGTGGAAAAACAGACTACTTAAGTCTCATTTCCTTAGGAAAGCAGCGTCAACCCACTCCCCACCCATTTCCATCTTTCAAAGCTCCTTTGAATGAGCCATGTACCCAGGAAAGCCTTGGCCCTTTTACCTTCTGTGCAGAAGCAGATATCCTGATCATCAAACTTCCCAGAGCTTGATATAGAGTAGTTGCTACATTTAAAGCTACAGAAGTGTTCTGTAGTCTGGGCTAAAGCAAGCACACACCCTCAGCGTATAGGGAGAGGCAAGGAAGTGGTGACATCCATCAGTGAGTTAGGAAAGTCTCATTTGCAGCACTAAACAAATAACTGCAACAGCCTGACAGTTCCATGCTAGAGGTCTACACCAATTACGATCGCCTTGAGAAAGGACAAAACCGCAGCTGTAAAGAAATTACTGAAGAGTCAAATAATTGTGCAATAGGAGGCAAAAATCTAAGTAAAAGGTTAGTCTGCCTAAAGAATAGGATAAGGATTAATGCTGAAAATCTCATAATCCTATTAGGCATCTCAGCAGCAGCAACCCCCAGTCTGGATCGTTACATGTGCTTCCGGTCATTCTTTGTCAAAAGGGACACGCGAAGGCAGGAGGGGAAAGAGAAAGACAAGGAAAGTGGAAGTGCACAGGGAAAGGTCCTTAAGAGGGACTGTAAAGGCTGTAATTGTTTCTTTTGCAGCAAAGACAAATAACTGAGGTTATTTACTCCTTCTCCTGATGCAGTGTAAGGGGATGCTCAACTCAATAAAGTGAAGAAAGGCAAAAGGAGGGGAGAAATCCCCTCTATCTCCAGGAGATATCATACATTATGTAGGATTTGGGGTTTGGTTTTCATTATTCAAGTTTATCATTAAATGACACAGGAAAGGATGAAGCTTCCCATATTGTGGGGTTTCCTGATGCTCAGGGGAATAGTAAAGCAACTGAACAGTTGGCTCCTCTTGAGCAAACCCTGTCATGTTCCAGGGGAGCAGCTGCACCATCACCAAAGCTCCTTCTGTCTCCACTTACCAGGACAGCCACAGTCAGACCTGGCTATTATATCCTTCTGTTCCTTCTCTGGATCTACTGGAGCAGTGATCTGACCATCACAGAGCACAGGCTATCCCAGATGTGACAGTATTCCCGACAGAATTTAGGCTGCAGCCTGGGGAACAGCCTCAGAGCTGCTACCATGACCTGCGAGGGTCCCACACGACATCTTGAGTTCTGATTTGGTGATGCTGCTTTCCTCATGGAAAAGTCATTTACCCACAAAATTAACTCTCACACTCCATGAAGTAGCCACCGAAATAAATGGAAGGGCTCTCAGTGCTTCTCAGTCCTTGCCAGGAGTTAGGTTACCTCCAGAAATGCCTGCACATCCACTCCCTTGAGGATTTTTAACCACAGGGATATTTTCTGGGTGGTAACCCGCTGTTACAAATATACCAGCACGGGCTGTCTACATCCCAAGCCATCCAAGTTTTGCTCCTCTAGTTACCATGCCACCAGCAGTGTTTGGGCTGCCCAAACACTTAAAACATTGTACTACCACAACACAAATAGAACAGCCCTTGTTTTGCCCATAAATAACTAATGTTCCCATTTCACTGGCACACAGCAGCCAAGATGGCAACTTCTGCTCACAGGGATGGACACATTTAGGAATCACTGAGAAATTTCCTATTTCCTCAACATGTTCACTGGCTAGTGCATGCTTGTTATACACAGAGCAGCAGCTGAGCTGGCACGATGCCAGCATTCCTCAATGATACCACCAAGAAGGGTGCCAATAGGTTTGTGTTCCTTACTATCAGTCCTAATTAATGTTCACACAGTGCCACAGATCAAAAATAAACAGCACTGCCTTTGCACTGAAGGTTCCCAGTTGAAATCCAGCAGACGGGGACGTGAAAATAAGCAGCGCACAAGGTCAGGGAATAGGGTTAATTTGAGTCCCTGAACAGGCCAAATGCCTGATATTCAAGAAGGGGCTGGGGTGAAGGAAGAACCAGGTGCAGAGGAGGTTCTGGGCTGATATTCCCTAGGAGGTGGCTCCCGCAAATTCTTTGTGGTCAGTGTGCAGCAGAATGGTTGCTCCAGGGAAGTCAGGAACTTCCCTGTTCACCCTGAGGGTGACAGCTGACACCATCCCCACCTTGGGCCCCAAGAGATGTGGATACCTGACCATGCCAGACTGACATCCTGATACATTCTGAGAATATCCATGACAAAAATATCCCCCAAGGAAAGCGCTGGGTCCTGATACCCCCGAGACAGATTAGGCTCACTTCAAATTCCACTTGCAACTTGAATCAAACATCCCTGTGGGGTTGGTTCAGTGCCCAAGGACAAGTGTGTAGATGTGCCCACGCCACTCAGCCAGTCACGCACTGCCTTTGCAGGTAAAGCTCCACTTGCACAGCCACCCAGCACATCCCTCTGCTTCAGGAAACCTTCCTCTGCACCTCCTTGGTGTGTGACCTGCTCAGCTCTTCTGACCTGGTAACACCATGTCTTCACATCCGCACTTCCAAAGCACCATACACACCCACAGCACCAAGGAAGCAAAAGGCAGACCCAGGAGAGCTCTGTGTCTAACACAAAGATGCTCTGCTTTCCACCCAGATCCACCTCTGACTTCTCAGCCAGGTTACTACAGAAGCAAAATGAAACTTCATCTTGGTTAATGTAACCTAACAGCTGACGAAACCCAATCACTCCTCCTGGCGTAACTGTGGGGCACAGGGATGCCTGACTGGCCTTCCAGAAGAAACAGCAAGTCAAGGACTGTCCTTGATGCTTCTAATTTAAGCAGTCTTCATCTTCCCAAAGCAGCACATACTCCTCTCCAGCTGACATGACTCTTTTTTGTTTCCCTCAGCCAGGGCACATCTCACACAGGAGCTGGCAGATGGCCAGGCACAAACAGGTGAAAAGACACAGCAGCAGGGATGGGTGGAAGAACAGGCCTTGGCCAGCCTGGAGCTGTCACACAACTACACTTGGGTCACAACAACCCCATGCATTTGGGGGCAGAGTGGTTTGAGAGGCTGCTCAGCAGAAAGGGACCTGGAGGTGCTGGTTGACAACCGGCTGGGAATGAGCCAGCAGTGTAGCCAGGTGGCAAGAAGGCAAATGGAATCCTGGCCTGTATCAGCAATAGTGTGGCTAGCAATTCCAGTGAAGTCATTGTCCCCCTGTGCTGGGCACTGGTGAGGATGCATCTCAAGTGCTGTGTTCAGTTTTGAGCCCATCACTTTTAAAAGGATGTTGAGGTGCTGGAGTGTGTCCAGAGAAGTGCAACAAAGCTGGTGAAGGGCATAGAAGACATGTCCTATGAACTTGGGTTGTTTAGTCTGGAGAAGAGGAGGCTCAGGGAGACCTCACTGCTCTTTAGAACTGACAGGAGGTTGTAGTGAGGTGGGGTTGGTCTCTTCTGCTGTGCCTACAGTGAAAAGACGAGAGGAAATGGCCTTAAGTGGCACCAGTGGAGGTTCAGATTAGATATTAGAAAAAAAATTTCACTTAAAGAGTGGTTAGGCATCGGAATAAGTTGCCCAAGGAGGTGTTGGAGAAGTTGCCCAAGGAGGTGGTAGAGTCACCATCTCTGGAAGTGTTCAAGAGGCATCTGGATGTGGCACTTGGGGACATGGTTTAGGGTTGAGTAAGGTTGTGCTGGATTGACAATTGGACAGGATGATCTTGAAGGTCTCTTCCAACCTCGATGATTCTGTGATTCTGTGAACTATTACATGTACTCATGTTGAGTTCCTACATTCAGACTGGTCTAAAGAAGATAAACTTGCCCCCACTGTTCCCCTTTCCACACTTCCTGTTACAGGAAGAAGATAGAAATGCAAAAATAACTCTATTACTGATGGAGAGACCTTGTTAAACAGTGGGATTGTTAGGATAATGCACGTGATGCCTACTAAAGCCTGACATTCCCAGTAAAACTACCAGCAGTGAGTGAAGGGTCCTCACAGGGTTATGTTTACATGGACACCCTTGAGTATCATATTTAAAGTCCATTCAAGATTAGGCAGGTACTTAACCCTTCCCAGGGTTACTGTTCCAGACTCTCTTCAAACTCAAGCAGAATTCCACTTACACACAAGCCAACACTTCAAAGCTTTCTTCCAGTCCTTCAGAACAGAAAATGCCTGTGTAGCTGCTATAAAAATACCCCACGGCTCTGCAGCTATTTTAGGAAGCAAATTCATTGCAGGTAGAGGTTTACCAAGCTGGTCTGTTCTACTTCACGCTGCCTTCAGTGGAGCTGCCGGGCCCAGAGCGCCGATGAGGGAGGGGAATTTGTTGTCACCGAGACAATGTTTGAAAGGGGCTGTGTGGAGAGTGTGTGGGGCGGGTGTGGGGCCCTGACCCACGGTGAGAAGCTGCAGTTGACACGAACACTGTGCCTGGCACACCCCAAAGGGCTCTGAGCAGCTGCCTGCGAGAGATAGAGTTCCGTGGGCCTCGCCAGAGGCATTTGCGCTGCCGCTGCTCCTCCCCTCTCTGTGCTCCAGCTCAGCAGCACTGCAGGAGAAAACAGCCCACGACACTGAGCTTACCCCCAGCGCTGGCACAGCCCACGGCTTCATCACTCTTTTGGGGAAGAAGAAATAATTCATCAAAGTGTGATACTGAGGGCAATAAAATCTGTGCCTTTTAGAGAAGAAAACATTCCTGTTCCGTGACCGGGTCAGATCTTCACCCAGCGTCACTGCTCCAAAAACGCAGGGCTCAGGGTCTGTGTGCCCTGATGTTTTCCTTATCCAGCACTGACCGTATAGTTCCGGCTTTGAGAGCTTTGTTTTTTCCCAAGCCAAATAAATGGCAATTTGAAAACTAAATGGTATGTTTCAGATTGGAAGGGCTGCTTTTCCTGACTCTGGAGAGAGGGATGTTTATGTGGGAAAAGGCTTTTTTAGAAGCACTGATATTATATTCCAGAGATGACAGATGGTCCAAATCTGCATTGTGAGTTAGCCTACAGATTTATGGTAGGTTCATGATATGAAAAGGAGCAGAAAAACTTATAACCTAACCTAACTAATTTCTAGGCTTAAAAAAGGTACAAAATATGGATTGCTTATCAACAGAGAAGCCCTGCATTATTTTCATAGAAAACGACATCACACAAAGTATTATTTTGAAATTATTTTGACTGATACTATGTGAATCACCTTTTAGGAAGTGTAACCATGTACAGACATCCTAATTGAGAGCATAATCCTACTACATTCTCTGCACCTGAAAACTCAGTTCAGGTTATGGAAGACTTCCACCATCAAACCATAACTACTACCACTGTCTGAGGAAGTAGCGAGAAACACAAAAGCTCCTGTTCATCTACCCCTCGCTGAAAGACAGCTTTAGACTTCTTGTGGTGTACTCATGGGACAGAATACAGGAATAAAAAATTAAATGAAACTATAACACATCCAACTCAATTGCAACATAATCTCCTTAGAGTGTTGTTACTCCAGCTTCCCAGGGATAGAACATTACTAGAAGTGCTTAACTAAATGCAAGGAATATTTCAGCTCAATGTAATTTCAAAATTGAACCAGAAGATCTCTTTGGCCCAAATATTCAGCTAAAGCAATGAAAAATGCTGACTTTCCATGGAGTACCAATGATTCAATCCACCGTAACAAATCAAGCAGTCCCAAGGCTGCTGTGAGTACCTCTGGGTCTTGGAGCTCTCTAGAAGCTCTTGGAGGAGGATGGAAACCCAGGGTAGATCTCTGCATCAGCCAAGGAGAGCAGTTTGGTACAGAAACAGGTATCAGGCATGGTCATGGCCAGCTTGGTGCAAAACAGCCTGAGGTGAAATCTTACTACAGTTCCAACCCCCTTGCCGCAGGCAGGGCCACCTTCCAGTAGTGTGGTGGATATGGTGGATGCTGGTAAATCAACAGTAAACAGTGTAACTCCTTCCATCAGGAACTGACTTTCTTACAACTCTGAGGACTCCAGAACATTAACCAGAAAAAACAGAAGATCAAACATTTTGAGGGACCAGCCTCTCTGAAAACAAGTGAGACACATCTCAGTTGTAACCTCTATGTTCCAATATCTACCTCCTAGTTAAGTAAACAAATAAACAAAAAATCCACACACATCTTTAAAACACTTCTTCTCATTTTGATAACACATTTCAAAGAAGGATTTCAAAGTGCAGTACAAATATTATTGATGTGAATATCAAAGCTGGTGGCATTACTACTGATTTCGTATTATTTCTATTTCATTAGTGGTTTATGTCTATTTTAAATTATAAGAAAGTGAGACTTATTAAAATCATACAGGAAGTTCATATCAGGAACATGAACAGTGCCCAGTTTTCAACTCCAGTTTATAAGCAAGAGTGTAGGAAAGCTAAGGCAAGATGATTCTACAGGTAATTTCAGAATATTCAGCCCAGCTCCATGCTTAGGTTAGCACGGGTATCAGAACGCCACGTGCTAAATATAACAGCTGTAACATTGTCGGGAGTTCACAGGCCATGCAGACCAAGTTTCTCTTTCTGGCCCACAGGCACAGATTGGTATTTCTTCTGGGTACTACAAACATTTTAGGGAGTGGCTGGGCACCTGCTTTCTTACTGGGACCTTTAAAACAAAGGAAAACAAGAAACTGCTTTTCATACAGCTTGAAAAAGAGAGACTTCTAGTCTTTTCTCACATGTATTTTACAAGGGTTTCTAGTATGAATTTAATAGAGTTCTTTCCTCCAGGGTCTTTTCTCATTTCATTCATCCTTTTTAATCCCTCCATTTTATACAGCTAATAACAGCATTGTAATGAAATGCATGGTGCAACTGAGATAAACACGAAGGGAGAGATCTCCAGCTGGAGCTGAACTGATACAGAGCAGCCTCCAGTCTAACCCAGACATAAGGGAAGGAAAACAGAAGGAAACACACCCCTGTTCTGAAGCCACAGACCACTAATGAATAATCAACCAGATCTGCTGGCTACACCTTTGAATTCAGCTTCAACTACCAGGACAACTATTTGCCTCTAATTAAAATAAATTAGAAGAAAAATGACCATTTAGTGGCTAATCCTAAATCATGGTGTTAGGATAAGTGGTACAAAACAGCAGGTGGGAGACCCTAAATAATACCCTGACCCTGCACCTCTTAGGGCTGTCCCAGGGCAGCATCAGCCCCATGGGGGTGACACCCATCATGACACGTTAATGGGAGAGGCTCCCCAGAGCACTTCACAGACTGGGGGTGGTTAGTACCTACAGGGGTATGACACTCGTTATGGGATGCATGGGCAGACAGTGGACTAGGACTCACACACGAAACGAAAAGCACACCAAAATGACAGCACAGTGGCACCTCTTGTTTCACACCTTCTCCTTCACATACTCGCCCACAATGGTCATGATGTAAAATACCTACTGAACCTCTGAAGCCCTCCTGGAGAATATATGGTATGGGACAGCCAGCACCCAGCACTTTGGCTTCTGAGTTTCCATCGATGGTGCTCACTGCAGAGCAATAGCACTTCCTCCAGGGTTGAATCTGGAGGAACCAGACTCACCCAGGAACAAAGGAGCAGCACCAATTCCCTGCCAGAGATAAATCATGAGTCCCAGGCCCCGTCCAGTCAAATTTTCATTATCTCCATCTCTGGATTTCTGTTTGTGTTTACTTACCCTCACTTTGAAGAATTCTTTTCTTTATATTTAATCAGAATTTCCTTTGTTGCAACCTGTTTCCACTGCCTCTCACCCTTTTGCTGTCTCCACAAAAAGCCTTGGTCTACCTTCTCTGTAACAATCCATCACATTTTTGAAGACAGCAATGACATTTCCCCTTCACCATTTCTTACTAAGGCTGAGCAAACATCCCACTCATCTGTCCTGGTGCACCATATGCTCCAGTCCTCTTCCACTGGACTCACTGCACTTTGCCAGGGCTCTCCTTATACCAGGGAGACTCAAATAGGATATTTTGCTCCAGCCAGCAACTGTGACATCCCCTCACAGTTGCCAAATAGAGGAGAACAATCACTTTCTTCAACCTGCTGGATAATCCTCTCACTAACCCAAGCCTGTGTCTGTCCCTGGAAGAGACCAGCATTACATCATTCATGTGATCAGAGGTACAGAAGCGCCAGGGATCCACTCCCTGAATGATGAGGAGATTCTTCCTTGTTGCTTGGAAAACCTTCTTCCTCAGCCCCACCACACCCTTTCCTTTGCAATTGCTGCTGTCCCCAAGGAGCTAAGCTGGGGAATACCTCCTTGATTGCCAAGGGAAGCATGTGAAGAATAGCACCACGCTGTCTTAACTCTAGGACTTAACAAAGACCGGGTTGCTGTTAGCAAAGAGCTTCAGAAAGAGGGGTAGGGAGATGAAATGAATATTTACAAACACTGCTTTAATTCTCTTGCTTAGCCATTTTTGGTGAGCTAGAGGAACAGCTAGATTTCCCTTATCTCTACAGCCACATACTCACATACAAGGCTTTGTGTCATTAACTGTGCAGTTTATTATAATGGTTTTATGGTAATGTTGTTGCATGATCTCTTTTTACATAAAGCCATGAGTTGAGAGGTCATTATCATCTTATTTACCCCTATGCCAAACACCGCGGCCCACGTTACATATCTAGAGATAAAATGACACATCCTTTCTTCTGCTGGAGCTGGGAACCTCACAGGGAAAGTAAATTACCCATACATGGCTAATAGTCATGCTATGATAATTTTTTAAAGGATCAGAGGCTGCAAAGCCTTGATCAAGCTAAAATTGATTTAAAAGGCTTTCTTAAATGACAGTCTCCTCCAAAGCCCCTAAATTCATCCTTTAGAAGTTGGAGAATTGTATTTTCAGGTTAAATGAAGAAAGACTAAATGAAACTGATCCTAAGAAAAATTATATTCAGCACTGTCAAAGGGTTGACCTATGTTAGTAACAGGACAAATACACACTCCAAGGCACAGGAATCTTTAATTTTTCTGATCTAATCATCCTAAGAGGCTTTCTAGGACTGTAACTGAGCACATAGCAGTACCCTAGGTGCAGAAATACCAGCACCTCTGTAAGTCTTACCATCTTCAATTAGTTCTCTCCAAGTCTTTGGGAAACAGTTGAATTCTCAGATCCCCACTGTACATTTTGGTTCCCCATCTGCCCAGCTGAGCATTCCCCTGGTTGGACATCCATCATGCAGTGCTGACACACAAAAGCTGCATCTGTTGCGCCTTTAACTTGCTGGAGGTGGGCAGGCTATTGTCACTGTTTCTGGCTCAGAGCATACCAGCACACATTGTGGGTGGACTAATATATCCCAGGTGGAGATTCAGTGGCCCAGCCTCCAAAATTCATGCCCATCCCCTCAGTAACACTTACATATTGCCCAGAACTGCAGCTCAGGTTAAATATTTCTGACTTGCAATTCACTTTGCAGGTGCGTGGGACAGATACAAGTCATGCAATTTGTACAGAGGATTCTAAAATATCTTTGGTTTTGCTCAACAAAGAGTATATATGTACAAGTGCATATACCAAGACAGAAATACTGGCACTTAGACACATTTCCTTAGCCACTCTGGGATGTTTCTTAAAATGCAAGGCTTCTCTTCTGAACTTTGAAATCTCTCTACATCTATTTAACTTTCCTACATCATGATTTACCTCAAAACTGAGTATACTTCTGCTACAAAGAGACAATTCCTTCCCTATTCCTCCCACATAATTTTATTTTGTAAATACCTCCAGGTTTTGTATTCCTTGACCAATATTCGATTTCTTTTTTAATTTCTGATATTTTCCAATCTTACCATAGCTTCTCCCTGAAGCTTAACAGGTTAAACACTTTCCTCTTACACCAAAGACTAGATTTCAATCCCTGTAATATTCTAGTAAGTGAAATTTGGGTCTTTAACTAAAGGTAAGAGAGAGAAAGGGTTTCTTTTCACTTCCACCAATTTTTTACAGCACAGCTACTATTCACCTACATTACATTTTTTTAAAAACCAGCTATTACCTAAAGTGCAGGCGAGACTCCCTAGTGAGGACAGGCATCTGCTGAAGCATTTCATGGCACAGTACCTCATACTGAGAGCTTTACAATGACACCTGACAATTCTAGATTTTGGACAAATAGATAGGGTAAAAACCTGTAGAGAAGCCTGAAATGACAAACACCTACGTGTTCCATTGACCATGCTGGAAACGAAATGGCTTTCACCACTGGAAATCAGCAGCTTGGTCACAGCCCAGGCAGTATGAGATCTAGAAAGAGAAGTCGTAGTTTCCAGGCACTGCTTCTGTGCCAGCCTTTACCACCTCCATCATTACACAGTGAGAAAATCTCACTGTGAGGACATCTTAGCAATTCCCACATTTGCTCATTTATTCTCATCAGGTGATTTCTTGGAAGCAATTACAGGAACATTTCCATTCAAAATAAAGTATCAGACAATAGTTTCTCAGAAAAGAGCACGCACACAGCCTTGCAGGTTCAGAGTACAAATCAAAATATCTGATGCCCACAGATATATGCAATATATGCACATATTAGAAAAGTTGGGATTTAAAATCCAGTTTCACAATCTGGTAAAGAGATGAAGGGGTTTGACTCAGGTTTTTTTAATGCCTCAAGACAGCAGTATTGCTATCCAGATACTCAATCTTCCTTCTGACAGAAGATGTCATGTTCCCATTTGCATTCAATTTTGATCTCTCCCAGACTTCTCATATGTCTCTGAATTTTAGGCTTTAGCTGAGAGCCTTAGAGAGTAAAAGGGATAAGTCATGCTGCTCTCTTCTATTCTGCATTTCCCCAAACACAAATGTGTTCAGATCAAAGCCTGTGACACAGGCACAGCTCCATTCCTACACCGTGAGGAATACCACTTTGTCTCGGGTTTGGGTAAAAAGCCAGTCCATTGCACAATTCTGAACGGAAAAGGCTTTGCCTCTCTTCTTTCTTTTGGCTTAGCGACTTCACCTCTTTTCCATTCTCACCTTCCCTCACACACATACCTTTCAGCTGGCAGCTACTCAAAACATAAAATAAAATATAAACTGAGGCCTAGGAGCCAGATGGAGACTTCACAGAAATAACTGGAGAGGAAAGCAAAGAGGAAGAAAGCCAATTCTTCTAGGACCATTTCAGAGATTTCTAAATAAGCAGCTGCTTGAGAAGGCAGCTTGTACTTTTTGTGGGAACGCCCACACTGTGTGCTATCTTATGTATGCTTTTCCATCATTTCTTATTCATTAATACTGCTGGTTTAAATGCCACAGTCCAGTGTTTGTTCTCCGTCCCAGGCAAGGGGATTCACACAGAAGGATGACAATGTTGCAAGTGACACTCTAAACAAAGCATTGCTATTTTGAAATGAAATGGTTAAACTGTTTCAAACACATATAGCTGTACAAAATGTGTCTGGAGAATTGGATTTACACAGATTCCAGCCATTTATGGCCTGACTGCCCAGAGTGAGGTTTCTTGGTTTCAAAAATATACATAAATTATAATAGTGTTTGAATAGGGACCTGATTTGTTACAGCCAAGTATCTGCAAACCTCAGCAGAATAATAACTGGAAAAGAATGCTGAGCTATTCCAGCGGCTGTACAGCACATCTGAGTGCAAAAACCTCATGACACACTATATCAAAGAGATGAAAAACATCTAATCTATAAGTAAATCCTTGCAGGTGGGGGATATGATTTTACACAATGGGTTTACATGAAATTAAATATGAATTACCACAGACTACGTGGAAAGCAGACTGGTTCACTTAAAAGTACCACGCAAAATCAGGCATAGTATTTATAAACTTAAAATGCACGTCCTGCCTCATGGACAGCAGGCAAGATCTTCCACTGGCTGTTTGCAGTCTCTCAAGCAGCTCTGCTGATTCTGCAGTGATCTAGGAATAATATGTAGAAACAGGCATAGGGTGTTTATCATCAATCACCCATGTCACATCCCCTCAGGCCCTGGAAATGGCTGTCGGTGAGCTGCTGGGATTCCCAGTTCTGGAAAACCTGCATAGCAGCACTGGTTTAAGGTAGCCAGGATCAGGGATGTGAGCTCAGAGCTAATGGCAGCAGCCATGGTTAGCCAGCACCCTCTGTAACAGAGCTTCACACACGGGTACAGGCATGAAGCATGAGAGATTACAGAGTTTCCTCCTGTCTGATATGATTAAAGTAGCTTTAAAAATATATGTGCTAGGGTGCAATAAGGCATTAGGATTCTTTAGATTGAATCTAAAGAGAAGGTGGTCATGCTCTTCATCCTCAGCTTTCAGTGGGTATTAACACTTCTTAGAGGAAAGCTCGATAGTGAAGCTCATCAGAGTTCCAGAGCTGAGGCCAGAGGTGCCTTGATTGCAGGCTTTGGGATGGCCCATTCGATTGGCTTTGGTTGCTGAAGTGCAGGTAAAGCCATATTCCTATTCAGTGATGAAATTCCCAATACTGAAATGAAAGGATAAAATAACTGTCCTGACAGACTCATGCTTTTAGGAGCCCTCCATCCTCCATCACCACTCAAAGTGCAGTTTAACTCGCAGCTCATGAAGAACACAAGTCCTCCATTGAGCTGGCCAACTTCTGTTCTGTAATATTCAATTTTGTAGGATGCAGCTGGTACCCTCTGCAAGGCCCTCACCATTCCAAGCTACAAACACAATCTTAGGTCTCCCACCTTGGTAGATTTACTGCTCACTGACCCCAGCCCAGCTGCACCAGTTGACATAACCTGAAGCTCTGGTATTGCCTTAGAGATGAGAAAATTATCAAGGTTTGCATTGAACCAGAATTTTTCAGCTATTTATTTAGTTTGTCTGCAGAAAATACACCCTTAATTCTTCAGGTTTACCACAAACTAGGACTGGGAATTTTTGTGGCAGTTTTTGCTAAAATTTGGCAGTGGGCCACTTAGCCTACTTATATGGGCAAAATAGAGAAGCTGTAATTATTCTAGATACAAACTTTTTTTCCCCCTCATGTACTGTGACTTTTTTCTTGGAAGGTTACATTAAGAAGCTTTCTGTTGAATTCCATCATTTTTGTTTCGATGATCACACTTCATTTCACATGGATTCTGTAACTCTGATCATGTGGCTGTAAGGCTTTTTTGAGCAAATGAAATGATACACTTATTTGATTGCTAGATTAGAGAAAAGAGTTTGTGCAATTCCTGATGGATTGAAGAATCTCCAAATCTTCTAAGTGAATGTGTGGTTCCTCAATTATCCCTAAATGTTCAGGTGCTAAGAATTCCCATCTTAGAGTCAGCTGTAACAGAACACACCATACCCAAGGATCTCACAATGCTGTTCAAACACTGATGAAACCAGCTTTGCTTAGTGCAGTGAGATGGGAGATCACAAGCAGGCACAAGGATAGGCAGTAGAACACAAGGATTTTTGTAGACCTGTTCAAAATGACCACAGAAGTCTGTGTTGCAGGCTCACGACAGTTACAGCTATATAAATATCCAGATATGGATATATCTATTAGATAGATTATATCCTGAGAAAGCATCATTAGACCTCAGGTTCTCCATAAATCATTAGAGTCAGCAGGGGATTGGTTTGACTGATTGCACTCTGACAGCTGTGAAAAGAGGTGAGCACAGTATAACAAGCATGAGAAAATTCCTACAATATTTATGTAGGAAACAGTTTACTTTTAGTGTCTGTGTTTTTAAGGTATATTTTAAAATAGCAGCTTCCTCTCTGCATTTGATCCTATGAGAAAGACCCTTTCTGTATATAGGACAGCAGAGTGTGTTGCCATGGAAATTATTATGATCTACTTAAATTCAACAAATCCAGCCTTATGGGGTATATTCCCCAGAGTATCTCAATTTAATTATTAATGTTCTTTCTAAACAGCAACATCTTTCTGTTTTGACCAAAATCTTTATAAGCAGAATGAAAACAATAAACCTAGAAAGCAGAGTCCTTTGTTCAGCTACAAAACAGGTACAATTAAGCCAGGGAAAATGCAAACAGCCTCCAGGCTGCCCTGACAATGTGCTTTAACTCAGACCTAGACAAATTGTTTGGAAGGGGGAAAAGTCTCATTCAGCGTTTGTATCCACCATGCCCCTCGCCTCTCTGCTGTGATTTCCAGCAAAAAATACCAGCTAGGATAGTGGGCTTTTTGGCAGAGGGACATGTTCAGTGGAATCTAAACACTGACCATCAATTCATTTTCATATAACCACCTGTCTTGCACGCATTCTCAAGTCAAACCACTCAATCTTTTCCCATGAAATATGTGACTAAACCCAAAGTCTTCTAGCCTCAGGGCAGCTCCAGCATCCATCTCTCTCTTTCACATGTCACCATGAATTCTGCAGGTAGATTGTAGGAGACAGATGGTGTTACTGAGCCTGATCTAACACCGGGGATAGTTTCTTGTGAGTCACATAACCTGAGTGGCTATAGGTCTAAGTTTAGATGTGCACAGACCCTGTCCTCCCAAGTCCACAGCAGAAGAGGCAGCAGGACAAGCAGAACCTTTCCATGAGCAGAATGAGACTCAAGAGCCTCAAACTGCTCATCCACAAAAGGGCCTAAGGCAGAGCATGGCCCAGAGCAGTCCTGTGGGAACTGCCCAAGCTAGAACAACCACCTCATCACAAGGGCTGTTTGATGTGACCTGCAGCTGGAGAGAGCTGCTCTCCTCACATGCTCGCAGCATCTGTCAGAGCATTTGTGCTGAAGACATCAAGACAAAGGTGAAGACGAAATATTGTGGTGAATGGAGAAGGTCATCTTCCTGTGATTGCTCTGCTCTTTACCACCACCAGGTGCTTCCCATCTATCCTCCCCGGAAGGGTGTTCTTCCTGAAATGCCATACAAGATTCCTGGTTTCCCTTCTCCATGAGTGCTCCTCAGGGACTGACAGCCAGGAGAGCTCTGCCACAAAAGAAGCTTGTCTATGTAAAACATCCCAGAGCACCCCTAGACTTCTGACCATTGGCTTGGAAATTTCAGCTCAGAATTCACATTTACCTTGCCCCTCCAGTTCTGCTCCAGTGGGGTACCTCATTCCCACATCAGGGTCTACCACGTGTAAAATAGAACTGATAATTTACATGGACAGAGATTATTGCTAAGACTATTTCACAGGTACCAAATCAGGAAAGAATAAATAATTTTCCCTCTTCCCACAGGGAATGTACAGCAGTGCACTGAATCCAGGCTCTTGGTATTCTCATATAAAATCTGCAGCACAAACCCTTTCCTTGTATGAGGTTGGTTATTGGTTACAAGCCTCCCTCCAAAACATGAGGCAAGAAATGTCTGTCAGTTTTTGCTTTCCTCTGTAAACATTTATTTATAGGCTGGAAACAAGAAATAGAATAAATGAGCCGAATGAAAGGAAGCAGCAGTATGAACTCAACAGAACAGAAGTGTTTCTTCTGCAGGAGCTGCAACTGTTCATTGATGCTGATAGCACTGGATTGCCTGGTAGATTAAGAAGCAGGTACATACATGGTCCTGGCATCTCTGGGATCCATCCAAAAAGACACAATATTTTAGACATGAGGAGCATTCTTTGTAGCTCCTCACAAATAGGTTCTTCAATACTGGTTTTGTTGTCCTGTAAAATTTGCCATTTTTGGAAAGCAACATATTACTATTGGCTCCATGAGAGAGAAAGGGGAAGGAGAGACTGCAGCTTTATTGACAATTGATTGATTCCTTCTTTGAAACTGAATGTTTATTTATTAGCAATTAGTACATGAGCAGTATGGGATGCAGCAAGTAGCATTTGAAGAAACAAGCCTTTCCTAAGCATGACACCAGCTGTCCCCCTGTCACTGCCAAGAGTAAATCTCCAACTTGACACCCAATCCTCTGCCTCCATATAAATGTGTGTCCCTTCTGAAACATAATCCTTGCTCTTCATTTCTACTTACTGTACAACCAGCTTCTCTCCTCTTTTGATGCCATCCCTGCCCCTCTTCTGGCTCTGTGACCATTTTTACCAGCCTGCAGGTCGCTGCTTTACCAGTCAGAGCAAATGAAAATCCCTTGCCCTCCCCTTCTCTTGCAAAATGTGTCTGCAAGAAACAAACAGCAGGGTACTCTGCTAAGGAGTTATGCCCGTTCTGAGGCTCGCAGCAAAAGATGGAGTGGTTCTGTGTACAAAGCTTGGGAAAGTACCTCCCATGTTTCTAGCTCTGGCATGGTGCTCCAGGTCTGGAGTGCCTTCCCAAGTCCTACCTGTGGAATGAGCAGGCGTGTCCTGTTACCTCAGTCATTCTCTTCAAAAGCACACAAGTCATGGAAAGATCAAACACAGTCCTCATTTTGTCACTTCTTCTAGCTCTTTCTCGCCACTTTGCTCACCATCTGTTTCCCCTGTATTTTATCAGTTTAAATTCTGCCCTACTACATGCATGTGAAATGCCAAATCAGAGCATGAACACTGTACCAGCAATAGTGTCACAGAGAAATTACTGAGGAGCATAGGATCACTTTCAAGAACGATTCACCTAGAATGCAGAGTTGCATGAATTCATACCTTATTTATTTTTCTATTACTACAGAACTTAGAAGAACCAGCTAGAGACTAACCCCCACTGTCTAGGTGTTGTAAGGTAAAAAATACTAAATGATCTTGCTCATTTAAAAATACTAAATGAACTTGCTGCCCAAAAGAGTTTGCAATCTAAGCAGCATACCAGTGATAATAAAAGTATGTGAGACCTTCCCTGCAAAAAGCAGCATGTGATTAACTTCACCCATACAGGTGACCTAAGGGAGATTTTGCCATATGAGTGTTTTGCTTGCAAAGAGCCTGATTACATGGATGCATCCCTCCATTAGGTCATTTCACCTCACAAGACCTACCTGAAATCTGAGTGGTCCCAATTCAGCCAAGTGGACAAGACAACAAAAGGAAATCTAGACTCAGATACTTGCTGCCTAATGAGGACATAGAAGAAATTTCATCATACAAAGGTTCTGCAGCAATCCAAACTGGCCAATAGTTCTGCAGCACTCAGATCTTCATCCACCGTTATGATTAGCCTGAAAGTTTCCAAGATATCAGCTCTGTCTGCTGAGACACGGAAGCAGAAAGACAAATGCAGTGCTCAGTACTCAGAAGAAACTGCTCAAGAAGTAGGAGGCATGATTGTGTTGTCCTCCTTTGTCCAATTTGTACCAAGTACTTCCCCTTGACCCAGCAGCTCACCATGCAACACCACAACCACTGATGGAAGCTCCTTAGAGATGCCAGTCTCACTCTGTTAACTGCAATAAGAGCACAGAAGAGTGTTTCTCAGCCTTTCCTATGCATTTCATGCAAACCTTTAAAAGAAACACACAGCTCGTTTTATATCTGACTGTTGCTTAAGGATACGTGACAAATAATAAGTTACATGGAACAGACAAAATGTTGAAATGTTAATATTTTACAAAACTCTAATTCAGTAGATATAATTATGAAACTTGTAACTAAAAAAATAAAGTAAAAAATGGTATCTCTGTCTAAATCAGTTAGTATATAACTGCCTGTATGAGGGTTTCTGGTTTAGAGCTGAACAATTTCCATTGACTGACTGATGTTTTGTGGACTGCCAGCCATCTGTGAACCACAGCTCAAGTACCTTGGATCTAAATCTCCCTGCTGTGACTAGGAAACCAATTTTAGGCAGTGTAGTGCCTGACTTAGTAGCTTGCATTAGGCAGTCTGGCTGTTGCTGTCTGCTGACTGACACTAAGGACAGGACTGAGGATCTGAAAGAGAACAGGTCATCATTCAAAATACTTCAGCCTTTGGTTGTTTGACTGCTTCAGGCAGCATCTAAGTCTGTAGTTTTGCTCTATCTCTTACAACCATCAAAAATCCATACAAAAAGCCACACACATATTTCCCAGTTCCCTGTATCAGGTTCCCTTTTATTAATTTATTGCACGGGGAGCCTGGAGGAAGTATGTTACCTGTTACTCTGTGGAATATCGGACACATCACTTGATCTCCATGTGTCTCGGCACCCTTACCTGTACAATGGCAGTAAAAATCCTTCTAATGACACAACACTAAATTAATGCTTCAAAGTGCTTTAATACAGTGAATGGAAAGGGTCCCACAAAGGCAAAATACTGTACTACGGCAGCTGCAAAGGCCAAGCCCCTTGGCTATATTCCATAGCTTCCACGCTGGTAAAACATCCTTCCTTACCACACCAGAACCAGTAAGACCTGTGATGTGCACACCAGAAAACCTTTCCCGTTGGGGCCAGGAGCATTTCCAGCACATCTGTGCTTGGGCAGGAGAATCTGGGTCACAGCTGCCAGAGCAGCAGGCAGTGCTGTCCCCTGCAGCGTGATCACACGGTCACATTTCACATCAAGGGCACAGCAAATGTCACACCTGCGCTGGGTGCTCCTCTGTCACTTACTGTCACCAACAGGTTCTGCCCCCTCAGCAGAGCCAAAGGCTGCAGCAGGGATGCACATGAACTGAGCTGGCAGCCACAGAGACCACGTGCTCTTCACACGAAGGATAGCAGCAGTACAAGCCTGCAGCCTCTGTTTTGGAGGGATTACACCACCTTTTTTATAGGTAAAGTTTATTAGTAAATTCTGCAAGTATGGCAGGTGGTCTGCCCTTCCCACTTCCCAGCTCCAGAGCACAGAAGAGTCTACTGCAAACTCATCCCACAGCCTTGACTGGGAGCTCAAGCTGCAGTTTGGGTCCTTTGCTGTATATTCAGATAATTTTACACTGCTGGTATGAGGCCTGTAGAGAGCAATGAACACCTGAATCCTTCATGTCACCTGCCAGCACCAAGTAAATAAAGCAGGCTGTGAAAGACCTTCACATATGTGATGTATGTCAACTGAAATGCAAATACTGATCTATCAATAACCAATACATGATATATATCAAGTGATAGATATCAACTGAAACCTAATGCTGACATATCAATAACCAACAGCTTGAAGCTGTGCTCTGCTTTTATGAGAGCAGCCCTTGCCTGCCTGAGAGGATCTTGTCTCTGCCTCTCATAAAGAAGACACAAGTTATCATTTTCTACCATCAGATAATATCCATGATATGACTTTCCAGGTTTTGTTTCATTCATAAATTTCTTCAGGCTTCCCATACACATGAAAAGCGGGAGGAGGAAGATCTGCTAAGTTTCTCTAAAATGGAAATTCCTTACTGATATGAAGATGAAATCAATGTCTAACTCAGTAGCACTATGGATTAACACCAGATGAGCATGGGGGGTGGTCGATCTAACACAGCCTTGCTAAAATGGCATCACAATAACCAAGAAAGAGAAAGGTGACAAATTGTGACAGGGAAGGAGAGTTCACACACCATTTTAAAGAACTGTTTGGTTACCCTTTGATTTTGTTCAGAATCCAACTACTTCCCGGGACAGCTGGAAGAAAGGATGCCTCTGACAGATCCTCAAATCCCTGTTTCTTCCACACAGGGACAGGAATTCCCAGTGAACATATCTAAAGATGCCATTCTCTTTCACATCAAAACAAAAGAGATCAGAGAGGCCATTAATGCTATTTTGATTTAAAAGAAAATAAATGCAGGCAAAAAAGCATAATTAAGGTTGTGGATTTTCACCATGAAGAACATATTGAACCATTTTATAATAATTTGCAATGCACTTCTAAGCTTCTCACAGGAGGAATTCAAATGCCTAAGTCATCACACAGTATCATCTCATCTACCGATAACCTGTCTAACCCAGCCTCATGTCTGCTGACATTTCCTTCCTCTGCCACGTGTTTCAGACTGAAAGGCTTTCAAAAGGCTGTGTAATGTGCCTAACTTTCAGAATGGGAGCCAAAAACCTTTATTTTCTGCGTGATCCCAAGCACATAAACCAAGTTTCATGTTTCTGAGAAAGAACAGGATTTCCATGCCAATACAATAGGCTGCATTTATATACACCACTTTTAACTTCAAAGTGCCTGTAAGCAACAGCCAAAAGTAGCCACCCAAGACTGCCAGTGCTGTGCACTGTAGCTGAACTAGTCTGCAATAATGAAGACAGATCCCAAGTCCTTCTCCTAGAGAGGCCTCTACCATTTGAGGCAAATTGAATCTCCTTTGAAATGAATAGCAATAACTTGTAGTTGGTAGGACAGACCATTGGTCCCTCCTGGTCTGCCTCAGGGAAGATAAATTCAGAACAGTTCATTACACTTCACAGATGAGGAAACTGAGATACAGGTGCTCCAGGATGTCCTTTGAGATGTACTCAGAAATGAAGAATAAAAAAGGGGCTGTAATTAACCCATGAATAACGACGTTATCCCATTCCAGTTATTGTGAGAGACATAGAACAAGTAACTCCAAGATGCAACAATTGCAATTCTAGTGATCACAGGCATCCCTTGGTGGAAAAGTCACCGTAAGCCACTGCCAGGAGAAAAGAAATAACCCGATTTTGTTCTTACTGAGATGAGTGAAAAAACTACATGGGACTAGTACCACAGGAGAATGAGAATTGAGCTCTCAGAGGAAAAAGATATCCAGGGACATGATTATCTTTTCGTTTCGCATTTGGACAGTACCTAGTGCAGATGCTGAACATAATGAAGTCTTTGACTTTAACACACAGGTACAGCAGTATAAGATGCTGCTCTGAAGTTATCGTTTCTCTTCTAGGGGTTTTGAGCACACAGCTCTGCAGGCAGCACAGAACCAACCAGCACTCTGGACATAAAGCCCAAACACTAAGGGTGAAATGAGGTAAGAGAAGGTTTGCAGCCCGACTTCCTGCTGAAAAAGGTGAGAAGTGCTCATGGGTTCTTCTCCTTCAGCAATGTTTTAGAAATAGAAATTGCCAGGACAGAGCCAGTAACAACCAAATCAGAGACAGTGGAAGCAGCAAAGCACCAAAGAGACAAAGCAAAGGCTTGCTTTTTGTTTTGAAGCCCTTTCTGTTAGCTGAGTCATATCAGACATAACCCCTGTGGAGATCAGCAGAAGTCATACGAGCACAAAGCAATATTCACAGTGTGACTAAACCACACCACACCACTTTCCTCATAATCCTTATCAGCTAATAAGATTTAGTAAAAAAAAAACCAACTACACAGACACAAGCAGAAAGAAAAAAAGCCTGAGCAGGTGGCCATTCTACTTAAAGCACAGCTATCTGTACTGATGGATCAACTAGTGATTCATAATGAGATGGGAAAACCGGGTTAGATAGATTAAATCTTTGCCATGATCCTAATCTGAAGACCAGTGTACACCAAGGAGTCAGGGATCCAACTCAGAGTCACCCTGAATGGGTGCAGGTCTGTGCTGTGCTGCAGGTGTATCCTGGCTGTCTGGCCTGTGTTGGGATGCACATACCTCCTGGATGCAGGAGCAACTCGCTCATCACCTGACATTAAACCATCTTTGTCTTCATCTAAGTGTAGCAATGAGCTCTCTTGTGAACATCGTTTTCATCTGGCAGTAGGAGTGATGAATAGAAATGTCTTTAGAAATAAAAAGAAAATGCTCTGAGAGCTGAAAAGATCAAAGTGTAAGGGAACCTTTCCGCAGACAGATCTGCATGGTGTGCTGTGTCAGACTGGGGTGCTCTTCCATGTCAGACACCTCGGGGTTTCCAGGATCTGATGGAATGTAAGATTATTTATACTCTCCTCTTTTTCTTTGCAATGCTACTTCTAGCAAATGGTGTTTTAAGCAACACTCTGAAGAGTCCAAGTTTCTTGCTGGGATCATAACAAACCAGCACTTCCTGGTGCAAAACATTCTTGAAGGATGGATGTACACTCAATAGTGGAAAGAAAGTGGTGACCAAGCTTGGCTTGCCCTAGGTTTCCTTGCAAAATTCTCACTTATTACTATGACTACTAAATAATTAATATTTACACTGCATATTCATTATTTGCTACTAAAAATGCAGCATAACAAATAATTGTTACTGCCCTCTGCACAGCTGATTCCATGCTGTGATGGTATTCAGACAACACTGAAGAGGACAGAAAGGTCTGTGTGCTCAGCTAATTACCTGACTGGTCAACTGCTCCAGGTCCTGCCCCTATGAGATTTTTACTCAGTCCATGTGTCTTAGATGAAATCATCTGTGTAGAAGTGCATGTGCTGAGACAAGTAAGTTGAACTACCATCTCTGTATAGACATTCTTTGTTCTTGAGGATTAGCTGGGTTACGCGATATGTTTTTTTCCAAAGTGGAAATTAGCCCAGTATAGAAGAAAGAAAAGCTGCCTTAGACAATACATGCTACATCTCACATTGCTAGCAGAGATATCTGCACAGTTATACTGTTCAAATTAAATTTTTTAAATATTTAACACGCTTTCCCAGAATGAAGTGCAAGCCAATAATGGCTAACTGCAGCTGAATCCAAATGACAGTCCTCCAGGGGCTAAATTCAACTCCAGAACCCCCTAAAATCTTCATATCTGACACTCAATGTCTTAACTGATACAGAGACATAACTAAGATGAAGGTGAGTTTTCCTTTTGATGTTTCATCTCATATGGCAAAAGAGACCTTGAAAATGCTTTTCCGGAAACATGCTGATGGTGCAACATCATGGCATGTTTCTTGCAGACAAAGAAAGTGACAGGCTCTCGCAGACCCTCTAAAATAACTTAAGAGCACAACAGATGTTCTCCTGAATCTGCGGGAGATGCATCTATATGTACATGACAGAGAAAACTGGCAAATTTTTCATCTGATGCCATATATTAGCCTTCCCCAGTCACATTTCCAGAAGGGAGATCAGCCATCCTGCTGCCCCACCTTAAGCCTGTAATCCCCGTCCTCCACGAATTTTCCAAATGGCATCAAAAATGCCTTTTTCTCACTAAATCTCTTCTCAGGTGAGGCAGATAAACATATACCTCGAGCTTGCCAGGTTTTCCCCTGTTGCCTGGGAAGAATTTTCAGGGAATTTTTACATGTATTCCCACCTAGTGCAGTTTCAGCCATGGAAAAGCTGTAGGACAAGTGCAAAGAGCCACACGCTTCTTCTCCCAGGGTGACAGGTTAAAGGGAGAGCGAGACCGTCTTTTGAGAGGGTGGGCGGCAAGTTGCAAAGAGGAAAGGAATATTTGATATTTCTTTTGCAAAACAGGCAGAAGAAAGCGGCGGCGGCGGCTGGGAGACCCCGCGGCCGCCTCTCCCACGCCCCCTCGCGAGCCCCCGGCCGCGCCGAGCCCGGTAACAAAGCGCCGCTGCCCAAATCCACGTTCATTTTCCCACCCGTTGATGCTCCATTCCCCCTCCGGACCCTGAGCCCGTCCATCGCCGAGCGATGTCACCCGCTCTCTTTCTCCCCTGTCACCTTGCGCTGTACAGGGCGGCAGCGCTTTGCCCTCCACCCCCCGGTGACTTTCTCATGCTGGAAAATCCCATCCGACCCACCTACCTCCTGCCTCACCCTCTGGGCAGCCGAGCGCCCCGGCCCCGACAACAACCTGCTAAATTTAGCCCAGTATCCACAGCAGGGGCGAGCGGGACCGGCGACGCGGACACCGCGCACACACACACGCGGACATGCGGGCACACCGGGCACACGCTGCAGGTGCCGAGCGGCAGCTACTCACACCACTAGCCTGGAGATGATCCATGAGACCATGGCGCTGCCGTGTGCCGCAGGGCTGGCTCTCCCGGCAGGGAGGGCTCGCCCGGTGTCTTCGCCCGCTGCCGGCCGCCGCCCGAGTGCGCGGGGCGGGCGGCTCGGCCATCCGGCCCCGCAGCCTCAGCGCAGCCTCACTGGCGGCACCGCCCGCAGCCAACGCGCAGCCGGGCCCAGCCGCCCACTCTGGGCAGGGCCCGCAGCCGCCCCTCGCGGGAGGAGGAGGAGCCCCCCACGCTCCCCGCTCCCGCCGGACTCCCCAGCGGGAGACCCCGGGCCGTGCGCGGAGCTTTTGGGTGCGGAGGGGGTCCCTGCCCCACCCGCGGCACCAGGCAGGTACGCGGGTGCTTCTGGACCACCGCAGCCGAGCAGGACATGAAGGAAACCCTTCGGGCTGCTCACATCAAAGTAAAGGCAAAGCTAAGGCACGAGGTCGAGCGGTGTCTTCGAGCCACAGAACGAGAAGGATTTCCTCATTTCCCCACACCCCCCAAAGTGTCCAGACACAAAGGACAAGGGTATTGGCCAAACGATCCAGGTAAATTTCCATCATCATCAGTGATGACAAACAGCAATCTCACCTCGACATCAGTTTTCATTAGGGGGTCTCACGGCTGTCAAGTCCAATTTCCGTGAGGAACAGCTGCCCACACACACACAACAACATATGTCGGCTTGACCTGCAGGTTGTTCTCTTTAAGTTTCCTTTAAGTTCTTTTCCTTTCTTTCACCGGCACATGCCAAATGTGGTTAGATTGCCTAAAATCATCTTCCCCTGCTTTGGTTTTTCCCTTCTACTGGAAGCACACATGCCCATGGCAATTCATGATGAGGTTTTGTCTTGCAGTAATCATGAGATCTCAAGCTTGCCACCAGACCACGGCCAAGCTTCACTTGGAGGCTGGTCTGTGGAGCAGCTGGCTGTTCTTGGCATTAAGACCAGGGCTCCAGCGACCCTGGGTGCAGTGCAGGATCCTTGCCTCCACACCCCACACATTGTTCTTTCTGAAGACTGGGCATCTGCAGCTAAGCTTCCTCATCATTCTGAGACAGCATAGCTGGAAGAGGCTGAAAATCTTTCATGTATTGTGAGTAACCTGGGAAGAACTCTTACAGGGAGAAACTGAACGTTTCAAACCAGAGGCAGCAGTTCTAGGAGCTGATCACAGACTTCTCTAGTCCCAGGTTACCACCGACATCCTTACAGCCCTGTCCACAGTACCCAGCCCTTATCATAGAACGGTTTGGTTGAAAGAGACCTTAAAGGTCATCTCGTTCCAATTCCTGCCATGGGCAAGAACACCTCCCACTAGACCAGGTTGCTCAGCCCCCCATCCAGCTTGACCTTACACCTCACCTTTCTTCTGCTGAGCTCAACAGTCCTCCCTAACAGGATCACCTTTTCTTATGGCTCTCTGGATCTGGTCTTCAGAAAAACAACACGTCTGGGGGCAAACAGACCAACAACCCACAGCCTGCAGGTAAAGCTGCAGGCATAGATAGACACGTAGTTAAAGCTCAGCACCTCTAGAAATTAATTCTCGGGCAACATGTGCACGGCTGCACTGCTCCGCTGGCCGCAGTGGATCCGCTCCTCCAGCAGGGGGAACTTCCACTCCGCGCTGTGACCTGTAATGCGCCGTCACCTCCGCACCGCAGCTGCGCTACAGCAGCGCTTCTGCTCCCAACGCCGGAATTTTGGGTTACAGACCGGCCGGGGACCACAGCTGCAGGTAGGGGGCCACCACATACGCCTGCCTCAGGGACTGTAAGGGTCGAGAGTAGCAGCGTCGCTCCAGCCAGCACTGACTGCTGCACGGGCACCACAAATGCAGGGCTGGGTGGTGTGCTGCAGCAAGCAAGTGTAAATCAGCCGTCCTCTCTAGGCATGCTTGCTCTAAGCAAGAACTGCCTTCTCTCCAAAAGAAGCCATTAGGTCATCCAGCCCAAATTCTTGAAGTAGTGAATCATCCTGTGGCTGTCTTGCTTCTATATCGTAGCCAAATAAGTACTTGGAAATCTGTTATCCAAAATTTTTCCTGTGTCATGATTATTTAGTGGGAGCTTTTAGACTGCATGTTGGCAGACAATCCACAGCATTGTTACAGTTAATGATGGGATATTATCAACTACAAGGCACAGACCTCTCTGCAAGAATATTTGTGTAATCACCACAGTACACAGAACTTGCCACTTAGTACTTGCTGCGTATTTCCTGGACCAACAAGAGAAGATATTGGATCATAAAGACAGATAATACAGAGGACAACACCCAAAGCTGCAGCAAAACGTTTTAGTGCTCAAATCATAACTCAGCCTCATGTCCTCTTGGCTCCTGCCAGCCTCTTCCAGCTCACCATGTTCACTGCAACTCCTGCCAGTTGCCATGGCTGCTGACCCCACTGCTCTTTTCTGGGCAGCAAACCTCAGAAAGGTTTGAGGGTTTTTTTTCTGGCTGGCAGCAATCTCTAACAGGGGCAAGCAGGACATGAACCCCTCTTGTGCTGCTGCTTTGTACACAACTGGCACAATCGCCACCTGATGACTGATCTTAAACCTCAAATGTACACAGATAGTTAACAAGATATTCTGGTGATGGCAAATCTAAGGAGCCCGACTAAGAATGCAGGGAGCTGTACTGAAACAGCTGTTCGGTAACCACAGGGTGAAGGAGAGAATTCAGCTCCACTGAGTTACCAGTGGAAGGGTGAAAATGCCCCCTACCTACTCCTTATGGGGTGTATCTTACGACAAGTCACACAGCTCCGTGTCTATGAGCTCTGCATGTGACATTCCAAGCATTCTGGAAAGAGGCTTTGCTTGAAGAAAGCCTTCCCTTTGCTGATAAACCACCTCATCCAGTTCATAAAAAACCAACCAAACAAAAAGACCGCCAAAAAACGGAGAGACAAAAGAAGAGTTAAAGTGTAGGAACAGATACGAAATAATTTACACAGCCAGCTCAGCAGAAATGCCATCCAGTGCTAGTGGAACATTTTGGAACTGCTTTAGCAGTGGAAGGTTTGGCAGTGAAAAATCCTACACAGATTGCACCATTAGACGGTTTAATTTCTGTTCCCCAAATTATAAAATAAATCAGCTTTGTTACTGAAGGCAGAGCCACCATCCTTGCCCTAAATACTATGCAGTCTTCTCCTAGCATCTACTTTTCCCGAGAAGTTCACAGCCATGGAAAAGTCAGACCCCCCAGCAGCTCTACTATAATCAGACTCATTCCTCTCTGCGCCGGGGAAAGGGGATCTCTGCCTCACAGCTGAACAACAACTGCCGAGCCAGGGCTTCTTAGAACAAAAGCGTCACTGACATAGATGCACAGGGCACTCTTACCAAATCCAGAAAAGGTCAGGAAGTAGCAAGTGCAGACAACTCTTACGACCTCCAATGGATCAAACCTACACCAGAGGCATTTAAGAACAGCTGAAGTGCAGACAACCCAGCCAAGAAATGTACCCAGGAACAGAGAAAAATATCAGACAGAAAACCTGCGATAGCTGAGTGCTGAAGTTCATTTGGCAAAACCAAAAATGAATATAAAAATAAATAAAATACACATAACCATAGTGCACACATATATCATGCAGTATTGTCACAGCACCTAAAAAATATCAGAAGAAGATAGTTAGTTTGATCAGGAATAAATATTCTGCATCTCATCAAGGAATGCACATGCACACACACACTTATAGATAAACATACTCAGCCTCTTGAAAGAGAAATGTTTGGTGTTCCACCCACTGGAATAGAATGGGTGATTCCTTGCATTCATCTAGTGACTTCTACTTGGGAAGCAAAACAAAAGAAACAAATAAACGAAAACCTAATGGGGTAACATGGACAATTAGAGCAAAAATCCAAGAACGCAGCTCCTGAACACAGTAATGAAAAATGCCCATTTCTGAAATGACAGCTTTACTAACAAATACAGAGTAGACAGGAAAAGGTTAATCCTACACATAGGGAGTATTATAAAAGTATGGGGAGACATTCAGCATTTCCTGGCTGCTATTTCCATCTTTATTATTGAATTAATTGCTTCAGAGCTATGGCCATTAGCAAAGAGAGATTAAGAAATGCCTATTTTGTCTCAAGAGTGGTGTGGTCTGACATTTGAGCTGGGAATTGTGATTCCTGAGAAACACTCATTTCAGTGACTCACTACAAGAGCTTGGGGAAAACATGGAGACCAGCATGTCTGAATGTATCATTTGGCTTTAGGTAACCAAAATGGCAGAGCTTAGCCCCAGTTATCCAAATACAAAACTCTGCAGCACAGAGTTCAGCTACTGGTACTCAATATTTCAAATATTAAGCTCTGAATACCTCAGGTTGTGCATCAAAAGTGTCTTCTGAGAAGTCTGTTCTTTGCTTTCCATATCCTCTTATGTAACTTACATGATACAAGATGCCTCTGCCTTGGAATAAATACATGTGTTTTAGAATAATTCATTAGTGGATCTGAGGTCTCTGCAGACCCTCCAGCTCCATGAGAAATTATCCTAGTCCAGCATGTTTTCCACTCTATTATTTCAGAATCCAAGAATCATAGAGTATCTTGAGATGGAAGGGACACATAAGGAACAAAGAAAATGCTTGATTTACAGCATTTCATAAATTGATGTAAAAAAGGACTGTATTTTAAACTGGGAATTGATTTTTCAGCCTTAAAAGTCAATAAAGACATTAATAAATTACCACTGTTATTACAGTACTTCTGACACTCAGGTTAGACTCCTTGTTAGCTGCTACCATCTTTCCACTGGCCTGTCACTGCTTATGTCCTAAACACCCTGCTATGGACAGCATACAACTGAAATGTAAAAAGAAAGGAAACAGTTCAATAATAAACCCTATGTATAAGCAAAAAAACCCACCCCTAACAACAACAACAAAACAAAAAAAAAATCAAAAAGTGGCTTTAAATAATAAGGCATACTGTCAAAACTCGAAACCAGGAGAAAGACCAAGCCTGTATTAGCTTTAAAACAGGACCCTTAATGGCCATGGCAATCTTCTGTGGATAATGCACATTTAGTCAAGACTAAGGGATGGTTACACTTTAAATTTGCTAGTGTGTGTCCCTCTGGGCCCTTATTATCAGCTACCTCCAGGGAGGAGATACTGAGATGTACAGAGCTTTGGTTTGATCCAGTGGGTCAGTCCTTACATTTTTGCTCTGGAAGGATGGATTGTTCTGAATTTTATTACTGTGTAGTGTTTAACAATGACAACAATAGTGAATGTACTGAAGGATGACTTGACCATGTTCTTGACCTTAAAGCAGACACAGAGAGAAAGAAGGCAGGCAGTTAAGTGCCAGTGTGAACATGACATTTGCTCAAGAGAGATACTGAGAGAAATATGGTCAGTGCATGGCCTTGAGGTTTTACTGAGGCGCCATGCCATGCAAACGGGAATGCAAATGATAACAAGAAGCTGTAAATAATGAAAGGGGCCCCTCTGATGAGCAGAATAGAGGTTTCCTTCAAGAAAACAGAGAAGGAATGTGCAGGAGGCTATCCATAGCCCTAATCATGTCAGGAGAAAGCTGCAGACTGGTCTTAGCAGTTTCTAGATACTGTCTTCACAGACTGATGTAATAAAAGAATTGAAGGCAATAAGAGAGGAAAGCAAAGTGCCCTTTTTCGCCACCCCTTGCTGAATTACCTTTAACCAACTATTTGGTATCGGGATACTGCTCTGCTTAGCAGTATCCTGCACACAGATGAAATCACCCAAGCAATTACTAGGCTAACATGGCAGTGTAAACACATGTTTTAATAACTGTATAAATACTACTTAATGGTAAGTTTTAATAAAAGGCTGCTATTGACCTTCCAGATCAGTTTAAATCCCAGCACAAACCAGGATGTGGTTTCAATTCCACGCAGAGCCCCGAGGGAGGCAGACGGAAACGAGCTGCCCTGGCACAGCTGGCAAAGATGCCTTCCCATAGGAGTCGCTCAGAGGTACTTGCCGGTGAGCAGCAACCTCATTTCTCCAGGGGTTTTCTCAGACTTCTGCCAGGATTTTCCTCTTCCTTCCATACACCAGAATACACCTGCCTCTCCCATGTGTGTCCTGTTCTGTTCCTCTCAAGGTGTGTAAACCACGTGCTGCCTTACAACTGCTTTGCCCTCAGTTACAAATGCAAAGAGAAATGCTGAGTGTCAAAGCACGGAGCATATTAAAGACACCGACTCTCATACTATGTATATTCATGAACATGAAATTCCACCACACTAAGCTACTTCCAGTTTCATTTCATTCTGGAAAAAGTAAAGAGGATGTCAGGGAAAAGATGCCTCTTTTTATGGACAAGTTATATAACTAAATTTTTTCTCTGTAGGCAGGATATATGAAAAACTTGCAGCATCATCCTGCTTCTCTCCTTCTCATTATGTGGCAGTAGGAACAAGAATTAATCGTCTTTCCAGGGACAAAAAAGGCTATGTTCCAAAATTGAAACAGAAAAAAAAAACCCAGGATCCAAACCAAACAACTTACAGGCTTCAGGAAAAAAAAGACAAAGGAAAAATACATCCATATACATCCATTTTGATAAGAGTTTTCAAATTACCTTCTACAGGCTATTTATAGAGGCCCCCCATCCCTATACACTTTACTCCCTTCTAAAGCCTTACAATATCTCACTTTAATGCCACTGTTAATGAGACCAGATAATGGTTCCTTGGCTTGGTACCTGCTTGCAGCTCGCAAAGGTCAAAGCGCGTGCTGTGGGCATTGCATATAGAGAGCTCCCAACACTTGATATGGGTAGTGAAAGTATTCTAACACATTTCTGAACCATGCATTCCTGACTGAGGAAAGCAGCAGTAGTTTTTCCCCACAAATAATGATCCACTACATCTGCTTAGCATAAGATTTGAAAAGGCTACAGCTGAAAATGGAAATTTGGACTCCTAGCAGTCTATAAACTTCAGTAACACAATGTACTCTAATGAAGAGAAAAAAAGACAACAGAAAACTGCTTAAAAAACCATCATCATCGTCATCATCATTTTAAAATAGCATTTGTGCTCAACTTCCATTTTCCATATCAGTCTCCAGCCAGAAAACTGCAAGTTCCAACCTCTCAAACTGCTAAATTAAGCATCTGCAAGCACATGTTCTCCCTCCATACTCCAGTAAGAGACTCATAATTGCAATGCGTGCAGGTGATGCACTGTTTTCTGTGCTCTCTTCTCCCTCAGACACCAGCCCAGCCATCCTCTGTTGAAAATACTTCCCACATTTATAAGAGCACAGAGATTTTCCAAGTGCCACTGAAATGAAATGGACAAAATAGAGCCAGTGAATAGCACTGCCAACAGCAGGGCTGTGAAGGTGTATCTCCATCCCATGGGAAGTGTGCCAGCACATCATACGCTCTTCCCAGAACTACCCTGACACCAGTCAGGGTGCTGCTGATAAAGGTGTTGCTGTAGCAACACAGAGCTTACTCTGAAGCAGCTACACAGGAATGTCCTCAGGAGTCCCGGGGATGATTTTCAGCTCATGCCAAGCTCCATGCTGCTGAGGCTACAGCTACACTTGACTTCGTACAACAACTGAGTTATAAGTAGCCCATGGAGGTCCTTGTGTCCAACTTCCAGCTCAAAGCAGAGCCAACTTTGAGCCTGCATTACACTGGGGAGGACCTCATCTCCAGATAATATTTTATAAAGCAGTCTAGACATGAATTTGTGACCTGTAGCAGTTACAGTGCAGTGAGAAATGAGACAGTTTTAACCTTACAACAACTCTGTAAAACTGGTGTGGTGGGCAGAGATCTGAAGCTGCCTTAGCACTGAAGCTGTTTCCCCTGCTGCCAGCAGCACAGCAGCTATCAGAGCACTGTGCAACAGGTTGTGTTACAACAGGTTGTGTTACAATCTTTTAGGTCAAGACATTGCTCTTTCGGGTGGGAAATTGGTTCTGCAAAAGTCAAGTGCATTCCTTCTATTCACTATAAACAAGAGGATTTAAAACCTTGGCTTTGGGTTATAGTAAACACACATTGTGGGCAGCTGCAGTCACTTGCTTAAGAGTTAATCCCTGTAATATCCTTCATTAATCTAACTACAATGCTCAAGTAGCATGGAACATATTCAACACGGACAGAGAGTGTATGTTAGATCAACAGGATTACCTGCTGATGAGGGTAATACTACCCTGTATTTATTTAGCACTTCTCAGAAGAACAGAAGGTGGGCAAATATTTGTTAATCCCAGAGGTGAAAATGTAAGTGCAAAGAGGTTAAGTAATAACACCAGTTCCACACAGTGAACCAGTAGCACTATTCGCAGACATGTTTTAACACAGCATTTCTTGAGCCATGGGTTGGTATGACCTGCTCATAAAGTCCTAACAATCACAGCACATCCTGTTCTCTCATGCTATCAGGCTGCCTATAAAGCAACATTTCTACTGCCAGTTAAAGCTCCATTTTCACTACTCAGGTTTCGCTGACTTTGAAAGAGTTTACACAAAGACATCTGGGGAGCAAACATACAGTTTACAGTACTTTCCTTTGCACTGTAGCATGTCTAACACACTGCTATGGAATAGTCAAATGTAAACATTCTGAACCATCTGTAACTTTTATATGTATCTTTTATAGCTTGTGGTCATAAGTGATTATTTTGCATTCTTTGTGTATAAACAACAGATATGTTTAAAAGAGTCTGATAAAATAACGAACTTGAAGACTAAAGCTTTCATTTCTCTCCCACTTTAAAAGATCCTTTAGCATCCACAACCAATTCCTGTGATTCATGTCTATCGACATTATTCTTCTAATGACCATAAGCTCACTTGTACCACAGGAAACCTGTGAGAGCTGAGCATACACTGCACTCATTAGCCCATCAATGCCTCATACCAGCATTCATTGCAGTAGCTTCTGACAAAGAAAAAAACCCCAAAACTTCAATGCCTGCCTAATTTGGGCAACAATGTGTATACCAGAGTAGCACAGACACCATCCCACTTTGTTTGTATCTAGTTCAGCATTTACTCTAGCAGAACGGGTGGAACATAAGTCAATAATTAGGGACCTCTACAGCAAATGAGCAAGATCAGACATCTCTGAGGGATAATTTGTCCCACTTATTCTAGACATCTATTTTAGTATGAATCTCCTTCTGGAGATGCTTCTCTTCGCTCCCTGCAGGGTAGGCTTAGACAATGAGATGCCTGCTGGTGGATGAAGTTCATTAAATGCATATTTTCTGTGCTGGCAGTTTGTGACCTATACGTCTCTTGGGGTGACTTTATGCTGTTGTATCCCCTATCACCGCTCTATGCCCAGATATGATCCTGAGCCTTTCTGTGTCTTTAAAACTGGGTGCAAGAGAGAGAGAAAAAAAACTGAGGGAACTTTTCAAAACAGTTTGTGCTTCAAGGACACAGAGATTAGCGTGCGGCTGCAGCAGCGAGAGGGGAAGAAGCACCTTCTTGCTTTTCAGCCAGCTTTTCAGCTCCTTTTCTCTGGAGAGAGAGAGATGGAGAGTTGAACCTTGTTTTCTTGGAACTTTGGTTTTTTTTTTCCCTTCTTCTCTTCTGGACTGTTTCAACATCAGAACACATTGGGAGAGTTCTCCCCCGAGGCCTGGAGGTGGGCCCACCTCGACCCAGCTCCAAAGAGGAGAGACCACACCTACAGAAGGACTCTAAAATCTTCCCAGGTTTCTCTCCAGAGCAAGAGGTTTTATTATTTAGCATTATTATCCTTTTCCTGTGTGTTTGTTAAATAAATAGTTTTTTCCCTTCACTTTCCTCTGAGGAAAATCTTTTTTTTTCCCGAACCTGGTGGGGGAGGAGGAGACGTTCCTTTTGGACGTTTTCCCTGAATTTGGCCCAAACTGGCACAATGTTACACAAAGTGAGATACATCCAACCTCTGCTGCAACCAGAGGCACAACGCTAATCATCTCATGGAGTGAGTCATGGAAGCCAGCACCTGACATACAACCAAGGCCTGCTGAAATTCAAAGTCCTCCAATGATCAGCTAAATTTTTTTTTCCAATACTGCATTTGTAAAATCATTTTCAGCCTTGTCAATTATTTCAATCACCTAGAATATTTCCCTACTTGCTTTTGAAACAAATCCATCTCCAGTTACCCCAACCTGTAGACATATAGGTTTTAAGCTACTCCTCATTGTTTATGTGTCCAAGTTTGCTGGAAAACAGAGACAGCCTGGAGTATCTTGGCTGTGTTTCTTATATTTTCATTAGAAAACTGCAGCTGTAAATTTAATTATGTGATAAACTGTGCATAGGAAATAAGACTAAAAAGCAGCACTAGAAATCTATGCTGCAGCAGAAGTTCCTCTGCACAGGAATCTGGAAAATGTCATTTCCATTTTTGAGAAAACTGCATTTACGCTATTTAGGGGAGTAGATATTGGGAGGCAGGAGAAGTTCAAATTTACCTTCTTATGCTTTTCAGAAGAGATGAGAGACAGGACAGATTGCAATCTTCCTCTTACAAGAAGACAAGGCTGACATATGATCTCTTAAATCAGTGGATGAAATTCCTAGTTTCACTGGAGTTAGGAATTTGCTTTAGAACCACCGTTTTAATTTTAGGCACAAACCTCTACCATCAAAGCCTAGGGTTTGGAGAGCAGCCATTAGTCTCTGACAGCTGTGAAGGGAGACTAGGGAAGACACTCTAAAGTTTCACTGACGTGTAGTTGACTTGGAGAACTTTACAGAGAGGAGTAGAAAATCACTAAGTGGTTTATAATGACAAATACAGTGAGTGGTGTAATTACCAGTGCCAGTACCAACGCCCAGCTGCACTGCAGGCTTATCCTGGAGACCACTGCAGCCCCAGTGGCCTCAGAACCGCCCAGTGCTCCCTTCTCCCGGGCTGGCTGGAGACGCAGATACCTCTGCACATGGCAGGAGAGCTGACACTGAGAGAACAGGAACAATCTGTAACCTACAGCTGTAACTATTTTTAAGCAATACTGTTACATTTGCTCTAAACTAAAGAGAAATTACAATCCCCATTACCAACTTCTGGACAGAGGGTACTGGGGGGTGGGAGCCAGTTTGATGGAACAGGGGTGTCAGCTGCTCTGATTCTGCCTTGAATATATTTTACTCAAAATTTCAACTCTCACGTATTATTTCTTGCATTGCCCCTTTATCTGAAACAGATGACTCAATCCCAATTTAATATTAAATATCCTCTGGGAAAAATTCTTAGCAGCTGCTTCACAATCACGCTTTTTTCCCTCTCTGGCATTAAGGGAGCATAAACACTTATTAAATTTAACAGAAAAAGTAAATTTGAAGATTAAAATAATGTTTAATTAGTAGCTATAATACTCATCATCTTTCAGCTGCACAACACAAAGCAATTCATAAGAATGATTATTGTTATACCCATCTTACAGAGAAATGAGGTGAATTAAATGATCTGCCTTATGACACACTTAGTGTTAGATTCCAGATCTGGCTCCCAGTTCTGTGCTGTACCAACTAGGTCACATTTAGCAATATACAACTTTTAAATATCCCCAGTTCTATACTCACCAGTATCTGGGATCTTAATATTTCTTAATATTTCTTAATATTTCTTAATATTTCAATTTTTCTGTATTTTTTAGCTTCAGTGATACATTATTTTAGCTTTGTTAACATTATATCAGCACAATATACAGCATTTAAAAAAAAAGGAATTATTTCTCAGTTGACCCTTGACACGAAAAGTTACTGCATTGTTCCACTGCAATCAGTTACTGCAGTAGCAGGTAAACCACACAATATATCCATTGCTCCAGTTCAAGGGCAAGTTGGTAAGTGACAGGACAGAAGAATTAGAGGCAAGAGAGCTGGTGTTCTCTGTGGGGGGTGGAAGGATTTGCAGTCCATCAATAAGATTCATGCACGTACAAACACCCACTGAGATAACTCTCCAGTGTGTCCTTCCTCCAGCCATTGAAAGAAAACTTCCAAGAGAAAATGTGGTTTTGAATAAACAAAAGCAGCACTGTGAATTTAATTCAAATGATCTCAGAAAAGCATGCAGCATGGTAGTTCAACATTAGAGCAATGTCTGTCCCTAGTACAGGACTCACTGACCTACCCACGCCCAGCAGCCTGAGCTGCTGAAATCTCTTGTCAGATCCACAAGAGAAAGGTGTAAGTCTTCTCCCAAGGGAGGACACTCTATCACAAAACAGATCTGTTTAAAAGAAAGAGCAGGAGGGACTTGAAATAAGCTATAAAATCCTCTCTGGCACTGGCAGGGAATGGTGCGAAGTCTAACTTTGCCAAAGCCAGGTGATGTCATTCCAATGATGGAAGAGTCTGGACATTAAGTAGCAAAATATGGGTAACATGTTCTGTTTTCAGTTTTGTTGTGAGGCTTCTGGAGGTACAGCTAATTAACAAAGAATAACTTTCCTCAGATCATTAAACAATGTTGCTTAAAGTTCACTGCATCTCTTTACCTACCTTTCAGTGTCTCCTGTTGTACATCACCAAGACATTCCTGCTGTGGTGGTGGATTCTACGATTCGATTCAACTATATCTGTCAAGATAATATTGATTTGCATTCTTTTATTAAAGAATGATACCCCAAACCCTTTGAATTATTCACTGATAATGTATTAATACCTGAGGGGAAAGGGCTTTTTTTTTCCACAGCAGGCCTTCTTCCTCTGGAGCAGTCAAGGAAAAACAAAACCAGCACAGAATTACTCACCACACTTTATGTCTAATGTTTGTTCATGGTTACTTTGTAAAGGTTATTGCATCACTCTATCTATAAATACTAATTTAACTTTAGAATTAATCTGAAAAGTTTAATATGTAATTCCAATCCCCAGACAATATTTAACACACAATTAAATAATTAAATGTTAAATTAATAGTCAATTAAAATTTAATAACTGATCCTGATTTATCATCCTAAGAGTCCTGTCACGATTTCCTGTTTCTACAATTGGGATAACAAATCAAAGTCCTACTAACTCATTGCTAGCAAAATACATTCCCCATTGCAGACTATGTATGGGAATGGAAAACAGTAGGTCAGCATTTCTCACAGTTTTTCCCTCAGCAAGTAAATGTAATTGCATAAAATTAAAATGTACTTTGTATCAAAATATGTGCTTCCTTCAGCTTCAGACAGTGAGACAATATTAACTAATGTAAGACATGAATTATTTTATTTTAACTTATGTTAAAGAGATAATCACGGAAAAAAGGACCTGGAACCAGTCCTGCCACTCTTGCAAAGCTGATCCAGGTGAGGTGTGCTGAGGTAATGTGGCTGTACCTGAGCAAAGAGCTCACACAGGCTTTTATCTTTTCCTGCTATAACTAGAGCTAGGTTGGATACGAGTAGTGACTGATCTACATTAGCTACTTAAGGAGTCGTTTAACTACATCAGTTTGGTGCTAGTGAATAAGAAAGTTTCTGGTAGTCTGTTTTCACTCATTCTTTAGCACCACGTCTCAGGACATACTAGAGAAATGAGCTATTGGTTTATCTCCCAAAGCCCCGTTTCCGATTCAGAGAATATTCTGGGTTGGAAGGGACCCACAAGGATCACCAAGTGCAGCTCCTAAGTGAATGTCCTGTACAGGGGTCGAACCCACAACCTTGGTGCTATTGGCACCATGCTGTCAGCACAGCTGGTGGTTTCATAGCCTGACCATAAGCACTTCCAGCTTTAATTACACGTCCTTACACTTCCATCATTAATCACTAGAATATAAAGGACTCCATATTCCTCTTCTGTGCTTGTACAGCCCCCCATTCAGAGCGCCTTTGATTGAGAATGGAGACCCTTAAGTGTTGCTACAGTAGAGATTTTAAAAACCAATCTCCATAACATCTTGCACTGATCATTGCTTGTTGCAGCTGCACACACACTTGTAGGTTTTAGCCTGGAAATGCAGGAGAGCCCTGAAAAACAATCTGCTCCCTCATATGGAAAACATCTTTGGAGATGACGTGTCACGACAGTCAACGTTACCTACAGCCCCTCGTCTGATTGAAACATCCCTTTCTTGCAATGTCTGTGACATCAAATACTTCTAGGTAGTGGGAGACCAATTTTCAAGCACAAATATTTGAATAGCACATCCAGATTTTATATGCAGAGAGGTAGGCGTAAATGCCTGAATGCGCAATTGTTTAGGCATAAAATTGGCTATTGAGTTTTATTGCTAAATTCCAATTTAAACTGAACTGTTAAATAATTAAATTCAAACCTCAAAGCCTCTTCTGCTTTTTTCGTAGTGATATACTGCACAAGAGAAATTTTCTGTAACTTAATGGTGGCTGAAAGGAAGAATTTATTCAAGCGTATTCTGAAGTTACTGTTTAAAGAGCTCCTGTTTGCAGAGATTACTCCTTTCTCATGTAGGAGATAAAGGCTTACCTATTACCAGTTTAACACAGTAGGTAGTGCCAGCTGGAAAAAATTATGCTCAAGATTTTTTGCAGGCAGAAGAACAGGCTGAAACCTGCTGTTTTGAGGTTTAATCAGTTCTGCTTATTCACTGCACTGCTGTGTTTTGCAGGTACTTCAACAGACGTTGTGTTTTTCAGAGGTAAATAATGCAGAGTGAGACAGCTGCACCTGTGCCATTATCATAGGGTTAGTGTGAAACTTATGTATGAACATTCTGATGTTTCTCTTGACGCACTGAAGGCGGGCATATACACGCAAAACATTTCTAATAGACATTCGTTTTTGTGGAGACTATTGCAGGTGGTGATAAAATAATCAGTTAAGAAAAACAACAGTAGTTTTTTCCTGTATTGTATGGTTATAATACAAGAAAACATGTTCTTAAACGATGCAGCAAATTCAGAGATGTTTAGAGTCATAATTTGAAATTTTATGTATTTCAGTTTTTGAGCCAGGACTCTACTGGTTACCTTTAATTTATAACTTTCAAAGAAGCTAGATAATTTAAGAAAGATATTTGGTCCTGATTTAACTTCAAGAAATTAAGAATCCTAAGGAAGGGAAGCAAGTAGCTGATTACCTTCTCTGTTTCAAAAGAAAAATATCTTCAGTTATATGGCTTCTACTTAGCCCCTAGGTTTTGAATACCTCTACTCTTTCTACTCTTTACTCTTTGAATACCTTTACTCTTTGAAAGCTTGTTTGTACCCTGTATGATTTGAGTTTTGTCCAGGCTTCTGTTAACTTGTACTCTGTCTGCTTCCCCATCTTCTTTTCTGGTCTCTGCCAATTCATTTTATTTTATATACATTCAGAATCTTGCATTTTCATCAGATGATCTTTTAGCATCCTTTCCTATGTAACTTCATTTTCGAGGACATTCACAGACTATGTCACCACGTATTCTCAGCTTTCAACAGCCAGGACCTACCCAAACCATTAAATTTTAAAACACCTTTGACCGATCTCCATGTCACTCTTCGTATGTGGGAGCTGCTCATTCACAAAACTCATGTTGTCATTCAAATTTCTCCCTAAAGCCTTCCTTTATTCTGATGCTAATGGGAAAAAAATCACTATTAGGCAACTAGAATGCTACCAACAGCTTGATCTATTGCATTGACTAATATTGCTTCATTACAGCCTGACATCCCTCTTCCTGCATGTATTAATCATCTACTCTTTGAGGCAAAGTGTTCTCTCTGCAGAAGAACTAAGGGCTTTAAAAGAGGAGGTTATGCAACACCTACATGGTGTGATGTGTCAGTTGTACAGCCGCTGCTACACAAGCCTAAAGCGATGAAACAAGTCATTTGGTATTTTCACATCTAGCTTGCTTTATATCCTATCTTATCACAGATTCCACTTTGCAGGTCTGGTCTATACAGTAAATACTTACATCTGAGAAGCACACATACCTGTTTTTTCTTTCAGTGCCAGCTAATGAGTGGTTCTTCAGACTGCACGCGGTTGCTGATCTATCAGCTTTTTATTATTCAGTTTTATTTCTTTGTTTCTCCCTGCTGAAAATTGTACCGACTACTAGGTTCATCTCATTGATAGAAATCATTGGAGATTCCCTAAAGTCATCAAGGAAATTGGACTGTCTTATTTCCATGGAGTGAAGTTCAGCAATTTCCTCATCATGGCAGGTGAGGAATTTTTTGTGCCTTTAGATTTCACACATGAATGTGATTGTTTTAATGCAGTAGGCAAGTGATCAGGGGAAGCAAATTGGTGGGAAAGGCTTTAAAAATACATTTAACCTAAGTGTGGAAATGGATTTTTGGAGAAAATGGAGGATGAGACCAGAACGTGGCAGGAATATCCAGCTGCTCTCTGATGGGGTTTCTGAAGCTCAGACATCTCTGGTGATAGAAAGCCCTGGAGAAAGCACAAGCTGAGCACTGTTAGTTTTCAGTAAACTGCATGAGTCAACAGCTTCTTTGCCTTGGGTACTTTCTGCACTTTTGGTCTTTTCCTCCCACATGCTCTGGTGGGAAAGTCTTACTGTAGAGGAGTACACGTGTCTTTTTGGGTCACTGCTGAACACCATCGCCCAGATCACTGTCATATTCTCTGTTTAACTCCTTGGTTCTCATTAGGAGTGGCTTTAAACTGAAAGGCAATAGGTTTAGATTAGATATAATGAAGAAATTCTTCTCTGTGAGGGCAGTGAGGCACTAGATCCCTTCCAACCCAAACTAGTTATGATTCTGTCATCTTCCCCTGTTATTTGTAAGAACACACAGGTCTCACGTTAAAGGCGTGAGCTGATGGAAGCCATTTGCTTTTAGATGCAACTACACAACCTACATCAACCACAACTGGAGCGCCTCCAAAGCCTGCCATCCCCCCCAGGAACCTCGGGCACATTGTTATGTTGTGCTGTTTCGCCCTGTGCCCTGTCCCCTGACCCGCACGGCCCGCCTGCCCCCATTCCCCTCAGCATGACAAGATGGCGGCCAGTGCGGCTCCCGCAGGTGCCGGCCCCGCCCCTCGCGCATGCGCAAAGACGCCCCACAGGTGCCACCGCCCCCTGTGCTATATCTGAGTACGCCGCGAGCCGCACGTATAAGGGGTCGTATCACAGCCTCTGGCCTCGCTTCGGATCCCTCCGCCGCCTCCGAAGGCTGTTCCTATAGCTGGAGGCTCGGCGATCCCGAGGCGAGAACACGGACCTAGAGAGGCACCGCGGCCCAAAGCGCGTTCGTGCCTCCCTTGGGGCTCGGCTGCGGGCGCTCCGCGGGCTGGCCCCGAGGAACTCCTTTGCTCGAAGCTCAAGCGGAAGGATATATAATTTTTATTTTTCATCCGCCATCTGCTGAGCAACGGTTTCGGGGGCGTGGTCTGGCGCACGGGCCCCGCCCCTCCCGACCAATCGCGGCAGGCGACTCGCCGCCAGCCCCGCCCTGGTGGCGCGGCGTAGCCAATAGGGGCGCGGGACGGGGGCGCGCGCACGGGTGAGGGGGCGTGTGTGCGGCGCGGCGCCGACAGTGTCGCTTGGCCGCGGCGGCGGTCGGGGCGGGGGGGNGGCCGCGGCGGGGGTGGGGGCGGGGGGGTTGGAGGGGAGCGGGACCCGTGCCCGGTGTGACTGCGGGGTGCGCCGGCAGCGGGGCCGGGGGGGAGCAGGTGAGGGCAGAGGCAGGGCTGGAGGGCTGCCCGGGTGGGCAGGCCGGGGTGTTGGTGAGGCGGAAGGAGCTTGGCCCGGTCGCCTGCTCCCTCCCTTCGGCTGCCGCCCGGAGCTCCGGCTGCTCGGAGGAGGGAACAAAGAGGCGGGGGGNAGCCGCTTGAAGAAACGGAGGGGGAGCCGGGAGAGGAAGGAGGAAGCGCTCACTGCTCTGCCCTGTGTGTTTCTCTCCTCCTTCCGTCGCTTTCCTCGCTGAAGGCCTCCCGATGAGTTAAAATGGTGCTGAGGCTCGAGGGGAGCTGGTCGCTGCTCGTAGGGAAGAGGTTCCTCTGCCTGTCGGAGGAGGAAGACAGGACGTGGGACGCCAGCCTCATCTCGGAATGGCCCTGGAAGTCGGGCAGGATCCGGGCTGTGTCACATACGGACATATCCAAACAAGACCTGAAGGTAACCGGGAACTTTCAGAGAGACCTGCTAAATGAGCAGTGTGGCCGGGGAAGTTGGTGTGGGTGTGCGTACACGTGTGTGTGCACATGCTGCTCTCGGGGGGAGAGGGCGTCTTGGCCGACACGCTTGGAAACGTGCACCCCTGCCCAAGTCCCCGACGTGCTTGCACTTATGCTGGAAATTAATTATAAATGTGCTTTCTTCCACCGGCATTTTGAAAAGCAGGTTTTTACCGCACCCACTATACCTATGGTTTATTTCCTAGAGGTAGTTTAAAGTCTTGCTAGTTGTGAACAAGTTTTTGCCCTCAGAGTTGAAACCGAAACCCTCCAGTGTTGTTGGGATCGGTGACTTTTCTTTCCTGCTCTTTGGAGTAGCTGGTTATGAACAAGTACTTAGGTTTTAAAGTCATACCAAATTCATGCCTGGTGTTGGAGGTCTCTCGGACTCTTCTTGCATGGTGGCCTCTTCTTATTAATGATTACCAAGTGGTTTTTTGAACACGTAGTCAGTTATTGCAAGCGTGGTGTAATTGGTCAGCTGCGTATTTTGTGTGGAAGTCAAGCGGTGTTTACGGTTTGACTGTGAAGTTGTTAAGGGGCTTTATTTGGCAGCTGTAGTCATTAAAAGTATTCAGCCATGTCTGGGCGCTTACTGGAGTATAGACTGAGTGCTTACTCCCCAAGGACAAAACTCCATCGTAGCACCGGCATCTTGAACATTGTCCTTGTTTCTGCGGAGGACTTCGGTGGTTGTTCTGTGACAGCAAGAACAGCACCATCTTTCCATTTAAACGGTCTCCTTTCCTCTTTTTTGTTAGTGAGAACTTGGTGGCCTCTGATTAACCGAAGAAGCGCCCTTTCCTTGTCAAACAAAAAGAAACTGTGGGTGTTTCTAACTCTTTCTTGAAAGCGTAAACTTTGTTATCAGTTTGTTGTTGTGGATCTGCAGCAGGGGTGGAGCTTTGTCCATTTTTGGGCGCGGGGCTGTGCCCTGTGCCGTGCTTGTAGTGAGGAGGAGGTTGTTGGTGCAGAAAACTCTTAAGGACTTCCTCTGCAAAGAAGAAGAAGCAGGTGCTGAGGGGGACTCTGTTGTGGGCTTTGTAGCTGGTTATGGTTCTGCCAGAAGCTATTGAGTTGATGTGCTCTCCAGTTGAAGTGTGGAAGAAGTTGCAGCATGGACAATGGAAGTGTGGAGAACTTTGTACCAAAAGACATCCCGCCTCCTTTCCTCTCACAGCTCTGTGGAAGCGTGATAGACCCGAAATAGTAATGGACTGAGACGGGGGATTAAGTATTTCTACTGTAAAAAAATAGAAGACTTTCTTTCTGTTTTTGTTTCATATGGAGGGACTGTCAACTGCTGTTGAAATTATTTTCTCAACTCTGTTTTCCTGTGTGTGCGGTGTTGATGCAGTAGACAAAACAAGCCATTCTGGTTCTGGTAGTTATTTGCTTATCTCTTTCATTGTTTCTGTGCACCTCAAAATTACTAAGTTCGTTTCTGCACCCATTAGTTCTATGACTCCTGGCTGTGGTAATGATGTTTGTGTGCGTGTTTTCACTTGCCTTTCCTCTGAGAGGGATGATAAAACACCAGGAAATGTTTCTAAGATTCACTCAACTGAGATTTCTGTGCTGTTTGTGAAATGTGTTTAAGCTGCATCACTGTATTCTTTGGGAAGGGGGAATTACGATTTTTTTCCAAGAGTAGAGTCCTCTACCAGGATGTTCCAATTCCTGTGCTTAGGGCATTTGGGGTCTTTCCCAATCATTTGCTGATCTCCTACATTGCCTTTGAAACTAGGGTAATGCTATCCCAAGGATGTTGGTCAAGACATCATATTTTTGCCATGAAATTGTTTTCCTTTTGAAAAATTTTCGTTGTTTCTGAAATTCTTAAGGATACATTGCAGTTAAAAGCAGACAGGAAATGACCTTCTTCACATTACATAATTTTATCACCTTTGCTGTCCTACTGTCATTTGTGCTTTCAATAAATTGGCTGAAGTTATTCTTTGGGATTGGTATTTTTAAAGTATTTCTGGAAAAAACCAGCTTGTTTATTCCAGTGCTCTAGAGTTTGTGGAATAATGTGTGCCCCTACTGTAGGCAGTCCTTTCGTTTTAGTGGACTTCTTAGGGGTGTGTGTATTTTTCCCTGCTTGTAAACACCAGTGACAGTGTTAACATGTTTAACTCTCCTTGAGCAGGACAGAACTTTTCGAGATGGGAAGTTGTAAAGTTAAATGGAGATATTAATATTTCATGTGAGAGTAATGGTGATAAACCAGTTAACATTGACTATTACTTATAAAATACTGGGTCAACCTTGGATGCTTTAGTGCTTGCTTGATTATGTGACAGGCAATAATCATGCTGGAATTATAAGTACTTTCAATGATTTTTTTTATTTTTGAGTGAATTGATGGTCTTTTTTTTTCTGTGTTGAATGTGTCTGGATTTTATAGGTAGTCACTCATTCACTTTGCTTCCTTTCTGTAGATTTGTGTAGAATTTGATGATGAATCATGGGAAAAGCGAAGATGGATAGAAGTCTACAGCCATATGATGATAGCATTCCTGGTGGAGCAAAAGCTGGTGCTGGCTGAAAGAAAAACCCAGTCCATGCCTCCTGTCCAGTGGCCTGCAATGGCAAGTACACTCTTGGCTTGACTCACTTTGGTTCTGCTGTTCCACCTTCTGGGGACAGTGTTGTCACCAGTGTGAATTTCTCGAGTGCAGCCTCACTCTTGGGTGTGTTGTGAAGGGAGAAAATCTCATTTTGCAGCTCAAGCTGACAGAGCTCATCAGCATTTGAAGTTGGTGTATTGTGCTTGTGGACACAACAATGTATTTTTATGACTTTGCTTCTCTCTCAGACCACTGTTCTGCACATTGTTAATTCATTCTCCCTCTAGTCTCATGTTTTGTTTCTTCTTCCATGAAATTCCTCTTAAGAATAGAGAGGAAAAAGTGTAAATGATAGGTTTCTAAGGATAGCCTGTGTTTTATTTCAAATTTTTCTTTGCCTGAAGTACTGTTAATGCTACGGTGATTCTTGATCCTGAGACAAAAATAATTCGAATGACTTATGTGATGCCTGCCTGGCAAAAATGATTTGTGAGATTTAGATTTTCCGTGTACAAAAACCTGAGCTACACTGCACAAGGAGAGAACTAAGCTTTCTATACCTGCCATGGATGGCTGAATAGGCAAATTAGCCAGGGGAGGTGAACAGGGAACATTTCTTAATGTATATTTAGCCAGTACAGTTCTACTTGACTACTTTGGATATTGCTACTCAAGAAAGTAATGAGAGAAGTGAAGATGCAAACATGTAAACTTGCTGAACATGAATTATGCTGAAGTTGTAGTCTGTGTTTTAATACTATTAACTTTGCTAGGTATAAAGTATGCGTTGTGATTCATATTGCTGCGTTTTAGCTGGTCTTTCTTTCTTAAGCAAAGTCAATCTAAGCAGATATTTATTGGAAGTAGCACCCAATAGAATGGGAGTAAATATAAATCCTTAATTTTATTTCCTGGGCTGTGCATTAATATCAGCAGTTCCAGTGGCAGATTTTGCTGATAGCTTGTTCTGAAAACCTTCTTATTTAAACCTAGCTGTTGTCCATTTCCAAGTATCTGAATAGTTCTTACTGGATACTTGTCTTCAGTTTTGGTGTAAGGTGTTCCTCCTGATGTGTTTGACGGGTCAGTTCATGCAGGCTCCATGTTCCAAAGCTCATTTCCCAGAGGAAGATGTAGGATCAAATGTAGGCCAGCGCTGGAGCTTACCTTGGCAAGAAAAGGCTTTTTGTCCCTTTATCATCACACAGGGCAGGAAAGCAGAGCTCACAAAAGATGTGTGTGGATTGATTTATTTGAAACTTGAACACAACTTCTTGATTCAAGTATATGGGAGAGTGTTTCTGACAAATGGAGTAGCTTTGTAGAATCTTGGAATGCCCAGTTACTTCTGGGGAGACTCTTGTCCCTCCTGTGGGGATCCTGCCCCTCTGCCAGTGCTGACCTAACTGAGGTGAAGGCAACAGAGTATCTGTTTGGGTTTTTTGGAGGACTGATGAAAGAAAGGCCTTCTTCCCCTATCAGAACGATTTCCTTTTTTTTGAATGGGGCTCAATTACACCTTTCAGGTAGGGAGGAATTACTCTTCCCACTTCTTTTGTTCCAGGCTCCTGGTGCCTATCCTCTCAGATCTGTTGCTTTCACTAGAAAAAATTTAACTTTGAACGTACTAGGAAGCATTCAGAAGCTTTTAAAGGAAATTTTTGTTTCTTGTCTGTTCCTAAAGCCTTTGGTATACCTGAACACAACTTCATCATTGCATTGCAGTGTTACAACAACTGTGAGGCTGTCCAAGTCATCACATGTGCCTAAATTAAGGTTTTGGTATATTATCAGTGTTGCACAAGTTTTGAGAACTTTCGTGTCAGCTATGCTGCAGACATTCATTGGTTTGCTAGTTATTTCCCCAGTCTACCATAAGGAGGTTTATTAGTAATATATCCACAATTAGAATTATTATATTAATAAATTCTTCATGTGGAGATGAATGATTAATTAATTGTTAATGACAACCACCTGCACTGAATTCCTAATTCACTCTGATGAATGAATTAATTTCAGGTGTAGTCTAGTAACTCCTTCATTAGGTATGTATTAGAAGTTTTACTGGAAACTAGCTTTGTTTGCAAGAGTTGCATGTAGATGTGGTAATGTAACAGAGAAATTGAAGCAAAATTAAAGTAATTTTATAAATGCAAGTGATGAATGATGAGATCTTACTCTGTTTCTGAGAACATGTTTATGACTTTTTTTTAGACCTACAAGTCCTTAGTGGACAAAGCTGGAATGGGATCACTGGTTTCAGTGCGCTATCTGGGTGAAGAGAAATGTGTTTTTCTTTCTAAAGACCTCTTGACGCCCATCCAGGTAACCTTGAATGGCATTGTAAAGATGAAAGATGAATTTCTTATCTTGGTATTTAAGATGCATCAGGTTAATGTAATCTAAATGCAAACTTCAGATGGGTAAAAACTTGTAGTAGGTGTTTATTTCTGTAACTTATAAATATCAGTTCTGAATGTAATGTGTCTGATTAAAAACCTTCTGAAGCTTGTTCAGGACAGGGTCACTTAGGAGAGCTGGATGAGGGAGTGTGCCAGGGCAGGTATTCAGCCCAGGTGACAGCAGTTGCATGTTGATTTTTGGGGATAACCTGGATTAGTTTCCCTTTCTTCTTTTGAGCATGACTGTCATTACTGTGCAAAGAACTGCAGGAATGTCTGGCATAAATCTTGCTATTTAACAGAAGCACCTCACTGCTAATCCTAAACAAATGAGGAATTGGGCAGAATGTAAATGAGATGGTTGAATTGCAGTCCCTTTATTGAGCACCAGAGGAAAGTTTGTTAATGAAAATTCAACAGATGAGTTGAAACAATTGTCCCTTGTGACTGGCTGGGCAGGTGTTTGAAAGAATAGTATCTGCTAAAGGTAAGGGATTTAGCCTTTTTAGGAAACTGTTCCCAAGACCTGTAAGCAATCTGAAATAAAAACAGTAATGGATGTCCCATGTTGAGACTGCAAGTAGTGCCATCATTAGTGTTCTACTTTGCCTCGTTAACAGTCAGCAGATACACAAGTCCTTTAGGGAGACTGACAAGAGAGTCACTAAAAGCCAAATTTGAATTGTAGATGGTTGTCTTGCTTGTGTTGGCTCAACAGCAGGGTAGAGATCTCTTTATGCAGAAGCCTTATCTCAGCACTGCAGTGGAGAAGATTGCTTTACTGGCACCTTGAATAACAGTTTATTGACTTCCAGTTCTTCAGTCTCTGCCTCTTACAAATACAAGAGCAGTGCCTGGGACAAAAAGATAAAACCCAACCCCAAACCCTTTTCTTATAGGCACTCTTTGAGCCTTGGGTGGAAACTTGCTCTGACCTTTCCATTTCAGAATCAATTCTCATTCAAGAGGAAAAAAATACTATAATATACAAACATTATGCTGAAGAATTATGAATAATTTATATGTAGCTGACTGTGTTTTCATTCATATAAACATTTTATAATGGTGTCTTGAGATGGACTGGCTCCTGGCATTATCATAAATAAAAACATAAAATATTTTCATTTGTGTCTGCTCAGGACAAATATGTTGCTGCTTCTGAGAACTTAAAATCCTAAGTTAAAAATGGATGGTTCAATTAAAATTAGTGCTCATTAGCAGTGTAGTACAACAAAGCTGGGCTATTTTCAGAACAATATTAAAGTGGACCTGGAGAGCTCACTTCAGTTTGTCTTGCAGATGCTTATTACAAATTAGTGGCAAGAAATTGATGTCTGCCTCCAATCCAACATCCTAGAACTGATGGGACACAGGTTAATGAGAACTGGATTTGTGTGAATTGCTGCCATCTTGTTTTTAAATACTGTGGGATTTTTTTAAAAGCATTGCACTGAATTCAAACTTCTATTCTTTTTTTTTTTTCCTGAAATAGGATGTGGACAGTTCCAGGCTTTCTCTTAAGGATGATCAAAATGTAAATGAAGAAATTCAGGCTCTGGTTAAGAAGCACCTTGATGAGACACGCTTGGTCCAAGGTACAAACATACTGTGGAGTGGAAAACTCTGGCAATAAATGCTCAAGTCCAAAGGGAAGTCCTTGCACTGTTGGTTGAATTAATTGGTAATCTGTTCTAGGGCATAAAAGCTTTTTAAAAATACTGATTTTACTCTCACAGCAGTGAATGCAAGATGTGAAGGATTGTAGATGTTTAAGTTTCAGGTGTTTCTTTTGTAAAAGTATGTAAGTTAGGCATGTATAGATGGCCTGGTACTTGTGAAATATATCAAACTTGCAGTAATTCTGAACAAAATTATATCAAGTTGTTTATTGTTTCAAGTAACTTGATTTTTTTTTTTCCAATTTGTTGCTTGTTTGTGAAAACTTCCAGGTGTTGTATAGAGGCTTCCTTTTTTAGTCAAATTTAAAATTGTTAGTTTTGTTTGTCAGCTTTAAATTCTTAATTACTTAGTTCATACCAGCATATTTGTAGTCATGTGCTTGTACATGCAGGGAATGTCTCTTATGAAAAGGTAAATATTGCATCTTAGAGTTTTCATTTCCCATACTGTAAGGATTCGAAAAATTATTTTTGATAACTGTGGTCATCTTCATGCCTCCTTTGTCCTAAGCTCCTTTTTTTTTTTTCCCCTCAATTTTGAAGGTGGAAAAAATATCATTGGTTCAAAAATTAGGATTTATAGCCTGGATCCGTCTACTCAGTGGTTCACAGCAGTTGTTGTTAATGGTAATCCAGCTACAAGAACTCTAGAAGTCAACTGCCAGGAGGTAGGAACCAGTTACTGTGGTGTACAAATGGCTGTGGGGAATAGGTGCAAACTTTTATATATCTCCACCAACACCATTTTTATTTCTGTTTTCACTGTAATCCTCAAACATGTGTGTCAGGGTAGTGCAGAACAATATAACCCAAAGTGTTTCTTTATGCTGCTGGTAGATTATTAAATAACAAGTGTCCTTCTATGAAAAATGAGGGAGACCTGGAATTTTTATTGGAAGAGTGAAGCAAACATGATCCTGGTTTCTTTGCTCTCTGTGCTGTGCAGACAGGGCTCTCAAGCACTAGTTTGTGTTTTTATGCAGAGACACTGTCACATAGTACATTGTTAAATTCAGCTTGGTATTCAAAGAACGTAAAATTTAAGTGTCTAAGCTTAGTCCATACCACCATGTCTAAGATAAATATATTCAACTAGAGTTTCACCTGTCTAAATGGCTGCTTCTGTGTTTCCTGTTCATTTTGAAGATTCCAGCTTTAAAAACTCTTGATCCAGAGTTAATTCATGTTGAAATCATATACGACAACAATGGAAAATGTGGTAAGACCTATTACTTTTTGTCCCTCAAACACAAAGTAGGTTATTTGTGATAGACTAATCTTGATCACCTTCTCTTCCAGATAAATCAAAAAGAATTGGGGGTGTGAAAAGGAAGTCATCTGAGAACAGTGGAAGTGTTGATGCTAAACACACAAAATCTTCTCCTGAGGTAATGTCTTGCTCTGTTATATTTAGCTGTTACATAACGATTATGTCACTTCTCAAAACATCTTAAATAAGGATTAGATTGGAAAGTAGAATAATAAATATAATCCCTTGGAGGGTGTGTTGAGTTCTTTCAAGCTTGTCTGGGCATGAATTGAACATCTTGCCTTATGATAATTGGAGCAAAAGCTCCTAAAGCCTTGAAAGTTAGTGGTTTGTTGGATTTTTTGTTTGGTTGGTTTTTTTTACTGTGCTTTTTGCCCCCTCCTTCCTCTTAGGAGTTGGCCTGCCTGGTCATGTATTCTTCCGTGGGAAAAAACGTAAAGAAGTTCTGAAGTTTATAACCTTTGCTTTTCATGTTCTTTCTTTAACTATTTTGTACTTGAACCCAAAACCTTCAGCTGTGGTTGGATACTTTGAGGATTCAAGCTGCACAAGTGGCAGTTGAAGGTTGTTTCAGTACAAAAAGGGAATGTGACTTTTCTAGTACTTTCATGTCTACTTTTATTTCTTTTGTGAGTGACCTGCCAGGTATCACTGAGAGATAAGTAAACTTTCAAAGGTCAAAAGACAATCTGGGTTGCTTAAGTGCAGAAATGCAAATAAAAAAAATCATGGTTTGGCTGAAGAACAGTACTTCAAACTTGCCCCTGTGATTTTGCCCCACTGTTTCAGACCAAAACCTGCATTTTAGGCAGGAGTAGCCAGTCTTCAGGAAGCTCTGGAATGGGGAGGAGGGGGTTCTGTTGCTTCTGTTCAGTCAGTCCTGTGTGGAGTCAGCTGTGCAGATCTGGCTAATGGCTGGATATAGTCATTAGCAATCTTTAACAACCTGACAAAGAACCAGCATGAAGTAACAAGCACAGGATAAGATGCCTCAGTGAAGAGAGTGTCCTATCCTGTATTAACTGCTGAGGGAGAGCATGGGCAGCATGGAGTAACAGAGCATTGCAGTCTTGTGTTTCCGTAGCTCATGCTTGGGTACCTTTAGCAGCTTTTGGTGCTCAGTTTGCCTTTTCTCAGTTTTCTGCATAATTCAGCCATTGAGCAGCCTGCTTGATACACAATGCTGGTCTGTATTTCACATTCCAAATGCCCTGCTGAAGAATTACCATGATCTGAATTCATAACTTGTTTTACCATAGTTTTTCCTTAAAGTAGGGAAGTTACTTCTCATTTTCCAGTCTGCCTTCCTTCAGAAGACTGGATCATTTATCACTTTTGTACTCTTGGGGAAATGCCTTGCAACCGTTTTTTCTAAGTGGTTACAGTGAGTTTGCTTTCTAGTAAGGAAAGCAGAAGCTGTTTGATTTTGGTGGATGTGAATATGTGGGAGTGATGAACTGAAGCCATATTTTTTGTTAATAAGTATGTGCTAGTACTGATTTCTAGTGTGGAGTTAATTATCTGCAGCATTTTTCTGAGAGCTTGACTTGGTGCCTGACAGCTGTGTAACACCAAAGCAAAAAGGAAATATTTTGGGAGCTGATGCTAACGAGCCTGTAGTGTAACTTCCCAGCAGTAAGTGGAGCATGTGGGAGTAAAATATGAATGTTGGAGCTGAGGAAGGACCCCCACAAAAAACTACTGTTCAAAAGACACTTGCTAATTTGGTAGGCCTGTTGTATTCCTAAATGAATTACAGGTTTGTTAGGCTGGTGATTTAATCAACACAGGATTTCTTTACTTAACACTTCCTAGAATCCTCGTGCAAAGATTTTTCTTGCTACAAGAAAGTTCACATCTAGATTTTTGGTAATGCTGTCAGACTTCGCAGTTTTAATTTTCTCTGGGATTTTCAGCTGAGCTCAGAAGTCTATTTCTGACTGCCAATTGTTGCAGTTACTTTAGAAACATTGTTGCGCTGGCAGTTACAAAGAGCAGAGCTTTCTGTCTTCCTTTCCGCTTGCTTAATACACTTCCCCCAAAGAAGTTTGTTGTTAATTGAGGGAAGTGCATTAACATGAACAGTCTTTCATGGAACCTGTAAGGTTTAAAAGGACGTTTTAAAGTCTTTCCATCTCTTGAACTGAGTGAGTCTTTGTTTGATTTTATTAAATATGGTAGGAAGAGTATTAATATATTTTTCTTTTCAAGCTGAAGCCTGCAAAGCCATAATTTGTTATCCTGAATTTTCCTAACTGGTAAAATCTCCCTTGCAGGTTTCTCCCAGTCAGGGACACGTGCAGTCAGTACCAACTGTGCTGGGTGAAGCACTGCTGGGATGTACTCCCGCAAATAAAGACCAAAGGCACCCAGGCCTGCCCCTGCCAGCTAACTCACCACCCAACCTTGGTGCAGAAACTCCTCAGGGGTAAGGGAGCAGTTTTATGCTTATGCAGACTCTTTGCCTCCAAGAATAATTCTGATTCTTAGCACAACAAACTCAGGTCATTTTAAGAGCTGTAGTAACTACTGTTCTGTAATACCAGCATAGAAAAGTGTTAGACTTGCGTGCCCTGGATATATAATTTACTTCCTAATGCCGTATTCTTACTTATATTTGACGAAGTGGCCCTTCAATGTCCTAGGCCAATGTCGCTGCTTCTTTGTACCCATCTGTAAATGGATACACGGGTGTGGTGCCTACTTTGTCAAATGCATTCCTCCCCTGTCCCCAAGAAAACCTGAACATGTTCAGGCAGGTATCTGCTTTCTTGCAGATCAACTGCAGGTCCTCAGTTGTATTACTGTTGAACACCAGTGCCTTTGAACTTTTGTTACCCCCAGTTCTGTCACAAAATGGATGTAGTGGTAGAAATAGTGTGACTGGAAAACTCAAATTTGAAGTGCTATAGGGGTTTTCCTACTAGTTTTGTCTCTCTCTCTCACATGCTGAATGTGGAAGATATGATTTTTTAAAAGGTTTTTTTGTGAGAAAGGTTTTACAGTCTCCAACGTAGACTTGTGGTGCCAGTCAGAAGTTCCTTGAGAATCGTGCCACAGACATGCAAATGAAATGCATTTGGTTATTTAGCAGTTGCATGGAGAAAATGAGAAAGCAGCTATTTAATTGTGAGAGAAGGTAGTGCAGTAACAGCAGTACACAAATTTGTGTGTGCCTACGTGGCTGCAGAGCTTTATTGTTATAACTCTTAAAAAATATCAAAACCAGAAAAAACACCTGAAAAACACAGACCTATTTAGCCTCACACAAAACTTAAAATACTTGTACAGCAGAACTCGAAGCACATAATTAAATAACTAAATTTTGTCTTTCAAACTTTAAGTGTGACTAGATTGAGCAGCTGATGCCCTGCTTTGATAGCTTTTTTTTCCCTAATTATTGCATATTGTGTTTCAGCACGTGTAGACGAAGCCTACCAGAAACTCATCCTTCCTGTCTTAATACTGGAATTAAACCACTGAAGGAAGATCTGACAGCCTTTCCTAAAGTGGGGTTTATGTCTAAAGAACAAACACAAAATCCTACTGATCAAAATGGTAAATACACCTCTTTGACAACCTCAAGATCTTCATCTTTGACTGATTCAGCTAATGAAAAAGGAACCAACCTGAAGAATACTAATGAACCTCTTATGAAGGCCACAACAAACTCTCCGAAGGAATGCATTTCCATAAAACAGTTGCAGCATCCCAACCCTTCCATAGCAATAGCCAGAGGCAGTGGCACTGTTGAACTGCAGCGAACTTTAGATTGCAGGCCCTCAACCTCAGATGCTCATCTTCTGTCCTTCAGTGAGTGTGGGGTTAAATCACAAAGCAGCTGCAACAGCCACAGCAGCCACAAAGGAAACAAGATTGATGAACTCGCAGACGTGGAGTTTTTTATTAAAAGAAATTCAAATGAGATTCTTTGTGACAGAAGTGAAAGTGAAAGCTTTTGGACTGGAAGTGCCAAGGTCCAGGATAATAGTAAGTGTTTCTAAACTTTCCTGTCAGTTGAAAGTCCTAGTAGTTTCTGTCTGACTAACTTAGAAGTAGGTAATTTGTTACATATACAAAATTAGTAATTTAAATTGTGTGAGTAAATCAGGAATTTGAGTAATTTGTATGCTCTTTTATGAGGAGAATGTGATAAACTTCATAAACACCCTTTCCTGATAAAGGAAAAGGACTAATCGTTAATTTTGAGAAATATGTTGTTTCAAAATATATGTGAGAACAGAATGGCAAAAGAGGTTACAAAACCAGGATTCTCTTTGGAATACAAATGCTGATGGCATAATGAGACTACCTTTCTTAGCAGTGGTCCTAAATTTTACAAGCATGGTGAGAGATGAAAGTTGTCCTCAACAAAGCTCTGTTCAAGAGGAGTTTTCGTTTAAAAATTGTTATGAGAGCAAAACAAACAAAAGCCCACCCACCACCACCAGAAATTAAAACCCACCACCACCAAAAACTAAAACCCACCCAGCCCCACAACCACCCACCTTGTTCCTCTTTTCCATTTGGTGAGCTCTTCAGGTTTTCACATGGGACAGGAGGGGAAGGGCTGTGGTTGTTTAAGGCGCCGAACTCCTGGTGTCATGTGTTGTGCTGTGCATCAGGTGGTGTTGCTGATTGTTCAGGATTCTGGGAATCTCCCTACATACCCACCCCATTTTTTTTTTTTTTTTCAAACTGCTCTTGCTTGGTCTTGGATTACCATGTGTTATTCCACAATTAGCATGGATTCATAGCCAGCCAAACAGTCGCTGTTGTATCCCCTGCAAGGCCTTGCTGGCAGTGTAGGCGAAAGGGAAATGTTTGGCATCTGTTACAGTAAGACGCTGAAAGTTGTTGCATCATGAAGGGGGAAAACAGGACTGGGAAATGGCCAGGTTGTACTCTGTCCCTGTTTCTTGTGAGATGTGGTTGCTGCATGCCCTGATCTGCTCAGGGCTCCAACTCTGGGTAAAGAAATTCCTTTAAAAGCAGATGTTGTTTCAAAATGCTCTTCTGTGGAAAAGTGGAAGGAGCTCTTAAACTTGGGTACACAGACTGTGTGACTCCACTGGAACTGCAGCTTGAGACACTTCCTGTTGACTGGAAAAGAGGTTTCTGCCAATTGCAAATATTTTCAGCATAACTTTGTTTCAATGTAATGTGAAACTTACAGGAAAAGTTGATGTGGATCTTTCACTAAAATACATTTGCTGGCACTTCTTTGTGAAAAACTGAGGCTTTTCTAATCCTGGCTGCTCTTCCCTGCAGTAATTGTTCGCAAGTCCATTTTATCTGACGCTGCTAAAGTGAAGAAGCTGCAGCAGAGTGGAGAGGCGTTTGTGCAGGATGGCTCCTGCAATAACATCGCCCCTCACCTGCACAAGTGCAGGGAATGCCGCTTGGACAGCTACCGCAAGAACAAGGAACAGAGAGACTCCACCGTCTTCTGCCGGTTCTTCCACTTCAGAAGGTAAGAACAACTTGGATACTTTAAACACCTTGATATTCCTTAAATGTGAAAGGTTAAAAAACCCCAGTTATTTGTCCAGAACGGTCTCATGTAGGTCTCTGTTTCAAAGCTTCTCAATGTTGGTGTCTAGCTATAAGACCAATATACCCCACTAATGAGTGGCTGCCTATGGTTTTTTAGCCCTTAGAAATGATACAACTGCTTCATTTGAGTAGGAAATATTTTGGCAGGAGTTACAGCTCTTTATTTTGCTGTTCTGGGCTGAGTGCCAGTAGGATAACATGAGTTTAGTTTGAGTGCTACAGCTCAGTAGAATTGGAGATGATAGTGAGAGGGTAGATTCCACCTTGGTTTCCCAAAGTTTTGTGGTTGGACCCATGAAATGTTAACCATGAACCCACAGCTGTGGAAGAGTTGCAGTAAGTGGCTATGGGCTTTCAACTGGAGACATTTAAGCTTGCCATGGAAATATTTAATCTGTGCACCCACTAGAATTCAGTTTTGTTGCTAAAGGTTTAAAAAAATGCAGATGTGCTACTAATCCGCTATTTAACCTCAGATTAGAGATTTTACTCTAGCAAATCTTTGTATAATCTGATGTGTGAGACCAGTGTAACAACAGACTATGCTAATTCATCCTCTCAGGGTAACAATCCAGACTTGCAGTGCAGTTCAAATCAGATTAATCCTTTGGTTTAGATCTTGAAACTGATGGAACTGTCCCTTTTTATTGAATGTGAAATCTGCCAAATCTGAAGATGGCATTTGTCTGATGACAGCATCTGCCAGTACATGTTCTCCTGCCACACTTAACACTACAATGAGCACACATTGTCATCAGAAGTCAACTTTCCTCTACAGCATTTAGTAAAAAGATTCCTGAGCAGAACTCTTCATGTTTTCCATTTAAGACACTACTAACAATATAGATCTCATTCTTTCCACCTACTCAGAATCACTCAAGACTATATCTTACTCAAATTTTGCTTGATTTATTTGATAGCTACTTCCAAATGAATTGTTACTGAAATATATTCTATATTTAAGGTGTTCTAACTTCTCTTGAGAGTTGTATGTATTCTAGATAAAATTATTGCTGTTGCCATCTCTAGATGTGGTCCTTAATGCCAGTGCATTTTAAAAATTGTAAACCTGCTTTGGTTTTGTGTGAATAAAAAAACCCAACAGTACACTTGTTGTAAGATAGATTTCCTAACTAAAAACTGGATGTTTTCAGTCTTTTTTTCTGTAAAACAGCCAGTGCATTGAACATGCTTAATGCTAGTGACCAGTATGCTTACCCATATCTGTTGTAACCTTTGAGTAAATTCATTGGCATACAGTACACACATCTGCAACTCAAGCATTGACTGACTGGAATGAATTTAAACCAGTACAGCATTGGAGGTGATGAGATTTTTTTCTCCTTTTCCCCCTTTTTCATTAGGCTGCAGTTTAATAAGCATGGAATACTGCGTGAGGAAGGTTTTTTAACTCCAAATAAGTACGACCCTGAGGCTATTAGTTTGTGGCTACCTTTATCCAAAAATGTTGTGGGTCTAGATCTGGACACAGCGAAGTACATCCTCGCCAACATTGGAGACCACTTCTGCCAGCTGGTGATATCTGAAAAGGAAGTCATGTCAACGATTGAACCACACAGTAAGATCAACTTGTATTAAAATGATCTGTGTTCTCACAGCTTTACGTGAAGCTTTAAGCTTCTGTGTGAAAGTAAATTGCATATGTTTGGAAATGTCATTCTCGGAGAGGGAATGGTTAAGAGCCACTGTGAACTAGTGTCAACAACTCTTTGCTCCTCACAGGGAGGGGGAAAGGGAAGGTAATTCCACCCTTCTTTGTCAGGGGTTGTTTCTCAATTTATCAAATTGCTTTTCCTGTTACAAAGTGGAAAAAAAAAATTAAATAATTTTGTTGTTTTAATTATTAAATAATTAAATCTGTTGTCAGCAGGTAGCTGACAACAAAATCTATTCTTGACATGAATGAAACAAAGAAATGAAACAAAGATTTTACGTTGCACAGTGTCTGTTAGATTGCTTTGGTCCTATTTTATTGTAACTGCATCATGGACCTAAAGCTGTCTGTCAGTAAAAGAGATTTTTTTTTCCTCTACCTGCAAGTTTCCAGTAGCACTTTGAGAAGTGACTGTGTGCAGCCCTGCTGGGAATAGACCAGAGAGGTGCTGGTGATGGGGTAACTGATTGGGGAGGTTAATTAGTGCAGACAGGGCAAACTTGGCACCCCCAAACACAGGGGTTTGGCCACATCAAAATATTTCTGTAGCAAATGTGAGCAGACAAATGGGGAAGTCTGTGACCTTGCATAATCACTTCTTGGAGTAGAATGACTCTTAAAACTATTTGTTTTCTGGATTTTAAGTGCATGACTGGGGTGCAGCACAGTTGAGGGAATTGCCACTGTCTGCTGTGTTTGGGGAGTGTTGACGTTAGATAAAGATCCTTTCAGTTTGGCAGCCACTCCACTGTTCCGAAAGAAGAAAAAAAACTGAACAGGCTTGAATGCCCTTCAGAAGGGGAAGGAAACCTTGAGATATTCCAGAAATACTCACTGGGAGGTCTTACCTTGGGCTGCTTGGAATCTGCAAGCTTTGCTCTTCTCTGGACTTGCAACATATTCAAGCCTGTGGAGCCAAATTATCCATAGCCAGTGAGATATGTAGACTGGAATACTGAAACATTTTCAGGAGAGTGAAGCTTTGGGTGGAATTCATGAAACAAAAGGGAGATGTGGTGTTTCTTAATAGCAGAGGATGCATCTGTTGGCATAGCTACCAGAAACATCCTCTGCTTAAAAAACACAGACGTGTGTGAGTTTTGGAGTTGGCTTGAAAGGAGTAAAGTCTCATTAATTCCTCTTTGATTTTATTGGCCTTACTGGTTGAGAGTAAGGGAACACGCTTTCATTAATATGGAGGTTATTTTGAATGCCCTGGGCAGGAAAGAAGTAATTTACAGTCTACGTGTATGGTGTTCTTTGAACAGTTCAGTGGGAGAGTGCTCAGTCTGCACAGGAAAAAGGGAGATTCTTCTGCCACCATGACTTAAAGTTACGGTAAATTTAAGTGAATTACCCCTGTGTAGTAAAAGATTGACCAGCGTAGAAGAACAGCTTGTTAGGTCATGTTGTTCCTTGGCCACTAAGTGCCAAAAGGAAACAGGATCAAACTACAGAGAGGAACCAAAAGACAGGAGGAGTAGAAAGGAACAAGATTCAGAAAAGATATGAAATAGCATTCAAAAGATAACAAAAAATCTTCATCCTGTTTGGGGGAAATTGGAGAGTTGACCTAGAAAATGATAAATATAGTGTATGTTTTTAAAAGACAAAGAATGGAGCTGGTGATATTTAGACCTATGTCTCTTGGAAGAATTCTGAAGCAAGTAGTCAAACAATTTTTACCTCCTACTTAAGAACAAATTGTGCTAAGCTATTCCAGTGTTGTTCCATACATAGTCAATGGGCATTATTCAGAAGAAGAACAACAGATGCCTTGGATCCTGGTATGGTTTTTTTAGCATGCATTAGGACATGGTCTCTCATAACTTGCTTTTAAAATTAAGAAACATTGTGGGCAGGAAAGTTTCAGAGAAGTTACAAGTTTGGAAGGTGGTAGGAGGAGGCAGGTGTGTGCTTTTTGTCTAGTCTAGTTTTCTAGCTGGCAACATAAGGAGATGGAGATCAGGCTAAAATAATTCTTGCATAATCACAGATTCACAGAAAAGTAATACAGCCCTGGAAGGGCTTGTAATTTTTTGCAAGATACTGCCTATGTTTGGGATGTTTTGAGTGAACTGAAGAAGTGACTTGGGGTGAGGAAAGGGGAATATAATGGGTACATAGGAAACCTGAACAGCAGCTGTCAGTGCTTCAGAGAAGAAAATTCACCGTTCTGAGAAGGTCAGATATAGAAAGACACAAAACCTCCCAAAAGGAAGAGAGAGAACTATTTGCCCACCATGCTGCTGAATAGAGAACAAACACAAGGTGGTTGTGGCAAGCTACACATTAAGCTTAGCTTGCCAGCAGTACCTGAATTTATTTCCTAGAGTAGCTGTGAAATTTCCGCTTAGGAGAAGAATGTCTGCAGTGTGCTTGTCAACTTGGGCAGACACATGTCAGGAGTAAGAGCTGTGGTTGGTGCTGCACAGGGGGAAGCAAAGCGGTCTTGGTTGCTCAGACTGTTCTGTAACAGCAAAAGCATTTTTTGGAGTTCCAGTACGAAACCAAGTGTGAGTCATATCGCTGTAGTTTTTAAGTGACTGTATTTAACGCTCAGATACGGAATTTTGTTTGAGCTAACACTTTGACTGTCCCATTGCTGCCCACAGGACAGGTGGCCTGGAAGCGCGCGGTTCGTGGCGTTCGTGAGATGTGCGACGTCTGTGACACCACGATCTTCAACCTGCACTGGGTCTGCTCCAAGTGTGGCTTTGGTGTGTGCGTGGATTGCTACAGGATGAGGAAAAAAAGCTCACATGAAGGTGGGAATGCTTATTGCTACCTGAAACAAAGGGGGAAGAGGGGAACTAAAATCTGTGTATTGAACTTGAAAGTCAATGATAACTTTAAATGAGACAAAAAAATCCCTCCCAACAAAAAGGACATGTTGTAGACCTGTGGTTGGATATATCTATGATAGTAAAATATGTGGCTTTCCAGAGCAGGATGAAAGTTGCAATAACAAAACAATGTAATGGTTTTGTTTTACAGACGATGACTCGGATACTTTCTCCTGGTTTAAGTGTGTGAAGGGGCAGGCACATGAACCAGAGAATCTAATGCCTACACAAATAATTCCTGGAAAAGGTATTGGAAGTATTTGATTAGCATAAAAATGTTCTATAGGATTTTGCTGTCTTTTGTATGTTGTTGATATTGTACTGAGTGAGGGGTGATTTTAGTAGTAAAGTTATTAAAAGCTTAAAATATATTATCCAAAAGCAGGAATAGCTCATGTGTTTAATACAATTTTATTATCTGTGACCTTCACAAAGAAGTAGCAGAACTTCTTGTTTAATGATGAACTGTATTCACATATCATCATTTATCTGCACAACACACACAATTTCTTAAAAAGTGTTAGTGACTGCTGGATGTTGTGGTTACATGTAAGCTCACTGATGGTTCTCTCCCTTCAGCTCTCTATGATGTTGGTGACATTGTTCACTCCGTAAGAACAAAATGGGGAATAAAGGCAAATTGTCCTTGTGCAAATAAGCAGTTCAAAGCACTATCAAAGCCAACACTAAAGGAGGATTCAAAACAGGTATTGTTACTGCCTCTGTGCAGTTAAGTTTGTGTCAGTCTACTGCATGTTCTTGAAGCCTCTGCTTATTTGACTTTGTAGGTTGCCAGCCCTGACCTCTGTGATAACCCCACCACACAGAGACAATTTGTATTCACTGTTTGTCTTTCTGGTTCAGTTCTTTAAGTTTCGGGGAAAATCTCATTGTGTCCCTTTGACACAGAGGCCTCAGTAGTGACCTGTCCTTGAGAAAGGCTCAGTGAGAACTTTCAGAGAAAAAATGGGATTAGATTGAGAGATCCCCTAAGAGAAGAATATGAAGAACAGAGGAGTGGGAATGGTTGTGAAGTGTAGGCTATTCCTTGGGTCCTGGAGATATAATACATGCAGCATCTTTTAGAAGGTGGAAGAGTACTGGGATTCGTAAAAGAGCTAAACATAAAAAAAAAGAGATTTGGAGGAGTGTGGAGAATCACTGATTTCTCTGGCACTCTGGTAAGGTTTGCTGCTTTGTATATAACAAAAAAACCCAAACCACATGAAACCCAACAAGATACATATATTTATAAATGGATGTAGTATTTTTTGCTTTTGAAAATAAAGCACAAATTAATAGCTTAGTTTGGAAGTTTCTTGCAAGAAATGGGGTGAATTAAGTGATTTTTAATTTTGTTGAAGCTTATTCATAAGCTTATTTTGAAAATAAATGTTACCTTAAGTGTAAGAAGCAGGTTGTATTTGATTTTGGTTTTAGTAATGAACAGAAGAGATGAAACATATTGTCAAGTGTTAAAAGTCTGGGAGATGATTATGTGAATCAAAAGTTAGCATATGACTGACCTGGTTTCAGTCTTCTGGATCAAGATTTCCTATTACTCTGGATAAACAGCTACATTAAATTTATCCACACCTCTTCAGAATGAGGTACTGCACTGGTTGTGTGAGGGTAAGCTCATTAAGTCTGAAGCATTTTCTCTTACGTCATGTTTAGAATCCTTACCAAGCATCAGCAGTCAATGAGAGATGAAATAGAGAATGCAGCAATAGGCAGACAAAGGAGCAGAATAATTTCTTGGCTGAAAATTGTTTGAGAAAAGAGAGGAAATGTTACCAGTCACGCAGGAATCCCAGGACAAAGCAGTGGTTCTGGTTAGTCTGTTCCTAGAACTTCCAAATGACCAGTAAATCAGCTGCAAAGGAGATGGACAATCCTATACTTGGATTGTGCTGTCCAGGCCAGTGCTGCACTCAGGCAGGTGTAGCTCAGATCTGGCAGGTGAGTGCGCTTTTGCTGCCACCTTAAGAGAAGAATTTAGGAATGCTCCCTATCTATTTTAGTCCTCTGAACTAGGGCTCCATCGTAGCCCTGGCCTGAGCATCAGCTGCCACTAGAACTGTGAGTACTGCTGTTAAAACTGCACTTGGTTCCCAAAGCAATCCCAGAAAATGCACCTTGGAAACTTAGCTCTCTGTGCTTGTCTTGAGGCATGGTGGACTCTGGCTGCTCCTGAAGTTGGGAGATCCTGGATCGTGCTGAACTGTCATCTCCTGATCCTGAGCTGCAATGCTGACCTCTTGTGGAGATCACATGTTTTGAAGGGCCAAACCATTTTACTTTTAAAAGAATGAATGTTACTGCTTGCTTTCCCTTTCTGAGTAGAGTGTGTTCGTGTTTCATCAAGTTCTTGCTTTGCTTTTTCAGCACTTGGCATCCGGAGACAGGCCCGGCCTTCAGCACAACAGTGTTGGTCTGAGCCCACAAGTCACTACACACGATCCTCCTCTAAAGTCAGCACTTGGAAGCAAACAAGCTGCTTCTGTAAACGCTTCTCCTTCATTAAATTGGTTTTCAAACCTAACAAGTGGAAATGTGAATAAAGAAAACAAAGGTATGTGCAGAACCAGTGAAGAGTAAACCCTTTGTGTAGGGTTAGGGTTTGTCAGAAGAATATAGGTCAGACTCAGCAGTATCTTATGCTGAGAGTGAGGTCATCTGCCTGCCTGTGCTGCAGAACTGGCCATGGCAATGGCTTGGAGTGAAGCCTGGCAGAGTCAGCATACTCTGTTTTAAAAACTGGAGTAAAATCCATTGATGCAAGTATTCTTGAAAATTCAGTTTGAGAATTTTTTTTGTTGCTGTTTGGTTTTTTGTGGGTTTTTTTTACAGGTTTTTTTAATGTGGGATTTTAAAAACTTTGGAGTATTGAAGGAAGTTAAGTAGAAGGAATATTTCATCTGCATGTATTGGGAGGAGATTTATAGATATGTGTTTGTGTATGTACATATATGTATGTACTTACACACATGTATGCATATAGAAGTGTCTTGTTTTGAAAAAGGAAAGTAAAAATCCAAAGTGTATACTTCTCATGGTTTTCCTTTCTTCATTTCAGAGAAAATTCTCGTACCGATTTCAAAGAATGAAAATAAACCTCTCCAGACACTCCCTAGCTTAGCCAAGCCAGCTGCAGCCCTGCAGACATTCAACAGTGCAATATTAACCCCTGTGAGCAACAACAACACGGGCTTCCTGCGGAATCTGTTGAACTCTTCTGCAGGAAAGGTACAGGAAAAATTCTGTCCTACAGATTTGAGTTGATTCCAGGCTTAGATTCTGTTCTAAACCTGTAGGCAGTTTACCTACTTGTCACAGTAAGTAAAATTCTGTCCTATTTGGGAAGAAGGACTAATTCAGTTTCTGTGTCTCAGTGCTCTGATAGTAGTAGCTTAGTGGTACTATCAGCAAGTCTTGGTGAGGAACTGGGAACTAAGGGATAAAGCAGATTAACTTCCTTAGGCTAGAGTCTGGCAGGTGCACTGATTGGGATGTCTTTCAGACTTAAAAAGGAAGCACCAATGAACTTGCAGATGGAGGAAAGAACCTTCTGTGGTGTCTTCCCCATGCGTCGTTTGCAGACTGGTTCACATCAGATGTTTCTGGTCTTTGTCTGATCTTAGATGTGACTTGAAAGGGGTGGGGAAAATTACTGGCTGTGAGAGTTCTTTGCTAAAATTGTAATTTTGCTCTTTGATACAAAGCAAGTCCCGTTCTCTGCTGCATGTCCTGGGTTTCTGCAGTGTTGCTGAGATGTAACTCAGAGCAGAACTTGTTGTGCCAGAATTCTGTAGACAAAGTGTCAGAAATGGCACTGGCATTTAATGATGCATTTCTAGACAGTGAAGTTCTTCAGTTTTTTGCTTCTCTGCACGATTGTGATCTCAAGTGAAAAATTTTAGAAGTGGCAAATACTTTCTTTAAAGCCTGCAGGACAAGGCAACAGAAAAGAGCACTGATTTTTTGTTCTTTCTTTTTTTTTATCAGACAGACAATGGACTGAAGAGTACACCCAAAATTCTTGATGACATTTTTGCTTCTCTGGTGCAAAATAGAGCCATTACAGACTTGCCTAAGAAACCTCAAGGACTGACCATAAAGCCCACGATAATGGGCTTTGACACGCCCCACTACTGGTTATGTGATAACCGCCTGCTGTGTCTTCAGGATCCCAACAATGAAAGCAATTGGAATGTCTTCAGGGAGTGCTGGAAGCAGGGACAGGTATTGTCATTTTCCTGATTTTTCCATTTGCAATTCATGTGCTTTGTCCTTTCATTGAAGCACGGGTACAACCACTGTAGTGATAAGCAACACTGAACCTTCATCAAACATGTGACATGAGCACTGTTACACATCCTTGTCTAAGGATCTCTTTTACTGTTTAAATCAGTTTCTAAACACAGTGCTGAAATTATGGCTCTGTGTAAAAAGCTGCCTCAGTTTGAAACAAAGAATGCTCAGATGCATGGTAAGGCAGAATTCTGGTAGGACAGGCTGAGCACTTAGTTTGCAAAATGCCTGCATTCAAATGCTCAATGTATTTGATGTACTGCCCTGTTGTAGTTAGAATTTTTGGTGTTTAATAATTGTTCAGAATATATTCTCTTTCTTCCTAGCCTGTAATGGTGTCAGGAGTGCATCACAAGTTAAATGCAGACCTCTGGAGACCGGAGTCCTTTAGGAAGGAATTTGGCCAACAGGAAGTGGATCTGGTTAACTGCAGGACCAATGAAATCATCACTGGAGCTACTGTAGGAGATTTCTGGGATGGTTTTGAAGATATTTCAAGTAAGTACTGTGAATCTTTGTTCCAGTAGGTGAAATATTCAGCAGCAATAATTCTGCCCTAGCACAGATTTGTGATCCATAAGCAGTGTAAAAGATGTTCCAGGCTTTCTCTTCACCTTGGACAGTTTGGTGAGGATACAGTGCAGACACTTGTAGGATTGTAGACTGGATAGAAACTGCCATTCCCATGAAGTCCTCTCCTTCAGGAGTATGTTTGGCTGCCTTTAGTCTGAGGAAGCATTCCAAGGAAGTTTGGGATCTTCCTAGCAAGTAGGAAGTGCCAGCTTTTTTTTTCCAGTTGAGTGAAACAGAAGAGCACATGTAGGGCTGGTGCTCACAGGTTAAATGGGTTCTACTGTTTTAACTTGAAGGTACTTCTTGGTCCTGAGGAACTGAAGTTATTTTGTATAAAAGTAGGTTTAGAGGAGGTGAGCTTGAGGTTTTCCAGGAGAATTAATACTTGCCGTTGAATCTGGAGTTCTACTTTATCTGTTTATTACACATCCTTATCTAAGGATCTGTTTTGCTGTTTAAATGAGTTGTAAGCTTAGGGAATTTGGTACTTAGGGCAAGAAGAGTGGGAGGTGGAAGATTCACACCTTTCTTTTCTGTTACTTGATCTTTGAAGAGGTTTGGCTTCATCAGCTACTTTTAGCCTCAAACACAAACCAGTTTCTGAGCTAAATTGTAGGAAGTGCTTGGGCAGGGAAGCAGTAAAGGCTGCTTGTCTGTCTGACGTCTCCTGTTGTAACATGTTTGTCATGACAGTGATACACTACTCTGGTGTCAGATGAACTTGTATGTCTTTGGGTCTACGTGAATAGTTGTGGAATGGACATGATTTTAAACTGAGATAAGGATTTCTTTATCTTGGTTCTTAGGGATTCTGAGTTGTACAACTATTAAAAATGAAAACGTGTTATTATTTTTAATTAGGTCGCCTGAGAACAGAAGAGGGAGAGCCAATGGTATTGAAGCTTAAGGACTGGCCTCCAGGAGAAGACTTCAGAGATATGATGCCCTCTCGGTATGAATTTCCAGAGGAACTGCTCATTGTTTGTGTGGTACACCCCCAAAATAATGGATTGCAGGAATAATATTCTCATGTTTTGATACCTGCCTCACTTTAAGCAGCAGTTGGTGACATGTGAACAGTTCTGTTTCTCAGAGATGCCTGATAGAAATGGAAATCCTGCACAAGTTTAATGATAAATTTTTATGTGGTTCATTGTATTTGTTGCCAAGTAAAGTGTGCACCTAAAACTGCTCCTAGAAGCCTGGATCAGTTTTGAAATCCAAAGTTAAGTTGAAGCTTATTTTTTTTTACGAAGTGTTTGGACTTGACCTGTTTGCTATTCCTTGAGATGATTACACAAGGAAAAAGCATTACTCCAGAGCAGTTAAATTTGTATATCTGCTGTATTTCTGTGCTTTGTTTGTTTAGTTCCTTTTCATGGTGTCTAGCAAACCCCTTAAGGGAAGGAGTACACTTCCTTGACTGGAGAGAGCTTTTATTGCAGTCTGTTTTAGTGTGCTTTTGGTTTTATCAGTACCTAATGTTAAATTTTGCTTCATTACTTCAGGTTTGATGATTTGATGAAGAATATCCCATTGCCAGAATACACCAGGAGAGGTGGCAAGCTCAACCTTGCCTCTCGACTCCCCAACTATTTTGTGCGACCGGATTTGGGCCCCAAGATGTACAATGCATATGGTAAGGAATTTTTCAGTCTAAAGGTCACGTTGACCAGATGTTTGTATTTACATTTACTGTAGATTATGTGAATCCTTGCAAATTATAGAAAATTTGATTAATCCTGTGGATCAGAAAACCTGGCTTTGGCTCACCTATAGGTATCAATGATGTCCAGAGCATTATATGATTTATTTTATTAAATATCTTTTTGTCCAGGTGGTTTCAAGCCAATAGTAGTTATTCCCAGTCTTCCAAACAATTTGCTCCACAGCCTCTCTTTCCTGTAGCTGGCAGCATGGGTTTGTTGTTTTGCTGCTTCTGGCTGTACTGCTTTTGTTACTCTCCTTTTTGGGCTGTATCATTTAGCTTCTAATCTCTCCTTGAGCTGTTTTTTTTTCCATGGCTGGTTCATCTGCTGTCACTCAAAAGACATTTAAAATTAGGCAGCAGCATGGCCAGTAAAGAGATTGTGGCTAGTAAATCGTAGAAGTAGTAGCTGCTGTTTAGAGTGAAAAAGAGACTGTTTCTGAAAATGCTTTTTTTCTAAATGGCTGTAGAAACCCTTTTCTAGCAGGACTTGAACACGACTTTTATGTATCATATGGGCTAGATAGAGATACATTGATCTGTATCAGCCTGTCAGCAGATCACTTGGGAAGCCACAAGATGGAGCAAGGTCCTGGATAGAAAGCATATTGCTGCTCTGGAAGCATTTGTTGGTAGAAGTAAAAGCTCTCTAACCTTTTCAGAAAGTGCTGCTGAGAGTGTTGTAACACTTTTGTCTTGCCAGTGGATCTGCTAGTCCTCTTTTTTTTTTCCCTGTGATTCATCCCCCAGGCTTAATAACACCAGAGGACAGAAAATACGGCACAACAAACCTCCACTTGGATGTGTCTGATGCAGCCAATGTCATGGTTTACGTGGGGATCCCCAAAGGCCAGGCTGATCAAGAAGAGGGTAAAGTCTTTGTGGTGTCTGTGGGGATATTTCTGTGGCTGTGGAGGGCAGGTCCTTTAGCGTAACTGCTCGTGTTGACTCTCCACAGAAGTGCTGAAGACCATACAGGATGGTGACTCTGATGAACTGACAATTAAGCGTTTTACTGAAAGCCGAGAAAAGCCCGGAGCTCTGTGGCACATTTATGCTGCCAAAGATACAGAGAAAATCCGGGAATTCCTTAAGAAGGTAAGCTGTTAATCTTAAAAACTGATCTTCTGTCTGTGTAGGCTTGCAAGTCTCTATCCTTGGGCTTTTCTCCTTCATATCCCAGTTACTCTGGAAACACTTGAGTTGTATCCAAGACAAAACTTCTGCTCTGCCATGAGTCTTGTAGGATCTGAAAAGGGTGGAGAGTTGAAGCTTGAAGTTACCTTGTGTGTAGATACTGCTCCTGCCCACTCTTCTCATAGATGAGTAATGTTACATAGTGAACAAGAAAATAGCTGGTTTAGGTTTAAGGAAAAGCATAGTCTAATTTGATCATTCTTAGAAGAATGTGAGATGTTCTTGGGAAATGTCAGAGCAATACATGGTACATAAAGCTCTTCCTTGTTCTTTTACTACCTTTTTTTTTTTCCATACCTTGATGAGGTCTGAATTAAGGGAAAAGCATGAGGAATTTTGTGTCGTGTTTTCATGGGAGGTAAGGGTTTAGTAGAGATGTGCTACTACATCCAACAGGGCTTGTTTCAGGGTTTAAATTTACCTCAGATAGTCCAGAGTTCTTTGTGGTCTTGATTGTGAAACTTTGGTGCTCTAAAAGTGGAAAGAGCCAATATGCTGATATTTAAAAGGATAAATGGGATGATCTGAACAACGATTGGGCTGGTCGGGCTGATGGCTGTCTTGGTGGAAGCTGGGAGACGCTGCAGCAGACTTACTTAATATTAACAAAGAACAAAACTTAAAAGTTGATAAAACATGCTCCTGGGTTTGATAAGCATTAGCACTTGGAGTCTTGACATCTGTCTCACACCTCAGTCCCCTGTGTCACACCTGCTGGCAGGTGTGGGGCTTTCAGCAGCTTTTAGTGGAGTAGAACCAAGCTGTTTATCTCCTCCCAAATGAGTTTTTGGGCTACAGTGCTGGGTGTAAATGGCTGCTGCAGCAAGCTGGATTTATACAGGAACTTCTTGCAGAAATTCTCTCCTCACAGCCCTCAAATTTCTGTCCTAAAGTGCTTGTTGTGCCTCCCAGTCTTGCTTGTCCTGAAAATCTGGTTTGCATCCTCTGGGTCAGTGAGCACACACTGACTGAGGCCTCTAGGCAGACACCTGCTGAATTCCACACTTGGTAATGTCTTCCAGTTGTAGAGTCAGAGAATCTCAGAATGGTTGGGGTTGGAAGGGAGCTTCCAAGACCATCTCATTCCAATGCCCCTGCCATGGGCCAGGGACACCTTCCCCTAGACCAGGTTCCTGAGAGCCCCATCCAGCCTGGCCTGGAACACTTCCAAGGATGGGGCAGCCACAGCTTCTCTGGGCAACCCGTGCCAGGGCCACACTGTCCTCACAGGAAAGAATTTCTTCCTAATTTCTTCTAATCTAAACCGACTCTCCTTCATTTTAAAGCTATTTCCCCTTGTCCTGTCACTTCATGCCCCTCTACACAATCCCTCTCCAGCTTTAGCAGTGTCAGAACACTGGTTCCACGTATGACAGGGGGTCCCAGTGTGAACACGAGTTGCTTCACCCTTCTGTTCCTTGCCACTGTCAGTTGAGATTACTTGCACTGTCCATACCCACACTTGCAATGTGTCTGTGAAGCCAGTGGGACCTGAGAAATGTTGAAACCTTGACAAAGGTCTGAGTAAGGATCCAGACTTCCATTGTGTAACTCTCCTACCTGAACATGTGATACGAGTTCCTCTGGCACAGGTTTGTATGGAACACCACAGATACAACTTGACCGTCCGGTCAGACTGGTATGTTAAAATGCCTGTTGTCTTGTGACTTTTCCAGGTTGCAGAAGAACAAGGCCAAGAAAACCCTGTAGATCACGATCCCATTCATGATCAGAGTTGGTACCTGGACCGATCGCTGAGGAAACGCCTTCATCAGGAGTATGGAGTTCAAGGCTGGGCTATTGTACAGTTTCTAGGAGATGTAGTTTTCATCCCAGCAGGAGCTCCACATCAGGCAAGCACCAGGGACATGGAATGGCCTGACTGCTTGGGCAGCCCTTTGAGCACGTGCCTAATGCTTGTTTGTTCTCTCTAGGTTCATAATTTGTACAGTTGTATTAAAGTTGCAGAAGACTTTGTATCCCCAGAGCATGTCAAACACTGCTTCTGGCTCACTCAGGAATTTAGATATCTGTCACATACGCATACGAACCATGAAGATAAATTGCAGGTAACTTCCCAATGCTTAGTGCTCTTGACCCTTTACAAAAACCCCACTAAAATACAACAGACAACCCTCAACAAACCCAGAAGGGCTGTGGCCACGCAACCCAGGTTGCTTTTGTGTTCAGATCAGTGTTAATGCATTGGATCTTGAAATTTCAGTAGTGTTTGATCTGTTAGTTTTTTAGTAGTTTTGAGAAAGCCCTCTGAAGCTTCTCCTGAGGTTCTCTTGAAATGTTTTCTTCTGCCATTTCTTTTGTTTCCCTGCCAGCTGAGCAATGCTCTCCTCAGGCTACAGGGTTCACCTTATCTCCTATTAGAATGTGAACCTTGTTTTCCCAAGTTTGTGATTTACATGGAGGTCGGGCAGATCAGTGTGTCTGAACTGACCTGCACAGGGTGAGGGGAACCAAGTGGGACAGCTGGAAAATGATCTCTGCTGTTTGCCTGTAAAACCAAGCACCTTTTCCTTTCCTCTTGCAGGTGAAGAATGTCATATACCACGCTGTTAAAGATGCAGTTGGGATACTGAGAGCTAACGAATCCAGCCTTAGCAGACCGTGACGTAGAGCGCCTTAACCACACACTATGAAACAGAAGCGTTGGCAGCTGTTCTACCTACTCAGTCAGGACCTCTGTGGACTTTGAGATTATATGAATGTTACCTCATCTTCCTTTCAGCAGTACCAGAGGATCGTGGTACTAATGTTCTGTGTATTCTTCCAATGTTTACAAACCTGATATGTATATGTAGTAATATGTATGGACTGTGGCATACTGTGAATGCTCAGTTGCAATAGAACTTTATACGGAGTTGCTCTCCAAACTGTACAAAATACCTCCTATAGAACTGTCGGGAAATATTCCAAATTACTCGTTTGAAAAATATTATTCAAGGCATTGTAAAGCTTCAATTTTTAAAATTTATTTTGGGGTGGGAGGAAGTATGGAATCACTCAGTTTAATAACCAATTTACATAAAAAGTTAAGAATGCAGTTCTGGAATTTCACATTAACATAGAACTAGCATTTAAAAGTAGCTTTAAGCTATTGTATAGTAAGATAGAGATGGAAGTTAACCATCTTTAGGTAAATGTATTTAAATTTCTAAATGTTAAAAGAAACTTTTAATCAAATGTCTTCTGTTCGAAACTGCTCTTTAATTTGAACTGATGTTTGATTCTCTTGTTTTTAACACTGAATGGTTACATAAAAATTCTTCTATTTCAGATACTGTTCCTTGCCTGCCTTCTTCAATTGACTGTTTAAAATGTAATTAATTTGATGCAGTACTTTGAAATGCAAAAGAAAACTATATCATAAACTGTTCATACCTTTTTTAAGGTATTTGAAGGCTTAGGGTATGGAATTTAGCAGCAGATCTGTTTATAGCTTTTTTTGGTTAACCCAAGCATGACTTAGCTGCCTGACTGCTGCTCCTGTGGTCTGTATCACATGAGCTTTGCAGCTTCAGTCCGAAATGGTAAACACACAACTCAGGGTTATTTGGAGAAAGACTGAAAACATCATAAAACTTAAAACAGGAAGAGAGGTCATGAGTGGAAAAGTGAATCTCTCATTTGATAAGATCCCCTGAGATAAAATTAACCTTTCAGTTCCTTCCCAGCACTGAAAAGTTGCAGTATGGCTGTTGGGAACAGCCAGAAAGGCTGTTCCCAGCCTCCTTGGTAGCAAATTCACTTTTCTGAGCTTATAAAATAAATTGAAGTCTGCAAATTCCCCTCCCTGTAGTACTTCACCTGCTGTTTGTGATCAGCATTAACTGTTGAGTCTGTCTTGGGGGACAGGATTCTTCTTCAGGGAAACTTCCTCTGCTTGCTGCCTCAGGTGTGGGGACAGGCTGCAGTGATGTGCAGGGGGCAGGAGTCTCTTGTAAGAGTTAAGTGAAGTGGACTTACCGAAGGTTTGCCTACACAGCAGCCCTTCACTGGGTTATGTGAGAGTTCTCCTCCATCTTCACTCGCTGACACCTCTTGACAGTAAATAACTTGTTCTAGTCCCTTCAGCTGGCTTGATTTGGCATTTTGTGCTTGAACTTGTCAAGTAAGCTTAAAAACAACACTTACCTGAACATTCTCCCTTGACCTATCAAGTTGAAGTAGATGACATAAAGCAGCTTAATTGCTTTCCTTGGAGCCACCTTGGAGTACAGGTGCCTCCCAGGGAGCTGTCACACTGATCTCATACAACCTCTGTGCACACTCATCTGAAAAGACTCATTGTTGAAGCTGGAGTTTGAGCTCTTACCAAGGTGCTGTTGTTCACTCTGGTTTTATTGCAGCTCTCACCCACTCCACAGCTGCTTTTGTTTCTGATCTGTACTTTGTCAATTTTTTAAGACCACAAGAACCAAATTGTCCCCCTCGCCTGTTTTTGTGTTGTTTTTGGGATGGAGATGGAACACTTGAATTGCACAGCCCTGAAGCCATGGGGATACTTTGCCTCCCTCAGCACAAAGGTGAACAGTGCTTGGCCCCTCCATGCTTTTATGGCTGAAAATGGGAGATGTTGGGACTCCATCCAGCTATCTGTGTGCCTTGTTTGTTTTTCTACCTTTACTGCTTAGATACAATTATTTAGAGACTTAGCTTGCTTTTGCTAAGTCTTCCTTAAAATTAAGATCCCTGGGCTTTGCTGGCGAGGTGCCTGTGGCAGTGACAGGTTTGGGTCAGAATTTTTTTGGTTTGCAAATTGCCTTTTGTGAGCCATGACATCCATTTGGCCTGAAGCTTTTCTTTGGGTGGTGACACAGCTCTCCTTTGACCCTGAAATGTGCTATTTGAGCAGCAGCGAGGCCTGGGCATGGCCACAGGGTCTGGGTGAGTCAAGGTCCCCCCTCCCCCTGCTGCCAACTGAGCTGCCCTCACTGTGCCACGGCCTTGGCTACGACAGACTCTCCTGTGATCAGACAGAGCTGGAACTGACTGAAAACTTCTCTTTAACTATGCACTGAAGGCCCTAAATGTGCTAAAGAAAGTTGTTACAAAACCAAAAGGAAGGTGTTAGAGGTGGGTGTTGTTTGTGACAGAGGCCAAAGTGATGCAAACTAAACTGCTGCATGCTCGTGACTGTTAGAAGCAGCTTTAATAAAATTTGTAGTGATTCAGGAAAACACAGATCTGACAGTGCTGGAGGTTTTTGGTAGCAGATTAAACCAAAGTGCCTTTTAGGGAAAAATGCTGCTTGAAGATGAGAATATATTTCAGGACTTCATGTCTAAAAATACATAACATTACACCACCCTTGCCATGTCACCACAGGAAACATGGGCTGAACAGAAAACTGGAAGAGACTGCACTCTCCAAGAAGTATATTAACAGTAGTTTCTTGGAGAATAAAATCCTCAGGAAGAAAAAAATATATATATTACATAAGTGAGAATACATTTAAGTTTTGCATTTTGAAGGTAGGACAGAATGAAATAAAGCCAACTGTACACATCCATCCTGTCCCTAGCTCCGCAGGGTGGCCAACCGTGACTGCATCGCTTCGATGTCCTCCTCCTCATCCACAGCAGCAGCAGCTGCTCCCATGGGCTCAGGCTCTGGCAGAGCATCTGTCACTTTACTGGGTGCTTTACCCAAGGCCCCTGCAACAACAAACAGGCTCGTTAGTGTGTGTTAGGTCTTCATTTAATAATTAGTGGCTTTCAGGGACATCTAAAATAACCCAACCAGTCACTTCTCATGGAGGTTACACCCCTGAGATGTGACAGGGCCAGCCCAGGGCTGTTAGCTGCTCAGTAGCACTGACCTGCCAGCCCCTCTGAGCCTCAGCACTCCTTCCTTTCTGGCAGGAGGCTCCTGGATCCCTTCAAGCCCTGCTGCTTGCCTGGGAGCTCCCACTGCCTGCCCGGGGAGGAGGGGAACTGCTCCAGCCAGGAAACAGGATGGGAAAAGCAAATTAGGATGTGAGAGAGGGCAATGGGCCGGGCACAAGGTGCAAGCAGGGTGGGAGCTGCACTTTCAGTGTGGTACAGCTGAATGCAGCTCTGGTTCTTGGATTTGTCACACCTCATCACAAACAATCCAGGTGAAAGGAGCATTCTAAGCATTCTCCAAGTCAAATAACTGAACCAGTAGATCATTACTTTGTGAGCTGGAAGGCAGAAGGTGTGCTTTTGGTTTTAAGAGGGTTTTTGTGTTTGTTTTGGGTTTTTTCCCCCAAACAAGACACAGCATGTTACTGCCAGGACTCACAACACAGCCTATGACTCAAGGCAGTGCAGCTGAGTTTATTTCTTGGCTTCATTAATAATAGTACCTAGTCAATCATGTAAGTTTCACCTTGTTAAGAGGATTCACTGCACAGCCAAACACAGATCTGTTAGAGCCTCAATTACATAACTGCACAGAGAGCAGCTGATGGATATTAGTTCTGCCCTGCTGAGCCCCACTGGCCTTCTCAGTCAGTATTCCCTGAGAAACCAGTTTGTCAGAGCTCTCTACCCATCACCAAAGGAAGAGATGCCACTGGGAGAGTGCAGTTCAGTCAGAATAGATGAAGATTTCAGTTGCTGCATCTTACTGAACAGGGCAGGAACTTGGCTCTCAGCAGCATCCACAAACTCACCAGCTGTAATTTCAAAAAGGATTTTGTCAATTTCCGCCTCAGCTTCCTCTTCCATCTCCTCCTGATCCTCCAGGCCTTCAAAGGTGTCCTCCAGCATTTCCTCTATAATTCCAGCCTAGCAGAAAACAACAAGGCAGCACGTGATGCCCTTGCAAACAGCAGAGTAAGAGGACACACTTCCTGCTGGGGAGATGAGGTTATGCCTATCCAGGCATGTAACAAGCCCCTGCTCCTGCTCCAGCTTTCCTGATGGAGGTTGTTGCAGGAGGGTGGCCAACATACCTGCCCTCAGTGTAAGGATGTATCTCTACAACTGGTGCCCTGGAAAAGCAGGAAGAAAACTGAGGATTAAAGGCACATGTTCTCACTTTGAAAACCTCAAGTTACTTAAACTAAAAGAGGAGAGGTTTAGATTAGGGAGAAATTCTTCCCTGTCAGGGTGGTGAGGCACGGGAACAGGTTCCCCAGAGAAGCTGTGGATGCCCCATCTCTGGAAGTGTTCAAGGCCAGGTTGGATGGGGCTCTGAGCAACTTGGTCTAGTGGAAGGTGTTCCTGCCCATGGCAGTGGGGCTGGAATTACATGATCTTGAAGATCCTTTCCAACACAAACCATTCTACCATTCCGTGGTTATTTATTGTTGTTGCACGTCTAAACCAAGAGCCCAGCCTGCTCCAAGCACGTGAAACACAAGTGTAAATTTCAGTTATGCAGCATGAATTGTGTAGCACACTGTAAAATTGCTCTTTGACACAGCTTGGGTTTTTTTCTATCTGCACTTGAAAACATTCCTTTGCAGGCCCTGCAGCCTAGATATGGCCAAACCATGCTGGTGTACAATAGTAAAATTATTTAGAAATAAACTTACTTGAACTAAACAGTCTAGAGTGGTAAGAAGGGAAAAAGCAAAACAACTTTGGTAGTTGAAAATGTAATAGTCACAACAGAGACTTAGTATACTTTCAAATCAGAGCACTCCCATCACATGAAGACACTGAGCTAGATGCTTTAAACTCAGTGACAGTGAGTTATATCTTAATTAGCCAGGAGTTTTGTGATTCTTTCAAAATTTTGCAATGAACTATGTTTAATTAGTTAAGGAATGTTCAATTGTGTTACTTTGGCTGGTTTTGATTTAGATCTGTGTTGGCTGAGTGTCAGTAGAAAACCCTGAGAAGTTACCTCACTGCACCTGCAGAAAGGAACTCCATGGACCCATACCCCTTAGAGAATCTATAGCTGAAGAACAAATTTCAATAAAGAATTGTTTAATGGTTATTATGTAACTAGAGATTAATTACATGTCATTGAACAAGAATGGTATCTTGAGAGAGTTAAGGAGTCAAAGGCCTATACACCCCAGAAAATTTGATTAATACACTGCAGGTGCAGTAAGGGAGCCACTTCATAGGCTTGTATACCCCCAAAAACCTAATCAATAGTAATTGTCTAACCAGGACAGTAAATTTAATAAAGCACTGTTTAGCTGGATAAAACTTGGGTTATCCATTAAAGAACAACAGATGAGATGTTCTGGTAGTAATTAAAAGAAACAAACCACCTCTACCATGATGCAATAAATTGGGCAGATTTTTGGGAGTGTCTATAAAAAAATCTTGGGTGTTATAGTGTATGTAAATGCCTGAAAATTGTTGTTTCTTTGAACACGTCTGTGGCGAATAAATTCCCGATATGTTCCCAATTTTGACTCAAACTTGTTATTAGGAATGTTCGTCTAACAGCTTTTTGCTGTTAGGTTTAAAACTCTTCGTGGCACCAATATCAGACTGGCCACAGAGTCACAGAATGTCCTGAGCTCACACAAGCCCTCTGACAAAGGGGCCACCCAAGTGACTGCACAGCTCAGTAACAACCACATCGTGTTCACCCGGGTCTGATTTATGTGCTAGATCTTACCTTCATCATCTCTTTGGACAAGTCCCTCATTGTTGCTTGGATTTCTGGGATTTTTACTAGATTTTGCATAGCTTTCATGACTTCTGTGCTCTTCTGCAATGAACCTGCTACTCTGAGGACAGCTGTGAAGGAGAGGAATAGAATAGTTTGAACAATCCATGCACTGCTGAAAGCAGAGAAATTATTTCCTCCCTACGTGGACATTTGTTTACATTCAGGCAATTCAATTTAAAAAAAAAACAGGCATTCCACTTCTTCATTCCTGACTAAATTCCTGGGAAAGCCCAACTTGTACCCACGTTGAAAAAGCCACATTTATAGCAAAGCTACAGGTCCTGTACAATGAGCAACCCAGGTGGTCTGCAGAGAGGTTTCAACCACCTGCACCCAGTTCATTAAAGACAGGGACAGAGAGGCCCGAGTTGCTGCTGCCCGGCCCCTCAGCAGCCAGAGGTGTTGCTGAGGGTTTCAGCCGCAGAGCTGCAGTGAGTGCTGAAACCAGGGACCTCCTGCCTGACACCGAGTACTGCAAGCTAACCCTGGCAGAAGTTCTGCTGCAACAGTTTCACAGCAAAGAGTAAGCTGTAACATTAATACTGAAGCAGATAAACTGTAAATAAGCTTGTTTAAACTGAATTTAACAATACTCTTTCCAGAGGCTATTCTCATAACATAACTTAAAAGCTCTCCTCATATGTATTTATACACCAAGATATTGTGAAGTTTTTTTGAATTCTGCCATCTAACTTTGCAGCTTCCTGGACATGGAGAACTTACCTGTTTGTGTATAAAATGGTCACTCCTTAACGAAGCAAAATGAAGGTACACCACATATTATTTATCATTTTAATAATTTCTTTTAAGAGCCTTACACTTGTAACAAACGAACAGAAACCTTGCCTTGAGTGGTCATTTCTCGAGTTACTACAGACCCCAGACTGAATTCTAGATTCCTTCATATTTCCTATCTAAGTATATCAGAACATTCCCAGGAAGATGAAGATGCTGGCAGTGGTAATAAGGAAGAAGCTGTTTTGAGTTTTTCCTTTCAAGGGACACCTCAAGCTGCAAGGATGGTCCTACTTCCCTTTCCTGAGATGCATGGGTGAGCCACATTTGAACTGTCACAAAATTACACCTAAAGTTCACAATGTGATTCCTGATTTATCACTCATCCAGTGCTAAAATCTACTTGGCTAATGCTGGGGTAGGAGAAATGATTTGACATTTCAGCAGCATGTTGACCTCCACCAAGTCTTCTCCTGTCTTTAAAGCTTTCTGCTCTGCTTGTTACAGGCTGGAATGTTTCCAGCTTTGGAAAACACTGCAGGAAGTCTATTACAACAGATTCTGACGTGGATAAGGAATGAGGGAAATACGCTGGTTCTGGAGGAACACAAAGGACCAAGGAGGGTTTACACAACATGAGTGTTAGGCCAAGGGGCAAAAGGATTCATCCACACCAAGAAAATCAAACACTGCTCCCCTATCCCCATATAGGTGTTGGTGAATGCCCCCAGACTCTTGCTAGAGAAACAAACACCTATGAGATTACGGGAATTCTACTCCTGTGACAGATCCTGTCAAAATCAGTGACACAGGCTCCAAAAGGATACAGGGATATTACAAATGCATTCAAACTGTTTAGGAATGCACACTAAGAACATGCTCCAAATTGTTGTGAGTTCAGTTTCAGAGCATGTGATTCTCACATCACTGCAGCCCCCAGACTCTGAGGAGAGGCGTTAGATCATCTGCTGAGCAGCTCGTCAGAGTAAACAGGGAACCAGCAAGGATGCAGGGAACAATGAGGGGGAGGAACCCCAAGAAACTAAAACTGGGAGCTCCCTGACTACTTCAGAGCCCAGGGTGGGACACCCATCCAGGGCAGTGGGGAAACAGTCTCAGAACATCCTGCAGACTGAGGGGGGTTATTGCCTACAGGGATACAGGACTCCTGACAGGGATATAAGGGAAAAGAGCATGTTTGAACACAGGGAAAACTTATGATGGATGTTTTAGTGGGATTATGGGAACGTAACTGAATTTTAGGGGAATGACCAAAGGTAGTTTGGGGAAGGATCGAAGTGGATCAGGGAATACACAAACCTCAGGGGCCTGCAGGACCCAGTACCAGCAGCTCAGGCACAGCAGATCTGGGGCCAGGTACCAGATATCTGGCCAGCTTAGGGCATCTGAGAGCAGCTCCTGGAAAAACCCATCTACTGTGTATATTTGTATTCTACTAGTGGACCTCAGTCTTCATCAGCTGAAGAGGAAGAGCAGGATGGAGCTGTTCATGTGTGTGTGAAAGCTGTGTGTGTCTATGGGGTGGTGGCAAAGGCTCTGCTCTGAGAGTGTGGGTGCATGTGCCTGCTGGGACTAGACAGTAGAACTGCAGCAGCCTCACAGCTCTGGGCTTGCTACGGGAGGATCTTCCCAGGTTCCTGAAGCCCACTGGAGTCAGCTGCCTTTCACAAGAGCACGGCTGCTTCCACATTCAAGCTCTGCTTGCATTTGACTTTGGTTCTGGACAAGGAAACCTCAGACCTCACCTCTACTGTCAGAGCAGTCATTGTGCTCGGGCTCAGAATTTGTTCTTACCAAGCTGGTTCTTCATCCCCATGAGAACAGAGTTCATGTGAGCTTTGGATGCATAGAGTTTGCTTACGGCCCTCCGAGAGCGGATCAGCTCCTTCGCCAAGATCACACACACATCTCTCTGATTCTTTTTGGCAGCATCCTTTATTGACCTCTTCACCTTCTCCTCTTCCCTCTGGATATCTGGAGTACAGAAAAACACAGCAAAGAGTGACAAACTCCTAAGAATATGGAAGAGAAATCAGTCATTTGTTGGGGAGTGTTTCCAATGCAAAGAATTGTTTCTGCTTGATTTCAGTTTCTCTCTGTTACTCAAACACCTTGTTCTAGGCTGATTTACACATCAGCTGATTAATTCAGCTAAATCTTAATAGGAAAATTCTCATTACTGAACATCCAGCTCTGTAATTTCCTTTGCAGTAAAGAGTACTCTGAAGGACTGTCTGAGAATGTCCATGATGCTGAGCTGACTAAGAGCTTACGAAAAAGGTCTCATAAGAACAAAGCACTCTGAGAGGATGATTTGACTTACAACTTCAAAATAACTTCCTGACTATTAAACTGGCCCAATACAAATACATATACACAAAATATACATCTGACTTAAAACATCCTGTTCAAACTCTCCTGGCATCTAGCTTTGTTCAACAGCTGTTTTTTAAGTGTGCTGAAGCAGGAATACTGAACTAAGCATAAGCACCAAAGAGTTGGTTGGATTTGAACTATTAAACACTAAATAGGCCTCCTTAAATACCATTGGTTTCTCAAGCAAATCTGACGTGACTGTTCACAGTTCTGCCCTGCCAGGTAATACTGGCTGTGAACAGCAGGAGCCAGGTACTCCAAAAAGCCCAGAGCAAAAAATGCAAGAATAAGCAGGGGCAATATCAACCTCCTTCCTTTTCCAGACTCAGCAATACATTAGCTACTGATGAAATGTGGATCTAAGAGTCCGCAAGAAAAATTATCCTAAAGTAAATAAAGAATTCAGATAATAGGGATTAGCCTCACCTTCCTGCAAAGAGTAAACTGAAACGACCACAAGAAAAATTATTTCAAGGAAAGCCTCTGTTCAAATTTAGTTTTGAGTCTTCTCAGTTTATGCCAGATGAAGTTACACATCGGAAGAATAAGAAGTTGCCCTTTTATAAAAACAAAGGCATCAACACACACTTTCTGGCACAGGCCGACTTGGAGACTTCAACACAGCTTCTTAGGTGGGAGTTAATGAACCCTGCACTCAAGACCAGTTAGTCTCTCAGTATCATCCACTGGGGTCTTTACCTTAAAGGACTGGCAGAAAGCTGTAGGATCATAATCAGAAAAACACACCCTTGCTGCTTCCCCACTATTATTTTCAGAAATACCACAAACTTGAAGACATTGGTATGTCAGACACAGGACTGAGCCGAGTCCCAGCATATCAGATCAGGTAAGAAAGAGCTGAAGTGCTCCAGCAGGAAACAGAAAGCACCAGAAGAACTCCAGCAGTAGTGAGGAATTACAACATTCACTTTGTCAGGATGAGAACAACCACAAGCATTGTGTTGCTACGCTTAGGCTAGTGTAGGGCAGCCTGTACTCGAGTGAATGCTTTCACTGGCGTGACCAACTGCTGAGTATGAGATCAGTGGCACAAGTATGCAAGAACAGTCAACTCCATCTTTGAAGGTCAGTGCCAGCTACACTCCTCAAGGGAGCCAAAGTCACTTCCCCAGTCTCTCTGCAGCACTATCAAGCACAAGAGGCACAAAGCAGCCCAAGCACACGTGAGAGGGACTTGCAAGCTCAGCAAACAACAAAGTTACTGTATTACTCCAACTCTATCAACTCAAAAAATTCAATTCTGAAGTAACAAGGATACTTTTAATTTCTCCAAATCTTCCAAGTCCTGAAAAACAACCTACCCCAAAGAGAAATCACTACAGCAGCGAGAGTCCAACAACAGATGGTTTCAAACAGTGTTGCTATTTTAGTAACTGTGCTGACCGGGCGAGCCAAGTGTTCCAGTGATCCAAGCCCACTCAGTTCATCCCAGGTGGATCTAGTGTTGCCTTCTCCAAACACATCTAGCACAGTCTTTCCCAAGGAAACTAAGGCAGGTTCCAACTTAGCATCCTTAAAGATTGCAGGGATTTCCTGTGTAAGGCTCAGCTGAAAGGAGAAAGCATGGCAGAATCCAACCACAGCAGGTAATTTTTGAGAAAACCTTCAGTGGCACTTGGCTGTCATCCTTCAGGAGCAACCTGCTAGCCTGGGAAGTGTCCAGCAGAACTATGTACTTCCATAGGTGGCACTTGGTAAAATGTGAAATCCTGGCAAAAAGATATTCTGTACTTTATTTTAAGGGGAATTATCAGAATAGCCCATGGTTGGTGGTTAGTGCTGAACTGTATTTCTTTGAATGTACGACTCTGAAATACAGACATGTTTAGAGCTGCTAAAATAATTAGATTTGCATCCACATCAAAATATCATGCTACCATGTAACCTAGTATCTGTATAGGCCCTTAAAAGTATTATGGCGTGTAATAAGTTAAGAGAAACCCAAAATTTCAAGACCCATCAGTAGTGAACACGTGGGTATTTTGCTCCTGTGGAAGATGCAACCTCTAAAACATATTTTGCTAGTAAGATCAGAGTTGCAGTTTCTCTGTGCCTGATACAGCCACACAACGTGCCCTGGAGAAAGCAAAAGAATTCACGTCCCTGTACATCAGTTTTCCTGGGAAAGACATAAACTCTGTTCCTCATATGAGAGACAAGGACAGACTTTGTACTGCACAAGCAACCCTCTCCAACCACCTCATACAAGCCTACAGGAGGGAGAAGACACAAACCCTGCCAGGTTACTCCAGAGGCACAGGGCTGGGGAAGAATGGGGAAGAGAGGACTTACTGCTCAAGGAGTCACTCAAAACAGGCATGTGCCTGGTAACCAGATGCTGACACAAAATATCTTTCACCAGCACATCCCACAGACAAGTCCCAAGGTCAGGGTAGAAGACAAAGAAGTGGAAGACAAAACCTAGACCCAAACCCATTTTCAGGTTCAGGGAAGGCAGGCAGAACAAATTCTGAACTAACAGCAGTGCAATAAAAAGCAACTCCTCTGCTTTTAAGATACATTCAGCAGTGTAATGCTCATCATTTAATAGCAAAACACCCACCTGCTGAGAAAATACTTCTTTTTTTCCCCTTCCTCTCTTCTGTTTGCAATTTTCCCAAGCTGACAGCAAGCTACTTTTGCTTGGGTTGTGCACTTTCATACCGGTACGTACCAGTGGAACTTTCTACATGTGGAATTATATACCACACTAATACTACTCATTAAATCAATGTGTGTGAAATTCTGGATAATAAGTGTAATACATGTTATCCAAAGGGATTTAAGAGCATTATGTCTTACTGGGAGCATGAAATATTCATGTTCTTTCGAAAATTTTACTTGGATAACTTCACAGCGACATCATTTTGTAACACGGACTAACTCTGGCCTCAGGATCACATTCATCTTCCTTTATTCCAAATGTGATAGACTACCCCAGGTTATTAAATTTCACAGCCTGCCTCAATTAAAGCAAAAAAAACTTGAAAGCAGACAGGGAGAGTAAAAACAAATGAGACACAAGTACAAACCTCTGATCTGTCTGTCAATCACTCTCATTTCCTTCCTTATCTTCAAGGACCATTCATTGACCTTAAAAAGAGAAAGAGAGAGTTACTTGAAATTCCAGCTCTAAAACTATGCTTTTATACTTGCATGTAACTTAAACATTCAGTATCAAAAGCAGCACTTTAAAATGCACGAGCTTTAAGTTATGAGTGATGTTAAAATACTTCATTATTCAAATAATAAAACCCCAAAACATTGCAGAGATATCACCAGTTACTGCACTGCTCTTAATGTTCAGACAAGCAGTTAAGGAGGACCTTTATAGATCCCTTCCAACCGAAACTCTTCAATGACTCCATGCTGTGATTTGTGAGTCAGACGCTCACTGCCTGGCTAACTTCCCACATCACAGCCATGTCATTGTACAGGGGGAACTTGCCACAGGGGATTTCAGCAGAAGGGACAGACTTTGGCACAGGATGACAGCATCAAGAATGCTACTGCCCATTTCAATCAGGAGGATCCCCAGGAGGTCTCCAAGCCAACCCTTACTCAAAGCAGAATCAAGTTCAGACTTCAGACAGGTTGTTCAGGGCCTCATCCACTGAGTTTTGATACTGTTTGAGGGCAGAGACTTCACAGCCACTCTGAGCAACTGCACTTAAATTACTCCTGTGGTGAAGACCTTTCCTCATAGAATCCTGGAACGGTTTGGGTTGGAAAGGACCTTAAAGACCACCTATTTCCAATGCCCTGCTGTTGCCGGGGCCACCTTCCACTAAACCAGATTGCTCAGAGCTCTATCCAACCTGGCCTTTCATGTCCAATTCAAAACTCTCCTCTGGCCAGCTGTGGCTGTAGCGCCTCTCCTGTCACTGGAGACACCTCAAAAGTACCTGTCTCTGACTTGACTACAACCCCATCAGAGGCAGTGAGAGGCTTTAGACCCTTGCTCCTTCACCTTCTCTTCTCCAAGCCAAAATGAGCCCAGTTCCCTAAGCCACTCCTCCTGCATCACGGGCTCCAGCCCTCCACCATCCTGATGGCCCTCTGCCACACTTCCCCAGTTTGCTGAGGTCCTTCCTCAACTGGGTGCCCACACTGGGACACCGTTCTGCAGATGTGGCCTCTTTAATGCTGAGTAGCACAGTGACTGAACACTCAACGCGGTGACTACAGCTTCCTAACACAGGCCCATTTGCCTTCATTGCTGCAAAAGTGCACTGGGAACTCATGTTTATTATCCATGGGAAACCAGACCCTTTCCTGCAGAGCTGGTGCCCAGCCAGCCACAGGCTGCACATCCCTGCAGGGATGGTTGTCTCACCTGCACAATCTTGCATTGCTCTGCATCACGAGGTTCCTGCTGTGTTCCTCCCACTTCCTCAGGTCCCTCTGCCCTCCAGCTTCCCTTCCCCTGCCTTTGGTGGGGTTCAAACACAGCCACTCCTTTGACAGCTCCCTCCTGGCACTTGCCAAGATCTCTCTGTTCCAGATCGTCTGGCTCCCCCAGGAGGTGGGAAGCTCCACTTGCCCTGACCATCCCTCTAGGGAAGCAGAGTGAAGAGAACCTGTGCACTGAAAACTTGTAAAGCAAGTTCTCTTCAGTGCACAAGCCCAGCAGAGCAACAGATTCAGGCTTTTACCAGTCTCAAAGGACATTGTCTTGGTCATGGGGAACAAGACCACGTTTTGACTGCAGACAACAGCCACCATTTGAGGTGCCCAAGCACAAAATCAGTTAAAAAAACCCCACAAACAACCCAAAGCCCTGCATAGGTACAGAAGTTTCTAACAGGTTTCAGAAAGCTCCTCTACTTTTAGTTAAATCCTAGTTTTACAGGGAAAAAAACCCCAAACCCTTGCAGGACTGACTGCAGTCTCCTCTCTTGTTTTTCAGAGCAGAGGAAATATCGTTCTGGAGAGTCATTCTTCACCCTGACAGAAAGCTAAGAAGGTCCCTTTTCAAGTATGGGCTACACAAGAGAGAAAAAGGCAGGGAGAAGAGACTGAAGTAAAACATGACAAAGCTCTGGCTGGCCAACTATCCTGTCTCAGATGTAACACCTAGCAGAGATTTGCTCTACAACTTGTATTCTACCACAAACCAACGCACAACAAGCAAGCCTTCATGTACAAGCACAATCAGCAACTGTCAAATGAAGCACAGCAGGATTTGCAGCTTCTGTCTCTGGGATGCACAACCCAGCACAAACACATCGTTAAATCAAGACTGGTTGTGTGTTGTCATCAATCCCTGCTAACTCTGACAGCCGAAAACTCTTTTACAGCTCATCCCTAGCATTGCCAGGAATCAGCTGCTTGACATGACTGTCCTAAAGGCAGAGCTGGGTGCTTACGCCTTCCTTGGCGTTCCCAACTCATCTCCTGTTTTGTGTAAGAGGAGGAGGAAATCCCACTGACTCTCATCCAGGCTACTCTATGCTCCCAGCTACATGAGACAGCAATTTGTTGAGCTGCAAAGAAGCCACACTGCCCATCTCACAAAGGACACAGGGACATGGATACAAACCACGGCACAAGGCAGCAGGGCTGGGAACAGGAGTATGTGGTCCAACTGAGCAAAGGTAATTACCCTGAGCACAACTCCGTGCTGATGAAGCTATTCTGCTTCCACTCCTGATCCAAACAAAACCGTCACTCTCACAGCACTGCATCACACCAGAGTCAGCCAGCAAAGCACTCAGCTGAAAAGAGCCAACTCACACTACACCGGAGGAAAACCCACTTTTTAAGTCCAAATGATCCAGACATGGTATTAGAAGTATAATAAATCCTCAGCTTTAGACGGGCCAAAATGCATCACCAGCTCTTCACAAGGACTGAAGATGTTTGCCTTGTAATGATCATAAATAAATTATCTCGCATCAACAGACTGGGCAGACAAATGAACAGAGGGCAAAACATTGCCATCACAAAAATCTCAACTTCTCCCCATCATCATCCACCTCCTGCTGTGCATGGATGGCCCCCTCTAGCCCTGCTCAGGGACTGTATCTTGTGCACAGCTGCTGGCAGACACAAGATAAGCAGTGCTGTTTCCCCATCAGCTAGGAACTACTTCTTCTTCCTTCTAAAGCTGCAGTTAGGTACAGGAGGAAAGGAATTTTTTACTATTAATGGATTTCTCAGTATCACTGTTACGGCCTGTGAAGTCACCATGCCAGCCTGCACCCCATGGGATTGCCCATGACAGCAAGAGCACTCACGTCACCTCTCCCTACACCTGTTCCATAGAGCCTAGGCAGGGTATTCTGCAAAGAATCAATCACAGACTCTTTAGGGTTAGGAAGGGATCTCTGGAGATCATCCAGTCCAAACCCCCTGTCAAGGCAGGGTCACCCAGAGCAGGTGACACAGGAACGTGTCCAGGTGTGTTTGGAATGTCTCCAGAGAGGAAGACTCCACAACCTCCCTGGGCAGCTGTTCCAGGGCTCTGCCACCCTCAGCATAAAGAAGTTCTTCCTCATGTAGAGCTGGAAGTTATTGTGGTTTAGTTTATGGTCCTTGCTCCTCGTCCTGTTGGTATGCACCACCAAAAAGAAGGTTCAAGGTGGATGGCACCATCCTCCAAGAGCTCCAAGATGACCAACAGACACCGTGCTACTGGAAAACGTGACAAGTTCATCTGTTAGGGAAGGCAAAAGAGCAGCCCTCGGACACGAGGCAGGAACTCCTCAGTGCAGCACAAACACATGTGTGGGTTACACATGATGTAATACCCCAACCCCAGCTCTCCCTGTGGTCTCCTCTACCACACTCAGGAACACAGGAGACTGACCCAGCCCACACAGTGCTCAGACACAGGCAGAGGACGAAAGGAAAGGACACTCCCAAAGGTACATTCCTCATCTGATTCTCTCACCTGACAAGCAACAACCATAACCTGCTCCTCTGGGACTCAGTTGCTACAAAGCACCAGGGAACATCTGTGCCACTGCAGCTTGTCTAAGTCTTCAACTTGTGTGCCTGTCATCCTTCTTCTCCCTGCTGCTTTTTCAGTATCTCTAATGTATTTGATCTTCCTCTCACCAAATAACAGATTTTTTAACTAACACATTAGTAGCTACTTATGAAAGGCAAAAATGAAATCCACCAGTGTCTTGTTATTTTATTTCACTGTGACATCAGAGAGCTGTTCATAGAAACACACAGTTTGTCTACAGACTCACCTTCCCCCTCCAATTCCCAATGTTTCAGCTACTATTTCCTAATTTTAAGGCTATGTCTGCAAGAGCAGCTAGAATCATAGAATATTAAGGGGTTGGAAGGGACCTTAAAGACCATACAGTTCCAATCTCCCCTGCCATGGGCAGGGACACCTTCCGCTAGACCAGGCTGCTCGAGGCCTTATCCAACCTGGCCTTGAACACTTCCAGGGATGGGGCAGCCACAGCTTCTCTGGGCAACCTGTTCCAGTGTCTCACGGCCCTCACAGGGAAGAACTTTCTCTTAGTATCTAACCTAAACTTCCCCTCTATCAACTTGCACCCATTCCCCCTTGTTCCGCCACTCCAGTTCCTGACAAAGAGCCCCTCTCCGGCTTCCCCGTAGGCCCGTTCAGATACTGGACGGTGCTGTGAGGTCTCCACCCACCCGGTCCCGGGCCGGGTGTAGCCAAGGCCGGGTGTAGCCAGGGCCAGGCCGAGCCCGGCCCCTCCGCAATCCCTGCCCGACGCCATAGCAACGCCACACGGCCCT
>VZTD01002786.1:374074-399252 GCA_013397725.1 Rhagologus leucostigma | reverse complement strand
TTTGTAACCCATTCACAGGCTCATTTAGGTTGGAAAAGACTTCTGAGATTATCGAGTGCAACCATGACCGAACACCACCCTGGCACTGAGTGCCACGTCCAGTCTTTCCTTAAAACACCTCCGGGGTTTGCTAATTCCACCATCGCCCTGGGCAGCCCATTCCAATGTCCAATCACCCTTTCCGCGAAGAAATTCCTCCTAAAATGCAACCTCCACTGGTCCAGCTTAAGACTCCGTCCTCTCGTCCTGTCGCTGGTTTCCTGGGAGCAGAACCTGACCCCCACGTGGCTGCCCCCTCCTGTCAGGGAGTTGTAGAGAGCAATGAGGTCCCTCCCGAGATTCCTTTTCTCCAGGCTGAGCCACCCCCAGCTCCCTCAGCTGCTCCTCATCAGACCTGTGCTCCAGACCCTTCCCCAGCTCCGCTCCCTTCTCTGGAGCTCCAGCACCTCGATGACCTGTTGGTGCAAGGGCTGACTCCCACTCCGCTCTTTCCCCTGGGACGGCCCGCAGGACACCAGAGGGCAAAGCTCGCACAAGCCGGTGCCCACCTCGCCCCCAGCTGCCGGGGCTCTTTCGGAGAAATCCCACCAGCCAGGCCTGCCTCATCTTCACCCTCCTCTCCGTAGAGTCACCTGGCTGAAATGAAGGGACAGCTTGGAGCCACTCCGCTGGAGCTCCAGCGAGTCATTCCATCTCTTCACACCTCGCTGCACTATCTGACACTGTGAGCACTAGAAATAAATCGGTGGTGCACAGAGTGCAAAAGCTTAGGAAGAAAAAGGTGCTATTAACTTAATCTAACTCTGAATACCTTACAATTTTGCTCACCCTCATTATTTAATTACTGGAGACAGACATTTTAATGACAGTTACAAAAATGTACAGTTTCGCTTTTTGTCATCTTTCCCTCCAAAATGTAATGCAGAACAAAGCTCTAAACAAGCTTTGGAAAGGAGAGCTCTCATTTTGGACTGAGCACGAGCAGTGGGAAAGCCAGTGTTAATAAAACAGTAATTGATGAAATTGAGAGCGCCAAAGAGCTTCAGAGATAGTTTAAATTTATCCTTTGTAATAGCAGCACAAAACATCCATCGCCTTTATTAAACCTAAGTTAATACCCTCACCTCAGTGGTTTGACATTTTCTGTTTACAATTGGTCTCCAGCTTCCAGGCACGAGACAACAGAGAATAAAACACCACTTTAGGAATGTTTAGCATCTCAGTTAAGACATTTCACAAGTACTAGCACAACCCAGCCCTGCGAGGCAAAACATGTGAGCAGCGAAAGCGCTGACCCTGTTACAGGCACAGTCTTTGCTCCTTTGCTCCGTTCTCCGGATGTTCAACTGTCAACGCGTCAGGGAAGGGCTGTCTGAGGTCCTGTGCTCGGTAGAAAGCAATGTTACTTGGATGCTTCTGCTGCTACTGACACGAACATTTCATAAAATAAACACATCCAACTGCTTTTTCTGTCCTGCTGGGACTCCCAATACACTACGCCAGCTGCTCAAGATTCTGTAACAGATGCGTTGCTGGGAACTGCACCACAACAATTTATATAATCCAGACACGAGGGGACCAAACCTTCCGCCACAGCTACCTACTGGTCATAATTACCTGCTCCTATGGATGTGCCCTCAGTGGCTCTCCTGCTAATTAAACAGCAGTTTGGGTCATCCATCAAAAGAACTGGATGAGTAGAGTAACTGAGGCCATTAAAACAAGCCTTCAGCTGAAACAGGTGTGCACAAAGGTTTGCGAACAAGGCTGAGCCAGGGCACAGAGGCAGAGCTGCTGGGGCTGTGTGTGAAGGTGAGGAGGTCAGCCTTCAGCAGCAGAGCTGCGCTCCACAAGCACTCAGTGCTCCAAGGACACAGCATTGCTCCAGCTTAGCACTTACATTGTTTGGCAAATTGCCGAGGTACCAGCAAAAGCTACAGTGGGCTGTGATACAGCACCTCACTTGTGTGTGTCAGCACCTCAGCTACAGCCTTATTTATACTCACAAAACTTCTGCTTTCCCTTGGCCTCAGTTCAGTGCAGGTTTCAAAACACTCCTGAAACAATGTGGATTTCAGCTACTCATGACAAGCACATATGCCATGCTGCTGCACAAATTGGAAGCAGAAATGATCTCTGCCCTCATTATGCCTCTCCACTGCTCTGCTGAGGCTGTAATGACAGAGACAAGGCATGTACTGGCAGGTCTCAACTGGAATAAAAATGACTTTCTGGACCACGGGAGAGTTGCTGATATTGTGCCCCTTGTACCTCTCTGCTTCAGTACTGCCATGGGAAAAAGGAAATGAGAGAGGAAAAAAGACTCAGTAAATTAAAAACAGCTCTTCTGCTAATTACATGAATATCCTCTTGGGAACACACTTAGTGACAGAGCCGTGAAACATTTGTTCAAAAAGAAGAGTGTGCCCAGATACCCTGGACAGATAAAACAATGCCAGCAGCTCTGTAGCACCAGCGTCCCAAATCTATAAAGACAGAGGGAGATGGGTTGTAACTGCCAACAAGGAGCTGTGTTTGTATTTCCTATTATCATCATCTTCATGTCGTTATCCTCCTTTCATATCACATAGGCAAGATTTAGGAAAGAAAGGAAACAAGACAATTGAAAATATCTTTCTAGTTTGGCCTTTTCCTCTACTCATAACATCTCCTGCTCTTTCCCACCCACCACCTTTTTCTTTCCAACCAACAGTTCCTCTCTATTTTCAGCCAGATGATTTCTGAAAGGTACAACCAAAATCAGAGTTTCATACTGAAATATAAAGAAAACAACAGACCCAATTTTTTATGGCACCAAAGAACTATCAAAGAAACCAGAAGTCACTTCAGAATACCAGCACAGTTGGAAGCTGGCAATTTTTACCTTTACGAACCACTTTTGTCACTGCATGACAATATTCTGCTCCTTCACAACAGTTTACTTTGAGGCTGTAGAGGGAGCTACCCTAAAGTCTTCCTAGATGTCTGCAGATGAGGGTGCTGGAGAGACAGCTGGTAGAAGAGGGTCTCCATCTGGAAAAGCAGCTTGTAATCAACCGGAAAACCACTGATCAAGCAGAGAAGCACATCAACACAGCAAACTTATGAAGGAAGTAGCTCCCAGTGAAACACCACTGCCTTCTCCTTGGCCAGTGGCTCGGAGCACTGAATTCCTGCATCCCTAGGAGATGATTTATTAGTCACAAAAGTTGTGTTATATTTTTATTGTCTTCACAGATAAATCAGGCCAGCAAGACATCCGTAACCATACACAAAAAATATTTATCAAAACAATTAACATTACAAATCTCCTTTTAAAATAATTTATTTCACTGATTTCTTTTTAAATGGTACTGTCTTACAACATACATTATTCAACAAAGATGTGCAGAACAGACTCTAAAATAAGAAACACTTAAATTAAGCAATTGTCTCCAATTAGAATTTCAATTTCACCCACATCCTAACTCGTAAACGTTTGCTGGAATACGCTTCTCTTGTAGGCTTGATTTTTGTGCTTACAAAAAACAGCATCAAGTTTCCAGATGTTGAAGAGAACAAGTTATTGTACGGTAAGTTTGCATTCAGTTCAACATACAAGGCAACCAAATGATTCTGTCATTAACGTTAGCATCATGTATACTTTAGTTCACTGCACTAACATTTAAACTAAAACTTCAAACCACATAATCTTTTAAGTGACTAACATTTAAAAGGCAAGCAGTAATATCCTGAAAGCTTACAAAGGACAGGAGCACACAGCTAAGACGGGGGCTCACTCGACAAAGGCTGCGGGTGTATGTATGGCTGCTTTTTTTTGTAGGACGCCCACCTGCAGACGGGGCAGCAGTGTCGCCCGCCCGCCAGCCACATCACGATGCAATTCTGGTGGAACACGTGGCCGCACGGTAAGCCCATCAGCAGGCAGCCCTTTGCAAAATTTTCTAGACACACCACACATTCCGTACAGTGCAACATGTCGGAGGGCCAGGTGGACCAGTCTGGCTCCATGTCACCTGCGGAGCTGGACGAGCCGCAGGACCTGGCTTTGGGTTCGCACGGCTCGTGGTGACAATATTGACTGGCACAAGAACAGGTCTCGATGCTGCACCGACGCTCTCCTTCGCTGCACCTGTGAAGTGTGTTCAGCTCATCGTCCTCCGAGCCTTCTCTGTCGCCACTGAAGAGCTCTTTGTTTTCACTGTCAGAGTCACTTTCACTGTCTGGAAAGGTTTCCAGCATTTCCTCATCAGAATGGGCGCCGAGGCATTGAAACCTCCACATGGGTAAGTTTTTTATATAATCAGTTGGTATCAGAGGGTGAAGCCAGAGATCAGGGAAGGCCAACCGCTCCAAGAACAAATCTGGGTCTTCATCCCAATCCGAGTCAAAAGGGAAGTGTTGAAAAGAAGCAATGGGATGAAACAAGTAGCTGGTGTACCAGTCCCACAGGCTCGACAGCCACTCCAGATTATTAGCATTTACTTCATCCATGTTGTTATTGCGTCTTCGCTTCTTCTCAAAGTAATCAATTAGTAAACCATGGCCAAGGTACGTGCTGAGGAAGAGGGCTGGATGCGAAGAGTAGAACATCCAATCAGCCCTCACCCAAGAAGCCAAAGTAGTTGTGTTAGAGTACCTGAAGAGTTTTAAACTGTACTCATAAAAGCTGTCTAAGTAGGGTAGTTGCAAAAAGCCTAACACTGGTAGCCAGGAAATAATTAATAGTGAATTGTACGTCCCTAAAGTGCTTATAAGAACCACAAAACGCTTTATAGTGGCGCCTTGTGTAATAAACAGGTCCATCCAAGCCATCAGATTAACCAAAACTAAACTTAAAACAAATAAATCGTTAACTTCTGGTTGCAACGAGCGCAAAAAGGAATCCATGGCACGTAGTGATATAAATTCACCAGTGTTATTTCCATACCTGTAAATCCCCTCAGGAGTCCTAAGTATGTACGATGGTGTCTTGTAGATACCGATTTCTGCCATGTAACTTTTATTGTCCCAGTTTTCCACGTTGACAAAGATAAACTCTACTCTTCCAGTAAACTTTACACTTAGTGCAGAGAAGAATGCCGGAGGCTGGTCGAGGTTGGCAAACAGGTATATTTTCACTCGGTACTGGTCACTTTTGTTCCATTCTTCTTTCAGATGCTCCGAGTTGTAGATGGTTTTGATCCGAGAGGCAGCGTGGGCTGTGATCCATTTGAAAATGTGCTCCACCTCAATCTTGCGCCCGCTGTATTCCTTAAGCATGACTTTTCCCTTGGAGGTACTGGTTTGTGGAACCGACATAATGAGGGTGGATTTCAGCCAACCCCTCCTCTTGCAGTATCTACAAAGAAAATGGCAGGTTAGATTACAGAGTTTCATAACCCCAGAACTGAGTCCTTACATTTCTATTCTAAAGCCCAAAAATGAGACATGCTGAGCACCTGGGAACCCTTACAATATAACAGCAGGAAATAAGGGCACCCAGTATTCTCTGGCAAAGCATATTTATTCTTACCATACATTTATATCTTACAGGAATATTGTAAAGAGATTATGTATTCATAAAACAGGAAGAGAAATAGTGTTAATTTTCACGGGTCATTAAAGAAAACAAGGCCGTAGAGCCATTCATGCTTTGTAACTGGATTTGAATAATACACAAGCTGACTCTTTACTTTAAAGCTTTAGTATTAGAAGCTACTTTTCCTTGGCCTTCCAGCCAAGAAGAAAACCACTCCACTGTAACTCAACATCCCACAGCTTTCCCAGTGCTTCCTTCCATCCTGGTTTCGCTAAGCAGCCATGGAGTGAAGTTGAGCAGACACTGCTCTGTTTGCAGTTGCTTTAATGAAGCTGACAAGTGCCACTTCCTACTGGGACCATTTTGGCAGGATGCAGACAGGCTAAGGGGTGAGGTGAGAGAGCTGGCCACAAAACCAGTGGAGCGGGAAGCAGACACCTGCTGCTGGATGATTTGGGCTAAAAAAATAATCCTGTCTGGCAGGCAGATGGGATGAACCCCAAATCCATACCTAAAAGAAGAGGCTTTTCATGGCTGAACCCTGAGTCATGGTCCAGAGCCTAGTAACTCTGAGATTAATCTAATGACTCACAAGATCCTTTCTCTCATGCATGTTTCCTACCAATATCACTACACCAAATTATCTAGACCTCCTTTAAGGAAATATCTGGCAATCTTCAACAATCAAAATATGACTGAGCCAACAGGCACACAAACTATCTCTGAGAACCTTGCACACTGGGACCACCAGCCTCATTCACCAGCCATCTTACCTACATCCTCTCTGGTTTTGGTCTGTCAGTGTGTATTTAGACAATTACAACTCCCCTTCCCAGGAATCTGAATGCAGCATTTTTAGAAGGAGCTATAAAATATTACCCTACTAATAAAGGTATCCTGATTACTGCAGCATGCAGTATTCTTCTGAATTTCAGCTACAACCTGATGAAAACTATTCACAAGGGTTTACTTGACAAAACATTTCTTGTATTAAAAAAAAAGAATTAATTTAAAACATAGTATTTGATCAGAACATTATGGCTACTTAGGAGCTTTGCAAAGAGAAACATTGCCAAATTTTTAAGATGTTCAAATACCAGAGTTTTGATTATACAAGATTATTTTGCATAAGCACTACAAAGCCTAAGAATTTCCTCTTATGATTAACATTGAGATTTCTGTAAACATTTAGGACTTAAGCTGTATAAGATGTGCGTATCCATACATGCCACTGGAATTCTAGACAAAGTCTCCTGTCATGTAAAGCAAACGCCTCCAAGAAAATGCTAAAAAAGCGCCTCTTTTTACAGCAGCAGAGAATTATCAATAGCTTCTTTGGCTCTGCTCTTCTTCCTTGTTCGAAATCATATGCAAACACAGTGACTCTTGCACAGCACACTGTGTGTTGTCCAAGGGTGTGTGCCAGTTTATATATAAACATACATTTGTCAGGGAACAGGATTTATCAGTAATTCTGGGAGGCAGGCACTGTATACAAGGTTCATGCTAACCTCTGCTTCCCCCTTCCAGATGGTGAGACAACGACTCTAAAACTGATATATTCAGCTTTGTGCTAAGCAAGCACAATTCCTGTCCCTGAATGCCTGGACTGGAAGGCCAAACTCTTCTGTTCATTCCTTTCCATAATACTGCTGTATTATGCTCTCCACAATCTAATCATGCATTTCCCACACAACGCTTTAGGAAGCTGCAGAGCTGATAAATAATGTAATGGAGCATTCTGAGCAGACTTTAGGAGAGATAAAAACATGAATAAAGCCACCTACTGTCACAGCTACTTTGACAACACAGCAAGCCCTGCTGCCAGAACACAGCTGAGCCTTAAGATATTCTTGGGATTTAGATAATCCTTTACGGATATACCTGGGGTCACTGGAACAGTTAAAAGTGCCAGTACGTATGCCGAATCTTGAGACTTTCTTCACCATTTTCTCCCAGTGAACTTTACCGACCAGTGGGCTTCTGTCATTTGCTATGACCTATTGCCAAAAAGAAATATTAGTTTAGTATCACAGTCAGTTTGGTTCCTGAAATAAAGAGCAAGTTTCAAGAAAACAAAGAGCCAGTCATGCTTGATACTCTTTCCCCTTCTGTTAGGACATAGAGTAGGAATGTACAACTGGGAATCATGGTAAATGTCTTTGGAAAGTGAGCTCTAAGACAGAAATGTGATTTCTGCAGAGAGAGAGAAGTGCATCATCATGTTAAGTACATGTAAAGATACTACAATCAGTGGTAGTTAACAAAAACTTCGGTAAAATAACAAAACTATCATTAACCAGTTCACAGTAGGGGAGAAGGAAAGGAGTGCAGCAGATTCCTCTTCTTTGCAATAAAAAGACCATAATTTCATTTCAATTCTCCCTCAAAAGTTACAACATACCAAAGAAATGTTGTCTCAGAGCAAGCAGAATGAGTGGGAATGCATGTACCTGGTACCAGATTAAACTGCCAACAGCCATCCCTGAGCAGTGGAAACTACTCATTAAACTCCCAACTAATCCCTAAGAATCTTGACTCCTTCTAGCTTTGCCTGTGACTCACTCTGTAACTTTATGTGACTGTTCCACCAACTCCAGTGTCCCATCTGCCATCTCAGGATCATCATTTGCTGTGATCTATCCCAAGGTTTTATTTGTTCTAACCCAGTATATTAAAGTTGTACTTCAGGTTACCTCGCCGTAAGCTTCTGCTGACACCGATGATGTAGAAGTAGCATTCATCCTCCGACTTGTAACTGTACAGGGAGGGAAAAAAAAACCCACAAGGAAAAGAAAACCCTGGCTGCCTGCAGCTGACAGGTAATTTTGAATGACATGACTGATCATGCACTATTCCATGAGCCGTCGCATTTTCTATTTTAGAAACGCCTCACATGCTTCTGCAGGCTTACTGGCAGCCACTTAAAATATATTTTTAAATTAAATCTTGAAACTTCCATTTGTTAGATATTTGTTTACCTGCCATTAAACTTATCCCAATCGTTTTCTGACTTAATAACCTCAAATGTCAGTTTGCTGCTGGAAGTTGGGCTGTCACCATGATTAACAGCTCTCTGTGGACATGCTGAGATTCAACCTAGAAAGCGAGTCCAGCCTTTGAGACTCACACATATTATCTGCTTTGCGGTAAGTAGCAGCCTCACAGAATCTTAAAATAAAAGAATTCACCGAGCAGAACGTTCTACATAGGGAAACAAACTGAAGTCACAGATTACATTCCCATTCCACTAAACCCAAAATGTTTAAATAACACTAGAGGTGGACATCTAGGTAAGAATCCTTCAAGTTATTCTCAAAACATATACATGACATAGAAAAAATCCTTTTTGATTAGATAAATATAACCATCACGCACTGAAACAACCAGCTGGGAAATCTGCTGTATTACTGAGGCTTCTTTACATCACCCAGTGTAACTGAAGCTTTGGATATTTTAAACTTCTTTCTTTCCTGCACTTCAATCAAGAGAGACCAAACTCCTAATGACACCTTAAAGCCAGAATATCCTCGGAGCTACTATGGCATGATAAATGCATCCAACATGGCAAGGAATTACTATGTTTTATTAGTAAGCATAGAAGTAAAACTTGTGACTGAATTACTCCTTGGTACAACTACTCAGAGATTGGCTTCTTTCAAAACTCTGTGTTCATGTTCTGAAACAGTGATGAGAGAATGTTAATGTTGTGTGCAGGAGGACAGATCCTGCTCACTGTTCCTTCTGCCTGGCACCACAACATTCACGTTAAGTTTCAAGACAAAAATTTGTTGCAAATACAGTCACCAATATATTTTACTGTCATCTGCCTGTACTGGTGGAATTTTTAACATCAGCTTAATTCCTTTCCCATGAAAAAGTCTTTCCTCTTGGAGAAAGTTATTTATACTGAAGAACAATGACCTACGTAGCAGTCTGTATTTTGTAACTACATAGAGGAACCCTACTATGGTTTTGCACACTGAAGCTTTGTAAAATATTTCGGGCTCATGTTTTTTTACGTCATTATGGAAAAAAATCCAAGTAAACACATCCATTGCAGCTGCTCCTTGCAGACAACACCCACTTACAGCACTGGGAGTTCACCACACCGAGGCAAGGCTTTGTACTTTGGAAAGCAGTCACCACCTCTGTGCATGAGGGAGTCCAAGAAAATACTGCAGGTTAAGCAATCAAAATGTATTTCAGTTTAAATTAAAAATAACCTGCATACACTTCTAACAGATTTTATTTAAGAAGTGTGAATTTCGGTAAGTTAAGAAATTTAGCTTAAAAATCCTGTGACTGAGGAGACTGGGAATCTGAATGTGGAAGAGGCCTGGAAGTTCTTCAAGCCCATGGTGTTAAAGCTATCAGGATTTTATATTTCAAGTAAGGGGAAAAAAAAAGGTTGTCAAGTCCTGCACGTCTTCCTAGCAATCACTTCCAAAGAGAGGTTAGAAATAGTTTGACAATCTACAAGGATTGAAGAAAAGGTCAAAAGGAAGAGCTATCAAAGAAAGATATGCAAGGAATAAAAAGTAAGGAAAAATGAGCTATTCAAGTTAGACCACACAAAGACTATTACAAGTTGTACCAAAAGGTTTTTCAGTCATATGAATAAGAATAGAACAGGGGGAGAAACATCAGGATCACCAAACAATGAAGACAGGATAGAAACGTAAGATAATTTTCTTTTTAAAGTTAAATTAATGCTGTGACTCAGTTTTTAGTGAAGGGGAGGTGGCTGGCCATGGACCAGTTAGCAAATTAATGGGAAGAAACTGGATCAACCTGAAGGTGAAAGCAGAACTCAAATAACTTAATGCACTTAAATCAGAGTAAGCAGGAAATCTCCATTCCAGAACTGCAGCACAAGCACACAGGATCACAGGTGAACCTGTGAAAATTTCTTACAAAACCCTGCCAGAACAATTCACATTTTGACAGGACAATAACAAGTTTGTAGCTACATTTAAGAGCAAATGAAAAAAAAAATCCCACCAGTTTGATTTCAATAGGATGCAAAACTGTACAAGAAGCTTCAGAGCTGCAGAGACAATTGCATTTTCCACCCCTTTCCACCATGCAATTACTAAAGATGTATCATTCCTGATTGAGAGATACTTTCCCTGAAGGAAAAGAACCAAGTTTCAAGAGAAAAAGGGAATGTAGTACCCTGTTTGTAGTTTGGTAAAGTATCACGTATTATGCCACATGGAAAATTTACATGAGAACTGCGGATAGGCTTTTACAGTGAGTAAAAAAAAAAAGTTTTAAAATGAGCAAGAAATTGGCTACAGCAAAAAGACATCAAAATGCCAGAAAGGTACTAACAGACTTCTTAATAGATTTACCTTAGAGCTCAGTTCAGCATATATTCCCATTAACGCCCTTCCTGTGGGAACTTGAAGTCTCCTAAAGCCATTTGTAGAAGACATAAAACTGGGAAGCACATCTATGTGGGAAAGAGGATTATAACACCATGCAGGAAGAGCTGCACAAATCTTGTAATGCAGAGTGTCACACATGAAATTGAATTCAGTAATGAACAGGACACTTGGGGAGTTCATCAGGTAGAAACAGCGATGGGAAGAAACGCTTGGGGCTATCAGTTGCTCCACGAGAAAACACGAGCCATCAATATTAACTGGCTGCAAAACAAGCAAAGCCCAGGATATATCAGACCTGACAAAACAAACTGGTTGATTGACCTCACTTACTGGGAGGAGTGAGGCTGACATCAGGACTCAGTGAAACTAAAGGGCAATGTCAATTTATGCCCAATGGGAACAAATTAGCCCTCAATACACCCAAGGCAGAAGTCAGGCACACATTTCCAAGAAGAAAACAGTTAACAGGAGTATTTGAACAACTTAGAGTGTAAGAGAGACAGCAAGATATTTTCTAAACACATATTCTGCAGTCTAGCAGAAAGCTGAACTAGCTCATCAAAAAGGTCCCTTTCAATCATACACTCTATTTAATGTTACAGAAATAAAGCCCAAGCTCCTAGAAGGTACCTTTTAGGAGATCAGCTAACACAGCTGGGAAACAAACACCACGTTTGGAGAAGCACAAACCTTTCCAGCTTTGCTTATTATTAGCTATGTTCACAATCTGTGACATATCACATGTAAGAGTGACAAGACAATGAGGGTAACTCAACTAATCTCAATAAATCATCTTAATGGCCTAAGGGAATCCAACAGGATCACAGTAACCCTGCTATTCAACAACTTCACATCACAGAATGGATCTGCTCCCTAACCCACACCTAACCCAGGCCAGAGGATTGGCTCTGACTGCAGGGTCTGAATTACCATCTCTGTAATACTGAAAATGCTGAGATCCTGATGATTTCAAAAGACAACTGAATAGACACCTTTTGCACTGGAAGAGTTCTCATGACATTGAATTACACAGAATTATTCCCAAAGAGTTCAATCAAGAAAGTAATTAGAGAAATTAGTAAATTAGAAAAATATAATTATTTTGATCTATATGTTAAAGTAGTCATAGTTACGACATTAAAGAACAGACTTTAGGAGCAAATATCCTGGAGCCAGAAAGATACAAACACTTGGAAAAACAGGACTAAATCAGCAAAGCACTTTGCCTCTCCTGCCTAATCTAAACCCAAAGTCTATCAGGTAGATGCATCAATATTGCAATAGCTACTTTATAACTATCATCAATCCAGCTGCTCCTTAATTTCCAGGTATCATTACGCATTTTTAAAGATTATTTTATGAAACATAGATTCCTAAAATACAAGTGAAAATATGACTGGAATTGAAAAGACTTGAGGAAACACAGCTGATTGTTAGAGTTTGATTTAGCAATGCAATATGCAAAGACAGACTCCTCTTCTGGTACCCCTGAAGTACTTGGGCATGGCATGATAATGACCTCACTTGAGCATTCTCCTGTTGTCTGTGCATTTAAATCAGATTTTGTTCAACTTTTTTCAGACAGGCATGCAGAGATTTCAAAGCAGGTCACAGGAACGAGATTTGTTCTCACTAAGTTTCGAAGCTCTCTCACAACTAAAAGTGTTCGAATATCACAAGGCATGACAATGAGTCAGAGATGGGCAAATGCAGAACAAACACCTCATGTACTCCAGCTCTCATTATTTTAACCAATTCTAGCTGGGACAGCAAGTGTCAGGCACACCTGCTCATACCAACAGCACACAATTTTGAACACATAGTCAAAACTTGGTTTTACAGCTCAGCCACGAAGACAATGATTTCAAGTGCTCCTCAACTCTGGGCACTAGGGCACCATGACAGACTTCAAACCACCAGGAAGAGCAAAACCCCTTAAGTAAGAGACACCATTCCCTGCTGCACACACACACATACAGGTACTTCTCTCAGGAGGAGTCAGTTCTCACCCAGCCTCAGCAAGTCACTCTCCACAAAAGCGAATACGGACATTTGAATTCGAAAAAACCCGTGTAGTTTTGCCAAAGGCAAAACTGATTTCTATCTGATTTAATGAACTGGTAAGGTTGTATGAACATGAGAATTGTCTGTCTGGTTCAGTGGTTTCCAGTTTGAGACACCAATGAACTCTGCCACAGTGCCTGCAGAGGGTAATGAGCAGAGAAACTCCATATTACTGTAAAGATTCCATGCATGCCCTGGAAGATTTTTAGGGATCCACAAAGATAAAAAGGTTCAAAAACTCTAGTCACAGAACCCTTTCTCATCAACAGCTATGCTGCAAACTCTGCTGCTATAGATAAAACAGAAGTAAAAATACAATTAATTATAAATGGACTGGTAATTTACTTACTAGAAGCTTGGAAAAAAGCTCACTTATTCCACATAATGTCAATAAGTTTCTACATTAATGTCTGCACTTCTATTAACTCTGAGACATCTCACTTTCTGTTTATTATTCGACAATGTGTTGATGGAACTGAATTTCCACTTAGACTCTCTTTCCTAAGAATTCACAACTCATTCAGAATCCATCCATATGGGCTGAAGATAACTGGAGATTTTTTGCCTTTCTTTTCTGAGAAAGAGATTGTGAGAAATCAAAAATAGGCAAAGACTACATCCATCATACCACACAAAAATTAACCCCCTCAAAATTATGTGTAGTTTCTCAAGGGAGGTGAGGTGATCTATGCACTGATCTGGACAGTCAGTTAAGCTGTCAGTTAAATCAGAGGTCGAGAATAAATGAGCTTCTGCAATGAATTAACACAGATACACAGGCAATACAAGGACTATTACATTCCAGATGATGGCATTCTGCACCCTTGACTGGATATGAAGCCTCTCAAGAAGAAAACTGAAACTTGAAATCAGGTATCCTGTGGTAAATGATCCTGAAGGGCTATTGGAAAAGACACAAATACTGAATTATGTGTTTTCAAAGAATTGAGTGTTTCTACTTTGTTTCCTTCTAGCAAGAACAGCTGATCACCTGGTAAAATTCAAAAGGCAAATAAATATGAAAATTATTCATCCTACATGCAGGCAAAAGAAAGAACAAACAAACCATCACCACCAAAACGCTGCAGGCACATCCCTTGTCCTGTGACTACACTCGAACTAGAAAATGAGATGCAGAATAGACTGCAGAATTTTATATCCATAATAATGGCCTTTGCACCTCTACCAGACACAACCAAAATGTCTGTCCTCATACTTCAGTGCCAGGAAGAAAGTTCCCTTTACTTCTCTCTGCCATTATGTTACAGCAGAAACTTTAAAAATAAAAATACACATTCATTTAGATTTTAACTTCATTCAAAGAGGATTTTTATCTGTAGATCCTTTTCAAAAGCCATCATGACCACAATATTGTTGGATGTGACAGGTGTCTAGAGACTAACCAGAGCCTGGAAAAGTAAGGCATGTTACTCCTCTAACCAACAACAGAAGCAACTCCAGAAACTACCAGTCACCCTCCTTGCCAGCCAAAGAAGTGCACAACAGCAGCTGGCAAGCAAGAATGACATAAAAGGGAAGGTGATGAGATCATGAGCTAATAGGAGAAAGAACATGCTGCTGTCTGTGGCTCTACGGAAGCGCCACACCGGAGCTGTGAACAGCTACGCTGGTAAACAAATTACCACTGAACCGGGATGCTCTGCATGTGGATTTCCAGAAAATAAAAGAAACAAAGCCACAAAAGCCACTGATTCCCTGTGTATTGACTTTGACTCCCTTCAAGGAATTCATCTTGCTGACTCTAAATGATAAATTCACACCTCAATTTTTGTCAAACATATCAAGAAATAGTAATTGTTTCCTCTTTTTTCCTTTTGATTCTCTGCAGACAGTGATGACTATCACATTCTCAGCCTGTGCCACACCAGAAATTTCATTTATATGCACTGGAAAATAAAAATCATCTTCAAAGTCTCAGTCCTCTCATACACCATCACAAAGTGTTCAAACCAACTCAAGCGACAGCCACTGTGCCAGCTGAGCCAGAACTGCTCCTCTCCCTCTGCTCCTTTCCAGCAGCCCCCACAAAACAGGGATTCAGAGCTCAGGATACTGAAAAGGATCTGGAGATCCTTTCTGCTTCCCAGCCAGTAGCAACACAGCAGGGGAATCTCCGACCTTGCCCATGGTCACCAAACCCAACCATGAGGCATCCTCGCTCCCCTACACGAGCATCGAGCTGGTTAATCAGCTGGAAAGTTTCCACAGGATTCTTAACGGCAAGGGAGGGAATCAAGAGTTAGAAGTGGGAAGTGATGGTAAAAACCAGCTCTGCAGGGGTGAGGTCTAAGAAAAGAGTGTGGGAGAACCTGTGAAAGGACATAAAGAATCCAGCACGGGAGTTATCCAGACAGGAGTTGTGGTGGGGAACGGAGCAAATGAAAACTCTAAAGTGATGAAAACTTGAAAAGCAAGAATGAAAAATAGAAATTCGACATGTCTTGTGGTTTTTATTGTAGAGAAACAGACAAATAGTGTTTGGCAAGTAAATTATTCAGTAAATTCCACTAATTTTTTTTTCCACAGCTATTGTGACCAACTGAATAGATGTGCAAATATTCCCGGAATGATGACAACATTCATCACACTGGAGATATCAAAACACAGCCTATCTGACCTGCTATTAGGATGCTAGTGGAAAATATATTACAAGTAAAATTCTGCAAGGAACAGACAAGAGAGAACTATCATATTTCACCCTTTTGAGCTGCACAGGGAGGAAGGAAGGTTTTTCACAGCATATTAGTGCTTGTATTTGTCAACTAGCTTGGGGACATGTAAACTTCCTTTCAACACTCTCTCTCTGCCCTCCTGTATGATTCAAACCTCACACTTGGATTCAATAAACTCCAACTACATCTTTCCCAAAACACAAATGCCATTTCAAATCTGAAGATAATCTGTCCTCTTGTCTATTTTGGGGTGAGATCTGATGTGGTGACAGTGCAGGTCTAATAAAGAGATTATGAAGATTTAATGATTTCCTGTTAAAAAGAAAACATGAAGTGAGACCAGACAAACCAGGTAGGAGCTGTCAATGGAACAATTAATTGCCTGGTGGGGGATTCGCCTGATGTGGCTGTTAGCAGGAAACTTATGACTTAAAAACATCCTCTTATCAATAGAGAAGTTGACACAGAAAAATAATTTCTACGTTTTGGTCTAGGTTACTTATGTCATCAGGAATGATGATTAATTGCTTCAGAATCCTATTGGAAAAAGTCTGTCTTTATTTTCCTAAATGATCTCTTGTTCTCAGGCAGCCGTGGGGAAGCACGCTCTAAAATTGCTGGGCCCAAAATGTTTGGGAGAAAGGTAACTTTAAGCCACTGGAATATGTTGTAGAAGCAGCCTGCTAGTCTGGAAAGTTAGCAGACTGAGATGCTTCCTGCCTTTGTGAAGAGACAACAGAGATTTTACTAGTGCTCTAACCCCTCAGACAAGCAGAAACTTAAACTGATTGGGTCTGAGCATGTAATGCAGCCAAAAGGAAGAGCGGCACCGGGAGTCTGTGCCAGCTGGGAGCATCTGTACTAATGCACCTATTTCACACATTACACAGGCTCTTACAATCCCAGGGCCAAGGACTCACACATTCTGTGTACTTCAGTGTGTGCTGCTTCACTTGTTTTCTGGTTCTAAAGTGCCTGCTTTTCAAAAAGCAATCCAAAGAATAACAGGCTTTTTTTTCTTCCTGTCTGTATAGGAACTCTGGCACTTCCAGCCTTTCTTGTTTTATTCCTCATCTCCCGGATGAAGTTTATCTTTATCACCATCCCTCTGTTACACATTTTTACAATTAGTTAACTACCCTCATAAACTCCTCCTTTGAAACACATTTTGGATGTGATAAATATACAAAATTAAACGGTCAAATTTATATACCTGTACCAGCCAGATCCCATCTTTTGTGTCTTCTACAAGCTCATAGAAATGCATTTCACCACTGAAGTTTGTACTGGAAACTGATTCAGAGGCCTCTTCCTCCTTGAGAGCTGAATAAAGCTCTCCTTCCATGAGGTCTCCTGAAAAAGAGACAATTGGAGAAACTCAATTAAAATGGCACTGGAGAAAGATTACTTCAGGAATTCTAGTAACATTTTAACTAACTATATTTGCATGGTTGCTCAGAGAACCTTTTCAGTACAAAGGTAACTAAACTTTAAGTTGTTACTATAATTCTATCTCTGGTGACATGACCATGAACAAATTGACTTCACTAAGACCACAGAAGACATGAATGCTCTGTTTCTGATTACACAGATGTACCACACATGCACAAGCATACAAAGAAATAAAAGAACATCTAAGGTTCATCCTCTGCAAATAACAACGTTCAGTGGCTGAGAGCAATTTCAATTGATACATCTTTGCTTTCGTTTCACAGAACTGCAATTTTGCAGTAAGCAACTTCTTAACACTGATAATTCAAACAGACTTCCAAAATTTCAATCATTAATTTTGGACCAAAACCAGCGTAAAGTAAAAATCTCAGGCAGTTTAGCTGTTGGCTTCTGTTTGCACAGTTGGGAAAAGTTCCCATGAACTCCAATTGCAGCGATGTAAAGAGCTCACAGTAAAATCATCTGATTATGTTTCCTTCGTAATCTCATTTCCTTCTCATGTTTTCTTTCACAATCATTACAAGCACTGTTAATGACAACCAGCATTCTAGTAACTAATCTACTAAGCTTTAAGAAATGAAGTCTTGTCCAAAACCAGTTTCCTTAAAAATATAAAAATAAGTGTAACAGCTGAAACCCTTGAGGGGTTTGCAAAAATATTTATAAAATTTAGAGGAAAAAAACCCACTAAAATGCAACCACAGAAAAATGCTGCAAAGCCTGTTGGTATGAGAAGTGTTTCCATGACATTTGAAGAATTTGGTTAATACAGTTTGTTTGGAGTTAAACACTTCCCTGCAGCATATGCAACCCAAACATCATGACATCATGGAAGTACCTGACAGCCAAGGAGTGAAAGTGATTGGAAACAAAAGTGAAAGCGCCTAATGCTTTTTCCTGTTGGAGCAGCAAAGCCAATAAACAACATAAAAACATAAATAAACAATGAGCAGTAACAGCAAATTAGATTTAAATGCCCAGGATTAATATCAATTATTTAAACTAGCATTTTTAAGGTTATATGGCAGGCACTACATCCTTCTAAATCCTTCTCCCTCTCTGTCCAGACATTAGAGACCCTCACTGCCTATCCTGATCGCTGGGATTTCTCTCTGTCCTGGATCAGCAGCCCTTCCATCACAGATTTAAAAGCAGCTACTCGTATTTTCCTGCTTGGCTAGCACTACAGCTATTACATCAGCCCCATCTCCCAGTCCTTGGGGCCAGCTCCCTCTGACTGCTCCAGGCAGCATCCTTACTTTCAGGACACTTCTGCCATTCTTACATCTCCACTGCTCTTCATCTCTCGTTGTTCATCACCTGCAAGAAGACCACCTCCTTCACCTGGTTCTCCTTTCTTCTGAAATGCCTCCCTGCCTTTTTCCAACCTGTTTTTTGTATACAGGAACTAGTTCTGCTCCCCTCGTATAAAACCACCTCAACCTTGGGTACCCATCCCTTCTGCTCCTCAGCTATGAAATCATCGCTTTCCTTCGGGCCCATCTTGATAGCCGTACCTGTAATAAATCCGGCAAACGGGTGGGAATACACGGGACCAAGCTGGCCCCAGCTGTAAACAGTAGCCTACCGCAGCTATTTGGAGTCTCTCCTCCTCGTTTTTCACGGCAGACGACATTCGCTCCCATCTGTGCCGCCCGCACTGACCCGACCGCCCGCAGCGGAACTCCCGGGGAAGGGGAGGGAAGGGCCGCTGCTGGTGCCCCGTCCAGCGCAGGCCTTTCCCGCGGCGCAGCCCGCTCGGGCTCACACCGCCGCCGGGCTTTGACCGTCACCCCCCGAGGTCCCCGGCCTCCCTCCATGGACCCCCTTGCTGGGGGGAGCCAGCTCGTTCCCCAGACCCGCCCTGCGAAGGGAAGCAGCGCCCGGGTCTCCATCCAAGGGCGGCCAGAGCCCACGCGGGGGTGGCCGGGCACCGACCTCGGTCCGTCCCCCCGGGTCACGGGGAGCTCCGCGTACCTGACTTCTCCACCAGCTCCCGCACATCCTTCTTCTCGGGCAGCCCCGAGTGCCCCAGCCCGCGGCACTCCAGGATGGTCCGCAGCTTCCTGAAGCTCAGCGCCACCGGGTCCACCAGCTGCGTGGCGAGGAAGCCGCTCTCGTACCACGCCACGGCCTCGAACACCCGGGCCAGCACGAAGAGCGCCAGGAAGTAGAGCAGCAAACAGCACAGCTTCACCCACATCTTCCCGGGAGCGCCGAGCCGGAGGCCGGGCTGGGGAAGGAGGGAGGGGAGCGGGGGCTGTCAGGGGAGCGGGGCCGCGGCCCCCCCGCGTCCCGCCCGCCGCTGTCGCTGTCCCCGCCCCGGCGGAGCCGCGGAGACATAACAGTGACGTGAGCAGCCGGCACCGCCCCCCTGCCCCTTTTTCCCCTTTTCCCTCTTCCCCTTTTCCCCTTCCCCTTCTTCTTCCCCCCCGCCGTGATTCAGCACTGCGGCCCGACCCCGCATCACTGGGCTCGGGGGGCGGTCGCGTCCCTGCCCCCGGCTGCAACTTTGGACCCTGCGGCTGAGCTTGCTGCGAGAAAAATAATATAGAAATACCTCAGATATCGGGGAGGGAGAGGGCAGGATCCGACCCGGCCGGCGCTTTTCATGAGAAGAGAATTATTTACAGAGCCAGAACTGGGGGCCGATATTTGCAGGGCAGTTTTAGGGCAGCTTAGTGGACACAGTTTATTTGGATTCGGGCCGCTGGGTGTGGGGATGATCCCTCCGCTCCTCATTCCTGCACGCCAGCCCCGCTCCCGGCCCTTGGCTGGCGCGAAAGCAAATTCCAGAGCGAGATTCATCTGCACGGGTCAGAACTCGGACTCTGCAGCTTTGCCTTGGCACTCGAGCGCTGGGAGCTTGTGCCAAAGCGACAGTCAAAGGCAAGCGTGAGCTGCACCCCGACTTCGGATAAGGGTTTAAGTTGGATCTGTGCTCACACTGGAAGCATTTTGGAGCACAGCGTGGATCCCCGCTGAGGTGGATCCACGAAGAACCATCCCAGGCTGTACAAGAAGTGTTGGCCTGCAAAGATACAATTTAGCCTGCTACAAAAAACGTACTAAAATCAAGCTGCTGCGTTGAGATGAAGGCTCTCCTCTGAAGGAAACTCAACATTGCTTTTGTATGTTATTTTAAGAATCCGTAATTTGCATGAAAATTGGCAGCTCATACAGATGAGCACAAAAATAGCACAGCTTAATTTTAAAAACACTGAGAACCCCCCCAGAGTGTACACGCTGTAATTCTGTACTATCAATTTTCAAAAAGGCACACTAATATTGATCTGGAAAAAAGCATTTAAATCACTGTACTCCTCAGAGCCCTTAAAACACATTTACAGGTTTCTCAGTGTGCTGATATGATTTAAAAAGGAAAAAACGCAACAATCCAGGTCCAGCTGGTTCTGTGACACAGCCACCACGGCCTCTTTTAAAAGAAAAATCATGACACTGTGTTCTTCAAGAATGGGCTCATTTTGGTTCTTGAAAGGGGAAGAGTGGAGGGATTGCAGATGTAGCTGCTCTCAAAGCCCTTATGGGCTGGTAAATTTTGTGCTCTTCCACTGGGAGTCATATACAACTTTATTCTTCAACATTTTTATCTGGAAAACATAAAAGTGGACTGCAAACCTTGTATCTGCTGGTGCTGCTTGGTTAAATACAAAGGGATTTCGGCAGCTCCGCTGGGTTTGCAGTGAGCCTCGGGTGGCGGGTCCAGGTGGGACAGGAGGTACCAGAGGCACAGCCCGGTGCAGGGCTCACAGAGGCCGGGTCAGGTACTGTTCTCTCCTTCACAGCCACTGCAGCCTGGGGAACTTCCCCTGCCAAAGCCAGGGCCCATCTCCCTAATGAGCAGGTGGCAAAGCATCAGTAAGATGAATCCTTTGCCCTTGGCAAAAACCAAGGGACTGGCTTTGTCCCTGCAGCTGGTGGAGCCAGGGGACAGTCAATAAAACACGCATTTCCCACCACCTGTCAGAGGGCCTCAGGCAGGCTCTGAGCCCTGAAGTGCCCCAGGAACAGGGTTCTTTTTCAGAAGCTTTGTGAAGGCCCGTTTCTTTCCTCACACGTACAAGAACTTGCCTGATTTCTCTACCTTTTGTTTCAAGTGAGTGTGAAGTAACTCCCACCCTTGTGAAGTGATGGGTGGGAGTTTGAAGAAGAACTTTGTATATTTACCTTTAGTTAGAAAACATGGTTGGGTTGGGGTGGGGTTTTTTGTTTGTTTTGGTTTGGTTTTTGTTTTGGTTTGTTTTACACGAGCACCTCAGACCCTACTCCAGTAGATCCCTGTGTTTCTCCCCTGTAATTTCTTCAGGGATGCCCTCGCTTCCCCCGGCAGGAAGGCACCTCACAACAATTACTCGTCTACGCTCACAGCTGAACTATTTGCAACACCAACTGCTGGGGAGGAGTGTGTCATTTCCGAGTGCTCATGGGCTGAGCTAAATGAGGCCCCTGCAGAGACAAAGCCAATCATCTGCCAGAACTCAAAGCCCTGGAGTCGTTTCAGGAAAGTACAAATGATATTTCAAGCCAGTACTCAAAATCCCCAAGAACAACCCAAAACAAAGCAGCTGCCAACACTGAAGCACCTGGATGAGGGGTGGGTACAACCAAGAACTGCAGGTGATGAGTTGACCAAAGGTCTGGCAGAGCAAACCTAAATGGATCCAGCACCTCTCCCAGGCTCTCTGGTCGTCTCTTCCCTCCCCATCTCCACATCTGCACTAAGATGACCTTTCCAGAAAATGTTCTATTTTCTAGATGTAGCTGTCATTTGCTTTCCAGTTGCAACTAGAATGTCTTTGACACATCACCTGCAAACAATCTTTCAGGGAGTTTTAATTATCTGGAAAATCTAAATATCTTAACAGTGAATTGAAATTCATTTGGGTTGAACACAAAGATGACACGCGCTGGCATTTTTAAAGACCCCAGGGTTAACACTACTTAATTAACAGCATTAAACAGTCATCAGTCAGTCAGTTCTATGCTCACAGAGCAAATATTACAAATGTGAAGAGAATGGAGAATATAAATTCCACCTTTAAACAAAAGCCCAAAGCAACGATCTGCTTTTAAATAATTTTGGCAGCAAAAATATTTTACTATCATTTAGGAGCTAATGAGCCCAAATCCTGAGAACTGGGACAGCCACCTTTCCCTGTCAGACAGCCAAACCTGCAGTCTTTTTATCTGCTGCCCCTTGATAAATGGCAAGGATTCTCTCTCCTCCCCCATGCTCTCCTACGAGCAGTTGCTGACTGTGCAGCCTGGGAATACGGACAATGATCCACTTTCCAGACCTCTGTGGGAGACCTAAGTATTGTCATTTTGAAATCAGTAAAACAGAGGATTTAAAAACGTAATTCAATCCTTTACCATGTTAAAATCACATCACACCTTTTTTAATGAGTTTATCAAGGTAATAGTTCACCAAACTAATATTCAAACAACCTGAAAGACAGTTTTCCCAAGAGCCAACTCCGTAAATACAATTTACTTTGATGACAGGAATTGGACCTCGATGATCCTTGTGGGTCCCTTCCAACTCAGGATATTCTATGATGCTGTGAATTTCTGGGAATTCACTAACACAGAAATTCTTGATGGGCTTCTTTATCAACATGGGTGCATCTCAACACATTTTCAGGTGTGATATGAAACTGTGCCTCCGTGTAACCCGATATTAAATAAAACAAAGAAGCTTTTATAAGAGTCTCAAAGCAAGATGGCAGCAGCCCAGACATTATCGTGTTGTAGGCACAGGAATTTTAAATCAGAAGATGTTTCCTGCTATGTACTAGTGGCCAATGGGAAGTAGATTTAACAGAGGTGCGAATCTGTAACATAGTGACCACTACTGACAGCTCAGCTAAAGCCCTGGCTGTTTAACCATGGAATCCTGGCACGGTTTGGGTTGGGAGGGACCTCAAAGACCATCCCGTTCCACGCCCTGCCATTTGGGTGAGGCAGTCCCGGTGATCTGGTGGTGATTCACCCAGGAATTCAGGTTGGACAGGAGGTTCTGAAGCCCAACCCCCAGCTCAGGGTCAGCTGTGACACCCCGGCAGGTGACCAGGGCTGTCTGCAGCCACAGCTGGATCTGCTGGTCACCCCCTGCGGGAGTCTGATTTGCCTATAATCACACGGTGATTAACGGCACAAAAACGGGCATCGGCCAGGACAAACCAACTTACAGGAGCAGAATACATCATTTAAAGCTTCAAATAAAGACACTTTTTTCATAGTTGGTTTGCATTTTCTGTTTTTGCAGCAGTGAAAAACTATTTGTTGTCCCCTTGGAGAAGATAAGCTCTGTTTAATGTCCAAAGTAAATAAATAAGGAGACCTTGCTTGAGTGTGCTGAGATGACCAAGGAGCCCACAGCAGCGGACAACTTCACAAATTAAACCCCTGTGCTGATGACCTATGAAACCAGAAGATAGTGCTTGTGTTTAAGCATAAGCTGTGATTAAATAAAGAGCAAAAACACATAGAAAAGCATCAGTTTGGCCCGAAATCTGACCAATTTCTGACAGTAAGCATCACGCAAGTCCTGTGTTCTTGTGAGAATACAGAACTCTTGATTTTCCCATCGTGCCCAGCACTGTGGACACAGACGAGGCAACACTGCCCCAGACTCACACCAAATGCTGGTTTTCCAGTCAACTTTGTCCAAATTCATGCTGAGCTTTATTTGTACTGCGCTACACAAAAACACAGAGTCCTGTGTGTCCTGGGCTACTGCCTCCCAATACCAAAGTTCATAGTCGTCATCATAAAATCACAGAATGGTTCGAGTTGGAAGAGACCTTGAAGACCATTTAGTTTGAAGCCACTGCCATGCGCAGGGACACCTTCTGCTGGTCCAGGTTACTCAGAGCCCCATCCAGCCTGGCCTTGAACACCTCCAGGGATGTGGCATCCACAACTTCCCTGGGCAGTCTGTTCCAGTGCCTCCCCACCCTCACAGTAAAGATTTTTTTCCTAATATCCAATCTAAACCTACTTTTTTTCAGTTTGTAGCCATTCCCCCTTGTCCTGTCACGACATGCCCTTGTCAATAGTCTTGCCCCATCTTTCCTCTAAGTTCCCTTCAGGTACTGGAAGGCCACAATTAGGTCACCCCAAAGCCTTCTCTCTTCCAGGCTGAACAATCCGTTTTCTCAACCTTTCCTCATAGAAGTGCGTCATCCCTCTCACCAGCTTGGTGGTCTCCTCTGAATTCGCCTGCAGATGGTATTAACCAAGTGGAATTCGATCTGAGGCATCTCTTTGAGCACATTTTTATAAGCTGCTGCCAGTCCAATGCACTTCAGCCTGCTGGCCAACACAAAACCCAGCAGGAAGTTTACCGACCAATTAACAACCCAATGACAGGCTAAATACTTCGTTTCCGGCTCGCCGGGTTCCTTAACTCAGCCCTGGCGCTGCTTAGAGCCGTGCTCGGCGTTACTTCTGCGAAGTTTGCGGCACCTGCGAGACGCCAGCCCCGCAACCTGGCTGGGAGAGAGAGAACCCCTTGTGCCCCGGGCACTACCAGAGGGTCACGCCAGCGATGACACCACACCCATAGCCCTCAGCCATTCCCCGGCCCAAAGGGTCAAGAGCCGGAGGAGCCGGCCCGGCCCTCCCAGACCTCCTCGGGCCCGGCCCCCTTCAGGCCTCGGCATCGCCTCGGCAACAGCGCCCCTCAGGCCCCCGCGCTTAGCTGCCCATCTCCCTGCCTGAGCAGCAACACCCCCGGGATAACCCTTCGCCAGGCTGACTCCCACGGGCCACCTGACCGGGAAGCGCTTCCTGATCCCACTGGGACACCGGAAAAAGCGACCGGCCCCCCCCCGCCGGCGGCGGGCCAGAGGTGCCCGCCGCGCCGCCTGACTGAAAATCGCCGCTCCGCCCTGCATTGCGCGAAGGTCCCTGGCTGAGGCGCCCGCGGTGCTGCCTGCGCGGCGCGCCGTGAGGTCCCCGCGTGTCTGCGGCGCTGCCTGCGCGGAAGTGCGGCGGCCCGAGGCGACGGTGCCGCGCGGGAGCGGGGCC
>VZTD01002786.1:192293-374004 GCA_013397725.1 Rhagologus leucostigma | reverse complement strand
CCGGGGGGACGCGGCCCCGCTGCCCCGCTCCTCCCCCCGGGGAGGGGAAGCCCAAAATTTGGGGCGTTGTGGGATGGACACCCCCCAAAACTTCGGGCTTTGTGGGTTGGGAACCACCCCCCCAAGGAGAGTCCTTGCTCCAGGGACCCCCCCAGCCCGAGGGTTCGGTGCTGGGGGTTGAGCCGGGGGTCTTCCCCCTCGGCCCCCGGAGCTTTGTGGGCGTTGTTGACAGGGAGGATTTAAAAGGTGGGAGCAGGGGAGGTTTGGGTTGGATATCAGAAAAAGGTTTTTCACCCAGAGAGTGGCTGGGCACTGAACAGGCTCCCCAGGGAAGTGGTCACAGCACCAAGGCTGACAGTTCAAGAAGTGTTTGGACAATCCTCTCACGCACATGGTGGGATTGTTGGGGTTGTCCTGTGCAGGGCCAGGAGCCGGACTCGATGATTCTGGTGGGTCCCTTCCAGCTCAGCATATTCCATGACTCTATGATCGGTCTCGGCCCTCCCGGGCCTCTCCTGCCTCGTGTGTGCTGCTGGAGAGGTTTGTTTGTTCCTGGTCAGCAGGTCTGGCGTGACCCTGGTCAGTGTGTTCGTAACCCTTTATGTTGGATTACAAAGGGGTTGGTCACCCCAGGGGAAATACAGAGGAAGTATGGCAGAGCTGACCTGTTTGCTTTCCCCCTCCATCCCCCGCCCCCATTTCTTTTCTTTTTTTGTCTCTCTTTTCCTGTGTCCCTGAGTTGTGTTCCTTTGCTGCGGCTGGGTTTGGCGGTGTTCAGGGTAAAGCCGCGCTCAGCAGGACGTAAACAAGCCTTGTCTCTGTGTCACAGCTGGTGCTGGGCACTTGTGAGGGCTGTAAACACGGGGCATTTAAACCTTGCGAAATCCCGGCGGTGGAGATAGTGCCATGTTTATAGATGGAGTGGGAGGGAATGGAGAGGCAGCTGAAGTGATTTACCCAAGGCCACGCAGGAAGCGAGTGATGGCTCAGGGATTAAAAATAGGAATTTGCAGGCTCCTGAGACCAAACTTGAGAGCAACTGTGCTGCTGCTCTGCTTTCGTTTTTGTTTGGATCGGGGGAAGACGTGTTTGCTGTGGTCCTGTGTAAATACAAAGCTCACTCAGGAGTGTGAGCTAGGAACACAAGCACGAGTGTGCTGGCACTGCTCTGTGTGTACCCCGCAGTTTCTGTAGAGAGCAAACAGGGAATTCCAGTTGTGAGGTGTTTATTTGGGATGAAATAAGGCTTAGTCTTTCTGACATTGTTTTGATCTGTGTTTCAGTAACTGTTATTGGTGCTGTTTAAAACAGTCTGGGCTTGGGGATAGTCACTAAATTATGTGTCTTCACAAAATGAACTGCTGACCTTGCCTGGAGAGCTGTGAGTGTAACCCTCACGCTTGTGTTGGTCTTTGTTGGGCTGTAAAGGTTTGACTGTGAGATTCCTGTTGCAGATCCAGAGCTTTTACTCTCTTTGTAATAAATGTAGAAGGTTCCAATGTGTGATTCCTTCAGGATCCTCGTTGGGTTTTCCATCCGGGCTTGGGTCAGCAGTTTTTGGCACTCTCCAGTGAAGGCCTTGGACATATTTTCAGCACTTACCAAGTGATGCTGTCCCAGGAAGCACATCCTATATTGAGCTTTCTTTGAATAAATGCTCTAGAATGAAGCCAATATGTTGTTAGTGCACCCTCAGACATTTAGGGACTCCTCAATTTTGGCATCTGAGAGCAAGCTGGCTTCATAGGGGCCAAAATTCTTACTATTTTCTTTTTTCTTTGACATGTTGTTTATACCTTTCTAAAAAGAACAGGTATTTTCAGCTTTTATACACTATCTTGAGGATTTTTGGAAATGGATGGTATTGAAAGCAGCCAGAGATCTTAATGTGGAACCCTAATTCAGGGATATGAACTGCAGAAATAGGCTCCTGGCTGTAATGAAGGAAAAAAGAAAGAGAAATAAAAGCCCTCACTGCTGAAGAAGAGGTTAATGCTGTAGGACAAGATCTCAGAGCAAAGATGTATGAAAAGACCTTAAATAGGCAGTGGATATAAAAAGGAAGTGGGTGGAGAAAAAGAAACTATTAGAAACTGCTTTAACCTCTAAGCTGGTTTTCTTTTCCCCCCCTCACACAGTCTCTAAAAATGTCTTGAGCTGCTTTCATGTTAAAGCCTAAGGGCAGACCAGCCCTGTACTCAGGCCTGTGAATGGGAAGACAAAGTTTGTTTTTCTTCTCTATTCCCTTAATGTATCTGTCTTTCTGGAGTAGCCAAGGATTGCATATTCTCGGATGGTATAAGCGTGTCTGGCTGAGTAAACTTGGCACTGGGCTCTGCTCTGTTCTCCGTGTTTGTGGGCCAATATATTTAAATTTTTTTGAATTGTGGCTGTGCGCACACATCACAGAGAGAAGCTGTCGGGCTGTGGTGTCCTGTAAACCCTGAATTACCAGCAGGGATGGCTGCAGGCTTTCTCCTGCTGATTTAGTGCAAGTAGCTCATAGTTTGATTGGAGCTGAAAGAGAGGGGTGCAGAGGGGAAACCTTTTACAGCTCTGATGGCTTTTCCTCTGTAGACATTTTCATTGCTTTACTGGAGTTGGGTTTCTGCTACAATGTCAGGGGCCGGTAATTCACTTATTTGCTTGGGGTAAAAGCAGGCACCCATGTGGGTTGTTTGGGTTTTAGCACGTGCATTTTAGCCTCTCTTTGTTGGGGAATGAGTATTTCCATTTTGCTTGTTGCATAATCTCTGGCTGCTCATTTTGCCGTACCAAAATTCACGAGACAGTTGAAGACCCTTCATGTTATTTTAAACGTTTCTCATAAAAATTAAACAGCAACTAAGAAATAGTGATTATTCTTGAAATGATTCTAGGAGATGAACTTTTTGGAATAGTTGAGTGGAATTTTTCGCTTTAATTTGGGATACACAGAATCAGTGCAGTGACTGTTTCAGTCCTATCACTCCTCAGTCATCCACTAGAAAAACAAATACAGAGCCCCATTAGCCTTTTGCCCAGGAAATGATCCTTGGCTTCTTGGGACTGGAGGAAGAAAAAAGCAGGGTAGAGCTTTTTTTCTTTCTTAAAACCTATGGCTGTTGGAAAAATGCTATTGAAGCTTCCACAGCTGGGGCTTGTGGGGCTGGACAGGAGCAGTTTGCTGGTCAGAGGGGAGGTGGCTCAGTGTGTAACAGTGTCAGCAGCAGCGTTCAGAGGGTGCATGAAGGAGGGTGCCTAGAAAAAGTGGCTGTGAAATTATTATCTACTCCCTATGATTGCAGTTTTTTCTGGATTTCCTTTGCTCTCTCCAGAAACTGGGCTCTTAACATGCTGCTGAAACCAAATATGTGTTAAAATATGAAATCAAAAAGGAACAAACTTTAAAAGTGAACACATTTTCTATAAAATCCTTCTTCTAAAGAGGTATTTTGGTGGTTTTGTTTTTTTTCACATTTCTGGACTATTAGGAAGACATTTCTGAGCTGCTCTCCCACTTAAATTAGTGGGCCCATGCAGTGGAAAGCTGCTAAGTCTGTGTCCCTAAAGGAAAAATTCTTCATGTAGAATGAACTTTGAGAAAGGAGAGACCTTCAGAGGTAAGATTGGAAAGGGGATTTTTCTTATATTTTTAAATCAAAAGCAGGAAGAAAGGACCAGAATAAAGCACAGAAAAAAAAAGTAATTTTTTTTTTCCTGAGTCAAGCTTCTGAGTGATGTTTGAAACAAGGCACAAAGGGTGTAAGCTGTGAAGTGCTGTGATGTGGTCGGGGGCCTGTAAGCCTGTCCTGTTTATTATTTTGTTCACAGAATAGGTCATACAGCATTGACCCTATTGGACATCAGCTGAGAAATGTCATAGTTTCTAGAAAATAAATCTCGTAACAAGGTCCACAGGTCCTCCACAGACTGCTTCCTATCTGTTGAGGGGAATTGGAGACTGTTCAGAGCTGCTGCCACAAGTCAGGAAGCAGAAGTTTCACACAGCTCAAACACAGAGTCCAATAGCAGTGGGTGGCTTGTGGGGCAAGAATTAATTGGGCCGTCATTAATCCACATTTTGCTTGCACCTCATGTACCTTTGGGGTCTGTCTAGAAGAAAACTGATCCTTTAGTAGCTTCAGTATCCTTCTGTTACATCCTGAGAGATTTATGAACTGAGTGTTTCTTTGAGATGTTTATTCATCTGCTCTGACTGAGACACAGGAGAACTTTACATTAATTTTTTAAAGTGTTGCAGTTGTTCAATGTTATTGTGCACCCCACTGGATTCCTAATTTCACAGGAGAGTTCTCACACGGGTGAATTCCTGTACATCTGCCTCCAGCTAAGCTGATCTTGCTTTGCAAATACTCTCTAGATTGCATTTCTTTCTTTTAATATCACTTTTTGTCTTTTTATATTGTTGCATATTATGAGCTTTAATATTACCATTTGTTTGTAACAAAGTTGGTAATTTTCCTCTGTTTTGTCTAGATCAAGATGGGGACTTGTCGGGGACGATTTCACTTGTTATGACCCAGTGTTGTAAAAGAATAAAAGACACAGTCCAAAAACTGGCCTCGGATCACAAAGACATTCACAGCAGTGTATCCCGAGTTGGAAAAGCCATTGATAAGGTATTTATTTTGTGGTTTGACTGCATTATCACATTATAGCACATGTGTGGTGTGTGCTCTGCTTTCCAAAATTTGTATTTTTGCTACAATTAATCTTAACTAAATCTTCTGCCAACTACAGAAGCAAAGGCGAGCCAGCGGGCTGCACAGTATTTGCTTTCAGGACTCGCTGCGGACAGCCTGTTCCTTCTGGGACAGCTCAAATCTCCTAATTTCTTACAGAACATACCCTGTAGATGCTACAGGACTTGGAAATATCTTATGCGTTATCAGTTTAGCAAAATGTTTGCTTCAGTTTCTATCTCAATAAGAAATACTGTGGGGTTTTTATATATATTCCCAGTTAATTGTCCGTAGCAGGTAGCTCAGAAGTGCCATTTTGCAGTGTGAGTGGCTGCCCCGTCCCTGGAAGTGTTCAAGGCCAGGTTGGATGGGATTTTGAGCAGTCTGATCCAATGGAAGGTCCCTGCCCATGGCAGGGTTTGGAGCAAGATATCTTTAAGGTCCAATTGAAAACACTCTGTGTTTCTGTAAGACCAAGGAATTTTTTAAGAAAGGCATTTTGTACCTGTTTCAGGGATGTTACTGGTTTTGGGGCTTAATTTTGTGACAGTGAATGTGAAGAGAGTGGATTCAGCATCTCAGTCTATGTCTGTGCTATAATAAATAATGAGGTAGGGCAGCTTATCTTTGATGCTTTACCTGTGAGACATATGAATTCCAGTTCGGCAATAACTGGACATGAATATTTTTGTACCTAATTTTAGGTAAATATTAACAATGCTTTGAAATTTTACTGAAGTGGTGCTACATGTATACTTCCATGCCATGCTTTTCTCTCTTCTTATATAAAAGTAGTTTTGTATGCAGAGAGTCTGGTACTTGCTTTTATGGACATTTTGTGATAGCTTTGCATCAGAACATGACTCTGGCAGGGTCTAAACATTTGGTTTGAGGTGCACCTTATTATCCTATTAAGGAAGATAATGTTCACCAGGACAAAGATATTTGCAGCATTACACAGCACTGATTTATCCTTTGGGAATCTCATTTAAACTTTGCTAGTAATGATAATCTGCTAAAGCGTAATGTAACAATAATGTGATGAAGAAACAAAGTATATAATGCTGCATTGTTGGGCAGAATGTCCACGAAACTTACATTTTTTGTTTATATCTTACTGACCATCATGGAGAGTTCAAACTTTGTACTAATAGCTTTAATCCACACGTCACTGTTATCCAAAGCTTAGGGATGCATCTGTCTCAAATCCTTGCTGCTGTATCTAAACCAATTAACTAGAGTAAAATTCCATCCTTATTACCAGCTTGAAGCCTGAAATAAATCTATGTAATCTTGTCCTAAGTTTTTTAAACTTTCCAATTCTGCTTCAGCAAGTGGACTTTGTACAAACACAATTTCAGATTTAGCCATACATTCTTCATTTAAATCCTCTGAGGTAGAACAGCCCCAGGCTGTATGGAGAGGGTGTAAGTGTTCAGTGGAAGTCGGTGATGTTACTTCTTATGAGCCAAAGAAAACACTTGCAAGCTTAATGAAGCTTAGGCTTGAATCTAATCTCCAAATTGCTGTTTCAGTTGTCATGGAAATAGTTTTTCCAGTATTCTGTCTTGCTGTTTTAAGTTTATCTACTGTTTTTATTTGAAAAAGAATAGATGTAAATAAAAGTGTTTTTTAAATTTCGAATATGTGGCTTGGTAAAACAGCGGAAAGGATCCCATTAATATGCTCTGTTCCTGTTGAGTGTCAGAAAGGCTGTTTCAGTGAGGTCTTCAAAAATGAGCTCAACTGGCTGTGTGCAGTGTGCTTGTTCCTCTGCATTTTCAATGTCAGTTATTGTCTGTGGTGCTTGCAGTAAAAAATTAAAAGCAGTGGGAACTGCACAAGTCCCCAGTTCTGCTTGTAACAAAGGATGTAGTTCCATGAAGTTCAGAGCACAAGTTAGGATTGTCTCCTTAAATATCTGCTTGGTAGAACTTTTTTTCTTTCTTTTTTTTTTTTTTTTCTTATGCCAGCAGTTTGAATTTTATTAGCTTTCCCCAAATGTAGTATCTTAAGGGGACTACTTTAAATACAGCTCAAAGTCTTGGCCTCTTTGTGAGATGAATATATGTAATGTTTAAATCCAGGTGAAATTCAGCATTTCCCTGAACAGTAACATTTGAAGCAAATCTTCCATCTGTACTTAATGCAATTTCCCTGTGCTGCTGGAAAATACGCTTGCAACCTGCCAGCAAAGTCTTTGTTGGCACTGAGTTCCCAAACTGGAATTGCCCTTCCCCATCCCTTCACCACAATATACTTAAGCTTAAACCAATAGAAATAATTAAGTGTAATTGATGTACTGAATTGATTCTCAGCACATTCTGGTCAAAATACTGCTGCTTCCAAAATAAAACAGTCGTTAGAATTTAAGGAAGCACAGCCCTTGCCTTGATTCATGAGACTGGAGTTTTGTTTCTGTCCCATGAAGTCCTCACTTATTTTACAGACAGATGAACCTCTCCAAAACATTGCCTATGGTTTTCCTAACTGCATGTTCAGGCACATGTAAATGGCCTGGTTTGAGATTGGGAAACATGCTAATACTGGTACCAATTTCATGTGACACAGCCAAATGGTAGCTGTTGTTGCATGTAGAATCAATAGAGTTCCTATTTAGCAAGCTTGGATTGTGAAAGAACTTGCTGTATTATCTGCTTGTGGCAATTTCAGGTTAAATTTCTTTTTTTCACATATTGAGGCAGGGTTATACCTACATAAAAAGTTTAGTCTGGTCAGTTTTTAAGTTGGATGGGCCCTAGACTAGTGTGCCTGCAGAGTCCATTCTGAGAACAGAAATCCTTAGAGCAAAATGAAGTTCAAATTTGGCATCAAGTACATTAAAGTCTGAAAAGCCAGAGCATCGTGTGTTGCTTGGAAAGTTTATCTAATAAACTAAACCTTTATTCATGGTAGTTCTATGTGGATTGCATGCTTCTGATCCATGAAAGGCTGCCATTTCTTCCAAAGAGCATTTTCTCCTTTGAAAGGAAATGTTTTCATCCAGTTTTTTCTGTATTGTACTAGCAATCGCTCTGCTTCCAGAACTCATCATGTTACCGTTGTTCAGCAAGTTGTTATCAGGTAGCTCACTCAGCAGCGTCCCTGTAAATCAGTCACTCTTCTGGAATGATTTTAATTCATCTCAAAGCATGTTTGATGGGCTGGTAAATGTTTTCCCTCTAGCAACAATCTGAGTAGTGGTTAAATGCCTTCATTTAGGAAAGTAAGTGGAGTAAAGGGTAGTTGCCTCCATTTTCATCTTGAATTTTATATCTGTTACAAGGCCGACATTTTAATCCAGTCTTTGTTTTGGGAAAGCAAGCTTTTGCCTAAGTTAGTGTTTGTTTCATGTAAAAACTTGTCTATGAACACACTAAAAACCTTTACTGAACATCATTTAATTGTGTTACTGTGAAAAATGGGGCTACATAAATACGGAGTCCTTGCAAGTTAAGCTTTATCTTACGTGTAAACAGATGAAACTGAGAAGGTAAACAAATGTTTTATTTGTATTTTGGGTAAGAATCCAGAAGGGAAGAGCACACAAAATAATCTTGACTGAGTAACTGAGGAATAGAACTGTCCTTAATCATCATCCTTCTTCATATCCTGTTGTTATGAATAACATGGAGGGTTGTATGTTGGTTAAAAGGGTCCATCTTGTGTTTGTGAGCATCTTGAAGTCATTGCATTCTAGCAGTTATTGGTAATGTGCTGTACATTGTATCATTGGTGTATTTAGCACATAATACTCTACATTTTGGGCCTAGGCTTGCTAGTTAAGCTTTTAAAAAAGATATGTTTCTCAGGAATACTGACTGACACTTAGGTTATTTTGTGGGTTTTGGGCTTTAAGCTTTCTGGAGTTTTTAACTTACAGAAGTTCTTTTAACTTTTGGAATCTTATTAAACCCCACGTGCTGTCAGTTAGCATACTGTTAGCATTTACAAAACAAAACTGAGGGCTGCAGTCACCAGCAGATCCTGCACGCGTGACAGTTGTGAAATATATAAGCCAAAGGCAAGTGATAATTTGTTCTGACATGTGGCAGTCACTCACTCTAATCTGTGCAGTCAGTTCCTGAAACTTCTCGGGACCCAGAGGAGGCAGAGCTGTAGAATCCCACATATAATACAGACCTCAGAATCGTTTAAAACAAACTAAAAAAAATTACTGGAATGAGAACATGGTCAAGACTGGGTTGGTCAGAGAACGACTGAGGTCCCTCAGGTTGTATGATGGGATAACTTGATAACTTCTTTTATGTGACTTGAAAAGATCTAATGGTGGGGTTTTGTAAAGATTCACAAAGTTTGCTGTTTCAGAAGAAAATGAGCATTTTGTGAGAGCACTGAGCTAATTAGTTCCACCACCTCTGCCCCCAAGCACTGAGAATGATGTGATCATGTTTGAGGCATAGGTGCAGCTTTAATGGCTGGTAACTGGCCAGAAGGATACAGTTTCTGCTTAGGGGGTTGTATCATTGCTAGGACTTGGAATTGCATGAAGAATAACTTAAAGTCGATTATTTTTAGATTACTGATGATCTCCACCCTGGAAGCTAGGTAACAAAAGCAAGCTTGTGCATTCTCAATCTTGTGTCTCATAGTTGTGTGACAACTTTAGTGCTTTGTTGATGGATTTGTGTTACCTGCTGCTGGTGGCTGGACACTGAGACTAGAGTCAGCAATGGTGGTGAACCTTTAAGGATTCAAATGGTTGGCACAAATAAGAACAGTATTATTTAGTCTTACAGATGCTTAAGTATTTCAAGATACAGCTTAGAGATGAACAGCATGACAAGGAGCTTACAGGTTAAGACACCCAAGTGAAAATGTTGTTAAATGTGAGACGTGAATCAATGGCAGTAATTTAAATGCTCACCTTCCTCCACCGTCTCAGAAAGATGGAAGAGACAGTTTGGTAGAGTAAGGTTAATGTTTTACTGAAAGTTTGCTGAGAGCCTGAAGGGAGCAGTGGCTTTGGAGCTGTGTGTGCAGGGATGAGAAGGCTGCCTCTTTCTTATGATGACATGGAGAAGCATCAAAGGGGACGTGGAGGTGCTGATGAAGGAAGTTATTAAGTGGTGAGTAACAGGAAGGTGCAGTGTGAAGCTGAGCTGTGCATGGGAGGATAGCTGGTACCAGCTGAGTGTTATCTGCCCTGCCTGCTGTGACAGAAGGCTGTGTTTGTGTGAGGTTGGTGTTCCCATGTTGTGCAGGGCTGTGGGTCCTTACATAGCCAGGGCTGAAGCACTGCTGTTTTCACTGAAATTCTGATTTCTGAAGATCCTTGGGAGAGCCGTAGTCATGAGTCAGGCAGCAAGCAGTGCACTGACTTCTAGACTCTTTATTTTGCAAGAGGTTTGTTTTAGGCAGTGGGTGAGGATTTTTATTAAAATTAACCTGCTTGCCCTGATCATAAAACATGTTAGCAGTTAAAAATCCTGGTTTATATCTTGGATTAAAATGAATGTTGCTCTCCTGCTGCCAAGAGGCAAAGTGCCAAGCAGTGCCAAGTGTTACCGAGGAGTCAGCGTGACAATATCTTTAGTTATTCCTGGAATATGTCCGTAGGCCACTCGCCTAAAAATACACGGCACTGGGATCATCTGGGTTAGATATAAAAAAGATCTCTTGGATCTTGAAAGCTCATCTTGTTGTTGGGTTGTTGAGGTCTCCAGAGATTTGAGTTTCATTGTTTGGGTGTGGGGAGAAGTGACTTTTGCTTTTTCAGTCTACCAACCAGCTATGTAAAAAATCATTGGGTTAAAGCTTTTGCTTGTAATTTCGTGTGTGGTGGTGACAGAGATGCATTGATAATGCTGCCTTGATTCTAGTGTGTTTTTGTTTTCTATTCTCTATACATTTTCAGTTTTCACATACAGAAAAAGCCTTTTCTGCAGATACTTCCTTCAGAAATGCATCATGGGCTGGAAACCCCTTTATTAGTTCACTAGCTTTCTAACTTTTAGCTAGACTTGTAATTTGTTGGTATAATTCCTTGTAATGTAAATATTCAGACTTGAAACAAAAGATTTCTTCTTCCTACACAGGAGGTCATGAAGGAAGCTGACGTATGTTTATTTCACCTTGGAGATAATTGAGAGCCAACTGAGTAACAGGCAGAAGGCATCAGGGTGGAGACACAGGTGTCCTGCATAATTAAAGAAAAATGATGTGGGGTGATTTGTTCCAGCCTATTAACTGTTCATTTGTGTGTTTCAGAATTTTGACTCGGACATCAGCAGTGTGGGGATAGATGGGTGCTGGCAGGCTGACAGCCAGAGAATCCTCAATGAGGTGATGGTGGAGCACTTCTTCCGGCAGGGAATGTTGGATGTAGCTGAGGAACTTTGTCAGGTAATGATAAGTGTGGATGTTGAAGGTTATCCACTGTGTTAGCTTTGTGTTAGCTTCCTTATTTGAATGTTTCAGGTGAATATTTAAACTGTCGGAAAACCCATTGTTTTTCGTGCTTTAAAAAGTGCCTTTTTTTTTCTTTCTTTTCAGGAATCTGGTCTTTCAATAGATCAAAGTCAAAAAGAACCATTTGTGGAGTTAAATCGAATCTTGGAAGCATTAAAAGTTAGAGTTTTGAGACCTGCACTAGAGTGAGTCTACTCATTTTTTTCCCTCACTTTTTTAAAAAATGCTTTTAGCAGTTGTTTGGTTTTTCACTTTCAGTACTCTCTTTAGTATATTCTGATGTGTCCCTGCTTGTCCTTTAAGAGGCGTAGTTACTGAGAGGACCTTTCCTTTTCCATCCCTTCTGAGAAGTGCTTAACTAAGGATCTCTTTCTTAGATTAAGGATTCACTTTAATAATTTGTGGTGCTGATTTAAGGAAGAAACATCACTTGGAAGAAAAATCATCTGCCATGATGGTGCTTGGCCTTCTATTGAATAATTAGTGAACCTTATTTTAAAAGGTCCCATTGTGAAGGATATCAGGACTTATTAAAGGTGTTGGGTACCACAAAGCCTTTGGGGTGAGCAGAACTTGACTTGGGATCAAAGTTCTCACTTCTTGTCCAGTCACCCTCCCTTTCCAGACAAGGGACCAGAGGGTGGGAAGAGCCTGGGGCTGACAGTGACACTTGTTAGTGGGATTCCTCCTGAACGAAACAATAAGAAAACCCCTAAAACTCCCTCATCCTGTTTTTTAAAACTTTTCTAAGCTTAGATGGGTTCCAAAAGCAAGAAAAAAAAATCACAAAAACCAACCAACCAAACAAAACAACTAAACCAACTTTGAAGTGACCTTTTAAAAATAAAAACCATGAAACCAAAACAAATTCAAAATTTTTGTTTCATTCCAGAGCATAAATCATATACTTGAGATAGAACTTTTTGCATTATTCAGTTAAGTACATTTTCATATTAACAACATTTTCTTTTCCCTTTAACATGAACCAACACGGGTGTGTCAATTGAGCACTTACTGGCATCTAAACTAAGAGCAGGGACACTCTGATATTCAAACCCTGGTGTTCATTGACTAAATCCTGGGTAGTGCCTCTGGGTCATGCAAAGTTTGACCTAAATAGTTGGTCTTTGAATCTAGTTACACAGGTGGAAAGCTGGGGTGGTTTATTGCTGTTGAATTGGCTAATTGAAGGGAAACAACACTGGTATTACAACTGAAACAAGATTTACTGTCAGCTACACCACGTATTTCTTGTAGTTCAAATAATAACAGAGCTGTTGTGAAGGATAATCCCTGAGGAACAGTAACTTGCTGTTATGTCTGTTCCCTTGAAATCTCTAAATTCATTCTAGCTCCAGTTTGCAGTGCTTTAGGCCTTACTCATTGCTATTGAGTTGTATCGTGTAGTTTCTGCAATTTATTAAATATTTTTCAAACAACAGAGAAGGCATGGTCGTCCCTCAAAGGAATTTTTATTTTCTAGCTGAATGGGCAGACAATAGGGTGTATTGTCAATACAGTTTGTGTGTTGGTCTCCCCCCTCTCCGTCTTATTTCTGTGTATAACGTTTATTCTGTTTAAACTGGACAGTGCAAAAGCTGTCTGCCTCTCTTGGCTGCTGCTGGGCACACGGGCCTTATTTATAGTGGTGCTGCTGATGTAAAAACCATGGCTCTTGGGGAGGATGATCAACATGTGACAAAATGTCGTGGTTTGAACTCTCTGGTTTAGGAGGTAACCCATGCCTTAACTGCCCAGTTATCCCACAGAACTGCTGATGCTTGTGGAGGTATTTACCTTTTTATTTCCTAGCACACGAGTGTTCAGGGGGAGGGATAGAAACCACTCCTGTGTGAATGGCCTCCATATGACAGAGAGAGAATGTGGCATTGTGCTTCTTGGGCTAAAACTGGCATCAGTAAATAAAGCTTCAGGGCTGCATCAAGCAGTCCCAGACAGGCCCATTGCAGGGTCAGGCTGCTGACAGTGGTGTTGAAGCAAAGTGTCACACAAGGATGATTAATTACAGTCTCCTGAACCAGGAAGTGGAATGTAGCAGGTTTTATCCATGCAAAATTGTGAAAGGTTGGGATTAAAAGGTAACCAGTCTCTCTGGCTCTGCCAGCACTCTGTGCTTGTGCTCAAATTAATTCAGTGCTGCAAACCAAACAAACACAGGTGGCTCCTGGTCACTGCCATGGGAAGGGAGTTGTCAGATTAATGACTTTTCAAAAAGGCTTTCAAAGCCCTGCTGAGGTGATAGAAATTAGTATTTGTGTCTCAAAAAAAGACCCTAACTGGTTTTGTTATCCGGGTTTTCTTTCTAATACGAATTTCAACACTTAAAAATATGACCTTTCAGATTTAAATAGAATGTGACTGGCCATAACTTTTTTGTTTTCCCTTGTGGGGTGTACAAGTTGACTTTTGTAGATGCCCAGTCTGGCTGTGCACTCTGAGCTGTGTAATCTCTGTATGCCTGCAAGATCCCATTAATTTCCAGTGACTTTTCTCACTGTGATTTGGTGATGAGAAAAGGAAATCCACAGGTATTTTTCTGGGTGTATTCTGGCCCTTCAGAGCCCAGATTGGGCCTCTATGTGAGGTCCTGGTGGAAATGACTTGGAGGTTCAAAGCTTTGGCTGTAATTTGGGAAAGAGAGACTCTCTTCTCTTCTGCCTTTAAACAGCAAGGTGCACAGGTCCTGGTATTTGCTGGGTCCTTGGGGTATGATTTAAACTTAATTTAATCTTTACCAGGCTTTGTTAAATTAACTTTAACATCTAAATCCCATGTGGGAGCTGAAGAGAGTTCTGTGTGCTTGTGGTTTGCAAAGTATAGTGTAAACTTTAAAAGAATTTAGATGGATTTGAGTCTCAGAAGTGAAAACGCTCAGAGTGTCATCTTGAGAGGAGGTACGTAGACAGGTGATGTGATTATTAATAATTTTGGACAGTCATACATAGAGAATATGTGGGTTGAGTGTTTTAAACCTCCCTTGCTGGTTTTTTGTTTTTCTGTTAGAAATAGGAACAGCACGTCCCAGACCAAGCACCTCAGGCCTTGCCTCTGTGGTTGCTTTCTTTTGATACAAATCTGTGCTGCCACTCAAAGAACTAAAAATGGAAAGCCTGCCTAAAAGCTAATTTGGAAAAATAGACTCGACCTCAGCAAGATGAAGTACTCTGTCATGTGGGTGCAAATATTGGCAGGGAGAGGATGGAGGCTCTTTTGATGCAATACAGATTAATATCTCATTGATGGCACTGTGAGACTAGTCTTAGTGTTTAGTTACAGTAGTTTTTTGTCCTTCGTCTGCTTATTAGTTTATGGTTTTTAACTTCAGGCTCTTGTTTTTGTAGCTGGGATTGAATTTTATTGCCACTATATCCTGTTTAAACCGCGCGCACTGATCATGAGAATACAATTAAAAAACCCCCCAAACTTTGGAAACCACCCGAAAACCCACCCACCACCCGTGGTTAGTGAGTGTGCTCATCCCTCCTGGTAGGGATTACAGTGCTGACAGTCTTCTGGGGCTGCTCATCTAAAACTGCCTGAAACCGGGGACAGTAGGGCTTGTTCTTAGTTCAAAGGCTCCATTTTTCACTGTTTCCCACTGAAAGGTTACTGTGTCTTTCCAAAGCCTTGCCAGTGAAGTCAGACTCCCGATACTTCCACCGCAACAAATTGAAAGTGGATACTCGCTCATTAATGCTACATCCTAGTGCAGAAGGCTGACTTGCTTTGAAAGCCTTCCCAATAGTGTAAGAATGCTTAATTTTCTCATTTTAGTATTGATTGAAAAGAAGCCTCACATACCCTGTTTTTTTTAAGGAACAGAGATTTCCTCACTTCCCTTGCTAAAAAGTGAAAAGCTTTTTGCTTAATAGGGCCCCCACAGTGAAAATAGTAGAACTAATTAACGCTAATGAGAAACAGATGTACTGGAGACCATCGAAACTTGAGGTTCTTAAGAGAAAGATTGGATTGATTTAGGCCTGACTAAATTGAATTAAAGAAAAAAAAGCCAGCACCAGAAAAACCTTCCAAAAAACCAAGAAAGGGATGGATAAATTCTAAATAATAAAAAACTTATATAAAATGCTTTGAAAATTTCAGTTCATTTTACTCGATGTATGTTTAAGAATTCTTTCATGTTATTTAGGAGCCAAACATTAGTGTCGTCATGGTGAATGAGACACAGGAAATGAGAAATATTTTTATTGTCCAAGTTGAAAATAACACAGAAAGCAATGTTTAAGTAGGGTAAAATATGATATTTAAACTGATTTCCCTTCCCCCACTGTGGGATCTTGATAATGTCTGTCTTTGAGGTCCTATAGATGCAATTCCCCTCTCCAGGGGCAACTGATGCACACACACAAACACAGTGGCTTGGACAACATGTTTGGTGAATGAGGATGTTGGAAAATGTTCTTGGTCAAACTTCTTGACATGCAGCTGAAGAACCGTCAGTAATTGTTAAGATTCAGAGTGCTATTAATTGAAATACAATAGACTCGAGCTATTTCTGCCTTATATTGTGCCTAATTTAGTCTTGTCTTTCAGCCAGTGAATGTTGAATTCTGCAGTGCTTAACCTCTACAGCTGCACCAGAATTAACATCATCCACATTTTGTGCACCCTGTGTAGCTCCATTACTTGTAAAGGACCTTGCCATTTTCTATACTCTTTAGAGGCTCTCAGAAGTTCAGGGAACAGTCACATTTTCCTTGAAATAGATGGTAGATAATAGATAATTGCAATGATTTCATGTGGTGTGGGCTGACACTTAGTTACTCTCGTGTCACGTCCCATTGTACCTCCTCGCTTCTTCCAGGTGGGCGGTATCCAACAGAGAGATGCTCATGGCACAGAACAGTTCGTTGGAATTTAAACTGCACAGATTATATTTCATTAGTTTATTGATGGGTGGAACAGCAAATCAAAGAGAAGCACTTCAGTATGCGAAAAACTTCCAGCCGTTCGCCCTAAATCATCAGAAAGGTAAATTTTTGGTCACATTAAGGGGATTTAAAGCACTGGGATATGACACCTTCTAGTAAAATATAAATCATGTTTCAAATGTGTTTTACTGCATTATTTTCAGATTGTTAAAGGCTGCTTCTTTTTGTATTTAACATGTATAACCCAAATCCTTACAATTTGAATTATCTTTTTTAAGAGGGCACAAAAATAATATCCGAATTGTTTGCACATTTGCTTAAATTTAAGGTTTTTGACTCTTTAAATAAAATGTAGATTACATCTAGAATAGGCCTGCTGCCAGGGTAAAGTGCTAAAAATGCAGAGGAATGTTCTTGGAATAGTCATCCGCTATTTTCTGCTGTGTGGGGTAGTACAAAGAGAAATTAAACTTCTGAAAAATGGAGAACATGTGAGTTAAATGAACCATCTCAAGCTGAATCGAATAAAGCCTATTTTTTAGGGTACTGTGTGTGTCAGAAAGCTTACAAAAAAAGTAAACCTGCTAGAAGCAAATTCCCAGGCAGTGGGACTGGGACCCTGGCAACTCCCCAGTCAGTCCTTAGCGGAGCGGAGCTCTGCTGGCAGTGGTGGCTGTAATTATGTTTTGTAGAGGTGAGGATGTGTGCTGCTGATCCGGTGTATCTGCCTGTTTTCCACGTGAAAGCTAGAGCTGGAGACACAAGCTTTTGTTTGTTGCACAAACTCTGCTGTTCCTGGTCCCTCCCAGATATCCAGGTTCTGATGGGCAGCCTGGTGTACCTGCGGCAAGGCATCGAGAACTCCCCGTACGTTCACCTGTTGGATGCAAACCAGTGGGCTGACATCTGTGACATCTTCACGAGGGATGCCTGTGCTCTCCTGGGCCTCTCAGTTGAATCCCCGCTCAGTGTTAGGTATGCTGCTTTTCTCTTGCTTTTGAGACCAGGTACTTTGTGGTTTGGTACCTATTTCTTGTTAAGGACAAAAGAAATGGCTTTTAAGTAGTCTCATCTAGCTTGCATTAAATACAGGGTATCTGCAAAGATTAATAACCAGAGGTTCCTGTGTGCTGGGCTTTACCTTGCACCACTGCAGCTCAAGAGGAAGCATTCCTGGACGAAATTTATCTTCCATAGTTTAGACGTAAGTGCGAAAGATGAGGATGGCAATCAGCCAGTTATTCCCACAGCAAATGTGTGACAACTGTCCCTGCTGTTTAACTGAAAAATAACCCTGAAAATGTGGCCATTATTCCATCAGCATTTGATAATTTTGGTTTTTAATCCACACATTACTGGTCTTATTAGAGGAATGCTTAAGAGTTGTGTTGTGGTTTCAGCTGCTAAAATTTCTAAATTGTCTGCTGGGCCTCATTTGCAAAGAAGAAAGAGGCACTTTTAAGCTCAGTAGCTAATCTGAGAAAATGCAAGTCTATAGGAGACTGTTGGAAATCTGAAGAAAACCCAACCTAATCTCCTTCTAGCTTCTCTGAAGATAAAACAGATGAGCTGCTATTTTGCCTTTGCATGTCAGTTCCCCCAATACACTCCCCTGATGTTCTCATTTTCATTTCAGATGTTAAAGTGAAAATAAATTATACATATCTTTCTAGGCTGGATTTGGTAATTAACAGAAGCTTCACTGCTCCCTCTTTTTTTTTTGTTTGTTTGTTGGTTTTGGCTTTTTTTTTTTTTTACTGTTTCCATTCACTATTGTTAGACTTCTGTGCTTGGTTTAGAGCTCTTAAATTGTTAAGCCTTCTGCTTTTCCTGTTTGTATTTGTCATAAAATACAACAGAAACAACAAACGGAGCTCTTCAAACTAATTGTTTTTCTACAATAAACTTTCAAGTTTCAGTTTGAGCGTTTTATAGGTATCTAGGGCTTAAATCTCTGGTTTTTACTTTCATCTTCCTCTTGTTTCATTCAAGTTAACAGCAGTCCTTAAGATTTTCATTGCTCATGCACTGGTGCTGCAATGCAGTTTTCAGTGCAAATGGCCAAGAGATTTTCGGTGAAGTGGAAAATCTCTTTACTGGTGTTTGGAGTGGTTGGACATTTGTGCTGCTCCTGGTGCGGAATTGATTGTGCTGAAATGTATTTACTGTATAGGTGGTATTGATGCTCTTGTCATAAACAAGACTGTTCTAAATTGGTGTGACCTTGGAGTGCTGCAGATCCTTTAGGAATTAAACAAGCTTGAAGTGAAATCCCTGCTATAAAATATTTTGCTTTCTAGGACATGAGTAGTGAGCACTTTTTTAACGCCGATTGGCTTCTCCAATATTTATCTAATCCTGTACAGGCCTCATGGTCTGAGTTACTGTATGGAGACAGTGGAAAAACTCCTGTGTTATGGAGGTTGTGGTTCAGGGTCTTGAAGGACTACAGGAATTTGAATTTACTGTTTACTTGAGTTTTTTATGCTCTGAAAGGGCTCTTCAGAGATGTTTTCACACAAATAGTATTTGTCTAAACTGCTCACAGGGTTAACACAAGTTACACTCGGGGCTGAAATAACAAAAAAGCAAAGTGTAAGGCTTAAAATGGCCAGTTGGAGCTGAGAGATATAATTTATTTATATATATATATATATTTTTTTTTTTTAGCTTAGGCAAGAGATCCACAGGTTTCAGGCAGAGGAAGGGCATGACTTATGTAGNCCTCCTCGGAGCTGGTCGGTGAGGGCGTGGGCCCACCCCCGGGCCTCGGGGAGAAAATTCTCCTGATGTGTTCTGATGCTGTTGAAACAGTTCAGAAGAGAAGAAGGGAAAAAACCAAAGTCCCAGGAAACAAAATTCAGCTCTCCGTCTCACGCCAAGAGGAAAAAGAAACCAGCTGTCTGAAGAAAAAGCAAGCAGGGTGCTCCCTTCGTGCCTTTCCGCAGTCAGACAACAATTGAGGAGTGCAGTTTCTGTGTCCTTGAGAAGCTGCTTTGGAAAGTTCGTCTGGTTTTTTTTCAAGCTCAGTTTAAAGGCACAGAAAAGGCACAATATTACTTTTGGGGCATAGAGCATGATAGGGGATACACATGATAGAGTCACCCCAAGACAACAATAAAACTTGTACAAATAGTAAAATAATCTGCCAAACAAACAGAGCAGGCTGTGATACCAAGGTCAAATCCTGTTTCTGTTGCTGGTGATTTGCAGTACTGTCAGTAGACTTAAATCCATCAAATCATCTGTTAATTTGTGGAAACTGTGTCATACTTCCTTTTGTAACACACTGAAACATTTCCAAATAATGTTCTAAATTCTGGTAGTGGGTAAATCCCACAGGAGGCTGAACTGTTTGTTGGGACACAGACTTTGGGCAGTTTTATACTGCTATTCTTGTCACAAGCCCCGGTTTACTTCCTTCCCTTACCTACCTGTTTTTTCTACATTTCTTTTCATGGCTTAAGGTAAAGGTGGAAAGACATGTTTCTTTACATGGTAATTATGTGTAATTAAAGGATTATGGGTTGTGTGTACGCGTGGGTTACATGGAAACTCTTGGGCTGCACGTACTCTACCATAGCTGAGAGCAACCACCTCTATAAACTAACGTGATGTTTTCCTCCTGTACAGCTCGAAATCACAGTAGGTGGTAGAAGAAATCAATTCATTATAAGACTCAGAGGAGGGATTAAGTGTTGTTTTCTGTCCAGAATGTAGTACCTGAGGGCCCCAGCCTAAAATACAGGATAACTGATAACCTGCCCCAAAACTCTTGCTTTTCTGTACTTCTAAGCTCCCTCCAAGTAGAACAAAATGTGAATGAAAAAATACAAAACCCTTGCGTCCCAGTTAACCTTTAAAGTAGAAATGTGAAAAGTGTTGGTCTCCTAACATGCACCTTGTAGTAACGTGTCCTTTTTCTGCAGTTTTTCGGCAGGTTGTGTAGCATTACCAGCTCTAATCAATATCAAGGCAGTTATTGAGCAAAGGCAGTGCACAGGGGTTTGGAACCAGAAGGACGAACTCCCGGTGAGTTGGTGCTGAGCTACCCCGGGGCAGATTTCTAACAGCAAAATGCTGGTTTCTTTTGTGCTGCATGTTATGGGATGTTTTACATGGCCACCACCTCCAGCAGCTCTGGGGCTTGGGCCTCTCTGCTGCACAAGGCCCTGGGGCTCACAGACACCCCCACACACCCAGACACTGACGCAACCGGCCACACAGGCTGCCCCGGGCACAGCACTGCCCTCAGCAGCTCCCACACAGGACTCACATAAAACATAAGTACAGACAGCCCAGATCCTTTCCTTCTCCTTGGCTGGAAATGATTGACATTCACCAGTGAAAGCACAAAGTCCAGATTCACGGGCAAACATGTGCCCATGGATCCTCAATCACAGCATGGCCCTCCCAGCCTCTTTTACACCCTTTTCCAGCTGTTCCTTCCCAGTCCCCTTCCCCTGCACTTTTCTCCTACAGTTTGTATACTTCTACTGGCCCCCTCTCCTCAGAGACCGTCAGGTTTAGATTCCTATCTGTTGCAAAGTCCAGGTTTGGTTGCAGTTCCTTGATGACCTCTCAGTGTCAAGGTTGTTTCTTCATACTGTCTCCATTCTTCTTGTCTGTCAGGTTTGTACCTCTCAGTTTTGTTTGCTGCTCCCCCTTTCACTTGTTATCCCCTTTTGCATTGAAAAGATCTTTGATAAATGACCTTAAAGAAACTGATGCTCTCACCTTCCACTTACCCAGAGATGTTACTGTATAACTGGAAAGAAAATAGATCCCACAGAGAAACATTCACTTCCCCTAGCTAGGCTTGAGCTCAGTCTGGGGCTTGCTTTGCACTGGCTCTTTATCAGGCAGACAGGAGATGAAAGAATTAGTGCTGCATCTGAGGACGTGGGAATTGGGGATCCAGTGCATTATGCTTCCAGCACATCTCATTTATATCAGTTGAAATGAAGTTCAGTTGTTATGAAACCCCCGTTTCCCTTTATAGCTGTTACCGAGCGTGTGCAGCTCTCCAGTGACCTGCTCCTGATTTGGAAAGGAAACTTATTTAGTGCAAACTGGGCATGAACGGAGTTAGCCTCTTTGACTGCAGCTGGAAGAGATTCATTTATAGAGTAAGGATGAGTGTTGAGTTTTCTCCCAGCTGTGTTTTCTCTAATTCTGAGAGTGTAACCTCCAAGTGTGGCAGTTTTCTGCCCTACTGTCCAGCCAGGAATGAATAGCTAGGGAGCATTTGGAAAAAGATTGCTGTCCGATGCAAATCAGTTAATAATACACATGTCTCCTTGCATTTTCTAAACTGAAGGGTCCCTAGTGTGTTCTGCTAAGGCAGTATGGGGGTGGGAAACCTTACTTTCATTGTGCAAAGACAGATTAAGTAGCATGAAAAGGTCACATTGTCAGGTTTTGTTGAAGGTTAAACTTGAAATAGAGGACTGGTCAGAGCCAGGTGCTTTAGGTACACAAGCTGTAATTTTTGCAGTTCTCTGTTAATTACTGAAGCCACAGACCTGTTCTTCTCTGTTACATGTCCCTTTCTGAAATCATTTTGTCCTCATGGCAAGAGTTGAGCTGCACAATATCTTCTGTGTTGGTGCTGAAAATTAGTGATTCTGCTACACTTTATTACTCACATGACATGAAGGTGTTGGCAGAGCCTTTCAGGAAGCTGTGGAACATAAACATAGTCAATCCAAGGGTTTTTTCTCTTTTTAAATTTGCCCCTAAAATGAAATCTATAACCTAATTTTTATTTCCTAGCTAATGATTTCCAGAAAGTCTTCTTGGGTCACCAGCTCAATTTTCCTGCCAGGGCATAGATCTGCAACAAAATTTGCACTTGTCCCGTGGCAGAATATGCTGTTTTGTTGTTACTCGCCATCTCCAACGTAAATCAACATTTTAAGATCACAATTAAGTATTTTTGGCTGAGAAATTGTCAGGCATCCACACAATGGATTTTGTTGCTTTCACAGCTGAATTGTGAAATCTGTTAAGTAAGGGCCATGACCTAAAGGGATAATTATCTGGAAGTGTAATTTCCCAAGATAAATTTTAATGTTAATTTCTTTCACAGATTGAAGTGGACCTTGGTAAAAAGTGCTGGTATCATTCAATATTTGCCTGTCCCATTCTTCGTCAGCAAACAACAGATAATAATCCACCTATGAAATTAGTCTGTGGTCATATTATATCAAGAGATGCTTTGAATAAAATGTTTAATGGCAGCAAGTAAGTACCATTCTTTTATTTCAAGCAACATACACACAAGGACAAATCTTAAAACTAGAATACTGTGTTTTGGGAAAACTGAGTCCATAATTAGGTGATTGGTGGAAGCCTGTTAATCTTGGAGAATGGCTTAAAAGCTGGATAAGCTGGGCTGATGCACTGGAGAAAAGCATAAGAAACCCTCTGATGTTGTTGAAAGTGAGCTTGCGTGAAGGAATTCAGTGAGCAGAGTAATTTTTCACGTTGTAACCACCATTGTGTTGTCTTAAATTCAAGCTGGAAGGCATTACACACAGTTTTTCCTTGGGAACAAGGTTAGTAATGCATGAAAAATAATTTAAAAAATAAAATCAAACCTCTGGGGGAAATATGGCTTAGTAATTGAGCAAGGAGGGGAGTTATAACTGTGGAAATACTCCTCCTTAGATATCCGTGGGGTGCCTCAGGCTTTTGGGAAGCAGGAAATGGGAGAGAGAAAGCTACGCAGATTTTCTTGAGCAAGAACAGTAGTTATTTGGATTGAATATATACAGCTTCTGTGGAGGCTGTCAGCTTAAAATTAGAGCTGTAAGTCATTCTGGGAAATCCAGTGTGAAAATAAGTGAGGCTATGAATGAAAATGTCAAGTGATATTTGCGTTCTGTGCCCTGTTAGAAAAGCCTTAAGGAATGCCTTTGTGGGTGACTTTGGGTGACTTTAGCCATTTTAAGCAGTAAACTTGCTGCTACATCATTCCTGTCCCTGATCACTCATTCCTGGTGCTTTCATTGATCAGCTTTAGTGACAGCACAGCTCTGACAATATTAACTCGGGGTGGGGGGATGGGTGGGGGGAGAAGGTAAAATGCCCAAACGTAGGACATGGGGGGCAAAATGGATCAATGCTTCAAAAAAGAATCAATTTCTTCAAAAAGAAGAAATATTGTGAGCAGGTAGGATTGTATGAATGGAGACCTCAACAGGGAGACCAGGCTGACCCTTCAGTTATAGCCTGCAGGAGCTGATCTAAGTGGGTTGGAAAACGACAGCATTTTGGGAAGCAGACAGTAAAATGAACTGGATATTGAGGAAGTCACAGTGAAAGCTACCAGCTGATTTAAAATTACTGCAAGGCCGGGTTGGATGGGGCTCCAGGCAACCTGGTCTAATGGAAAGTGTCCCTGCCCATGGCAGCAGGGCTGGAATGAGATGGTCCTTAAAGTCCCTTCCAACCCAAACCGTTCTGTGATTCTAAAATGCAACAAGCGAATCCAGAAGTAGAAATAATAACTACAAAGAAATTGCTCTTTATGATTAATCTAATAATTCAGGGGCTTTTGGGTGAAAGATGAAAAAGATTATAACTAGAAGGAAAAGCATGGTAAGTTCTCTCTCAGCTAAAGGTGACTTTTAGTGGAGCCAAATAAAGTGTTGTGGCTTAAGAGTGTAGTTGTTTCATGCTACAGGGGGAAAACTCCAAACCTTTAATGCTCTGTTGTCACACACTGCCCCAATTCTAACACGTTGTCTTTGTCCCCAGATTAAAATGCCCCTATTGTCCAATGGAACAGAGCCCTGGAGATGCCAAACAGATATTTTTCTGAAGAAAAGTTTCATTATGCAGTTTGTAAGTGACACTCTGGATTTCGGGTGCATTTCAGGAGAATTAAAACACACTTGTTCCCTTTTATGCAGCAGACTGAGGACTCCTATGTTTGTATAAGCTAATGCTACAGAAACTTTGCCAACATTTAGTATAAACATACCAAGTGGAAATGCTACAGAAATATTATTACCATAGGGCTTTACTATACTCTTGGTCTCCATACCTGATCAAGTTACTACACCAGCAGTTGTCATTCAATGCAGGTTTTTGTACTTAATTATATGGTGACTTTTTACTTTTTAAAAGCAGAAATTGATCACCCCCATTTGTTTAATATTCTTCCTGCTATTATTCTATCATTTTATTGATAACTGTCATCTTAGAGAATGTTTGTGGACAAAGTTTTATTTCCTGTAATGTGTACATAATTAAAGGTAAATACTTCAGAAAAAAAAGTTTGATAAATTGAATAGTCGTTATAAAACTAATTTGTATTTTTTTTGCTGAAAATGCTGTGATATATTCTGAGTTTTCTTTCAAACATTTTTTCAACTTTTACATAGAATTCAAAGTAAATGTGCATATATATAAAGTATATAAAATATATAGCCCCAAGGGGCTACCTGTTAAAATCCATCACTAATTTATAAGGGTGATGTGTGGCTAAACTACTATGGGGGCAGAGAGGGAATAGGAAATCCTGTTCCTCTGGTTTCACGATCGAGAAGTGTTTGTGTAAGAGAACATTCAATAAATTCTGAAGTGGAAATGCTTTTAGTCGATGACATTTGCTCTCTGGCCTTTGTACTCATGTTCTTTGAACTTTGTATTCAGGATTAGGCTATAAATGTCATGTTGCTGTATAGTTTAATAGTCATAGTGTGCTATTTATAAACAGTTATCAAAACCAAATAAATTGTAGAAGTATTCATTGTTAAATGGGGGGAAAAGCATGTTCTGATGCAATCTACTGATCACAACTCTGCACTTGGCAGAACTGGGCCCTACATCATATATTAGAAGGTAGCAAGTTTTCTGTAGCTTGAGAACACTTTGCTTCTAGCCTTGTTTTTGTAGTAGAATATTACTGCCATTGCCACTTTTTCTGCTAAATTTGTCATATTGTTGACTAGGTAAATTTGTACTCATAAAGGAGATGTAGATCACGGCAGTTAAATCTTTTTTAGTGTGCATATATTTGTATTTATTGCACTGTCCTATAGTAGGGCAAGCAGCCATAAGGCATGCAAAGCTACATGTAAAATTATATTTCTGTATTGTGTAGTTAAAAAGCAACAACCAACCAACCCCAAGCTTGTCTGGTTGAACACTGACACACTGGTTGAATGCACTAGCACAATGCACTACAGAGAAGACCGTCTTTGGGAAATCTACACCTTTTGAATTTGTCTGTCACCTGACTGGAGAGACTGAGTCGGACTCTTATCGGATCAGTGACAATGGACAAACCTACAGAGACATTATAAAATGAGGAGCGAGCCAAGGCACACAAATTTTAAACTTCAGATGTGTTTGATACATGTGAAAAAATACAGGTGTGTGATTTTCTGCAAAACCTACATTGTATTCACACTGAGTTCCAAACAGCCGCGTTACCAAGTGGTAAAATCAACAATAAACGGGTGAGGATATTATTTTCCATGTAGGTTTCCTAGTCTTGCTGAAATTGCTTTTCATATTTTCTTCTGACTGGAATTGCTTAATGCTTTGGATCTATATGTAATGGCATATGGAGTAATTAAAAACCCAGCAAACCCAACCAATAATAACAAACCCCCACACAACCAGCCTGAAGTATGAGTGCTGCATCTTTCTCTGTTACACTGATAGTATTTTGGCACTGATGTGAACACCAGTAAATGTTGATAGCTTAGAGTCCAAGAATGGAACAGTTATTAAATGGAAATAGGGTACAAATTCACCTTAGGTATTAAGTATCACCTTAACTAGTGCACATTATAGATCCATAGCTAATTCAAAAATTCAGCTGTTTTCACCAGATCATTGCCATTCTTTTCCTATCTGCCTGTACGTTGACTTAAAAGTCCTTGCCTGCAGTTGTGCGGCTCCACCAACAGATGATGCTCACGGTTCAGTATTGAGAGCCTGTGTGGTCACCCTACCAGGAGGCTGTGCTGGGCATTTGGGAAGCAGTTCGGCAGTTTGGTTGGCTCATACAATCCAGTTTGCCCTGTGAAGTGATGTGTCTTCTCTCCTGCTACTGCCTGATATGCTTCTGGTAACTGGAGAAAGTGGTTGCAGGGGAAAAGTGAATAAAACCCTGTGGTTTCCATACTTAAAATATAGTTGGCACCTGATGTGCATTGTCCCTAACGGGGTGGGAATATCCACAGTTAAAAATGTATTTGATTTTGAAGCTACAGCGGTATCTGGGATCTGTCTCCATTACACTTTTGGAGCAGATTGTGAAGCCTTTAACTAGTCCCTAAACCAGCCCTGTGTGCCCCAAGAGTCTTTTAGTGCTGCAGGATGGGAGTAAAGACAGTCAGCGTGTTTGTATCTGTATCCAGATCACTGTGTCACTCCTTGGACTCTGCTGGGTTTGCAGCTGGTGCTTCTCCCCTTTGCAAACTGTCAGAACAGCAGCTCTGTGGCAGCAAGTGCACCAGTTAGTGGTGTGGATGGGCATCAAGCCAAGAATTTTTTGACCATGTTTATATAAAGTTTAATTTGCTCTGAAAGTAATGGATGTTTATAAACTTGATTTTTGTAGCAGCAGCTTGTTTGTAGTGTTAGTTCAATGTCTATTAAAAGACTTGAGTTTTAATTTTTGTAAATGCCTTAAATAGGAAATGTATTGTGATGTGTTCTTGTGGGGTTTCAAGTCTGACTTGTGTTATAAAGCACTATCAAAACTTAAGAGTAGAAAATGAAAGTAGTACATAGCCTTTTTAAACTTCAAAGGTATTGTTCATTTTTGGTTGTCATTAACACAATGTTCATGTCCGCACCTCCTGTTAGTACTCTCAATGTTCAGCTGCTCTCTGAAGTATTTTTTAATTAAGTCTCTTCCTGCTGTGACCTCAGCACTGCACGTTGCAAGTAGACATGGATGAACTAACAATCTTCCCTCCTAAAACCAGCGTTCCTCTATGGAAACACTGTATTGATTTCAGTCTTCTTTCTGTGAGTTTAATTAATTTGTGGAGAAGCTGAAGTGGATGCTGTGTGTTACCAGTAATGAGTCAGAGCTTCTGATCCCTGTTAGCTTAGACCTGTCTCCATCCTGTTGCTTTGAATCTTTCTTCTTGACACTTTACAGGATGGCTGCTGCTAAAAAAGGTTGAAGTTCCTTACCACTCGGAGCCAACTCGCGACGTTAAAGGCAGTAAGTTTGGGTTAGATTTTCCTTGCAAGGTTTGTTTGCCCACTGAACGATATGGTTTTTCTTTCTGTGCTTATCACTTCAGAGGTTGATTTGTCTCTTGGGCAGGGAGGGATATCATGCTCCTTAATCCATCCCAACTCTTGCTCTTTTCCTTTTGTGAGTAAGAGAAATAGGAAAAGAAGCTTTGAGAACAAGAGAAAAAAAAAGCGGCAGCAATGATTTGTAGTGAGTAACGCTGTAATGTAGTGTTACATCACTACTCTGAATTTAATTCAAGTCTTAGTATGTTAAAAGGAAGAGTGGGTTACAAAAATGTATATAGCTGAGGTGAGAGTGACTTAATCTTTCTCTGTGACTTCAAGTTTGCATTAAATTAACAATCCTGCAGAGAAATATGGAAACTGGAGTTGTTTATGGCCTCCTATAAGCTCTTACTGAGTCCTACTGGGCCTATATGTAGGAACTGGTGTTTTAAATCACACGAACTTGCACTAATTTTTACAGGACAGCTGTATCTGTCTATTCAAATGCTAAAGCCCTGGAAGTGTCTGGTTCCTATTCTACTTCAGAACTTTTCACTTTCTAGAGGGTGTTTTAAAACAGCAGTGCAGAGTGGAACAAAGACTCAGTGCTTTGGCTCAGACTCAGAAGCTGGTGGGTGCTGTGACCTGGGCTGCAGTGAGCAAACCTTCCCTGAGTTCAGCCTTTGAAAAGGAGATCCCCTTTTCTCCTGCATTTCCTCTGCCTCGTGTTTATTTTCAGACCTGGTGACACTGCTATTGGTTTCCTCCTTCTGTCGGGTTATGACTGAAGGCTGTGACTTTGGCTAAAGAAACAAAGAGATGGGGAAGGTGCAAATAATGCACCTTGAATGCTCCATTCGAGTCTTGAGCATCATCCGTGAGACATTTGCCCCTGGGGAGAGGAAATAAACATATGAACATAGCTATTTTGACTGACAATTTTTTCCCCTCAGAACTGAGAGTAAATTCAGTATTTTCCAAGGTTTCTAAGTTGCACGGGAGGTTTCCAGGAATGTGGAACACAAACAGACGTGATTGATCTCCCATTACAAAAATTTACACTTAGTCAATTTATTCAGTACAGCTCAGGATGGGAATCTGGTGATGGATAGGTTGTGCTGACCCTGCACGTCAAATAGGTTTGATGTCAGATGAATCAGAAGGAAGAAACTTACATACAAGAAGGTTGTGTTTCACTGCCTATTTACTGTTCTTCCAGAGGTTTCTGTACTTTTTTCCTTACCTAATTTGCTTTTCTGTGTTGAATGCTGCAGAAACAGCACCAAGGGCATGGTTCCAGGGGTGGCTTCCAAGCACTTGCACAAAATGCACCACAGAATTAGTCTGAGGAGGCTGGGTGGAGCTTAGGTGCCTTCCCTGTGGCAGGTCATCTGTCAAATACAGGCTTGGACTGACAAAGTGACTTTAACTGACCAGTTACTGGCTCTGGTGGGGTCATCTTGGTTGTATTATGTATCCGGAGCTTATTTATCAGAATCAGAAAAGTTCATTGAGTAAGTGAAGCTCTGGATGGGGTAGAAGCAGGGGTCTATCAACAAATTCCAGATGCGCTGTGTTTTGGGTGCATCTGATGCCTTCATCATCTTCATAGGCTTTCAGTGACCATCTTGTACTCTTTTTTCCTTTATTAGTTGAGGTTATGCTTAAATAGTGCAACAGCTCTTGCTCTCCCCACCCATTAAGTGTTAACTGCTGGGTTGTTTGTCTTTAGCCCATCAGCTTCTGAGAGTTTTGAGCCACTCCATTATTACTTTGGAGCAAGTGTGCAATTGGGTAACCATCGACCTCTGAACAAATATATTCCTTCTGCTCCTCTTTGAAAGTCATTCTGCATGCCAGGCTCCAGTTTGCCTTGTGTCAGCCTGTAACAGCTTCCAGCCTTTGCCTCTGCACCTTGCTCAGTCTCCTTTTTGTGGAACTAGAACCTCTTCCGTATGCCGTAAGCAAAAAGCTGTCAGATCTGTAGGGCCTGTCCAACAACAGCTTCCCGCATGCACAAACAAGCACCCTTGAGCTGCTTCTCCGGACTCCAGCTCAGCCAGTCCTCCTCTTTTTATTAGTGCAAGCAGCAGTCCAGGCTCCTTGCCCAGACGTTGCTACTCAACCACAAACCCAGCCAATTTGCTCTGAAGTTGCATGATTTGCTAGGGGTGCATGCCTGCAGGGGTGGAGTTGCTCTTGGCACTTTCCCTTCTCACTGCTGCGCTGATATTTGCAATTACTTCTTAACATTTTAGTGCAAAAGATGTGGTTTTGGTTTTGCCTTCTGCTGGTACCTTATTAGGAGGGGTGCAAAGGCCTTCTAAAGAAAATCCAGATTGTAAGTGGATTATAAAGAATATTGTTCCTCAGCTCTACCTGTCAGTGGAAAACTTTACAGGCTCTTTTGAGCCATAGGTTTAAATCCAAGGTGCGGTGCTGGGTGCAGCTGAGCTGAGCTGGAACATGAGCTGATCAAGGGGCTGTGTGGAAGGGAGAGCTTGCAGAGCAAAGTCAGTGTTGCTGTGGAGAGCTGTGCTGGGTCACTGCCTCTGCTGGAGGGTTCTGTGGTGAAGTCGGTCATTTCTGGGGTATTCAGTGAGAAACTGGGGCAGTTACTACGAAAGGGTTTGTTTTAGTGCTTGCCCTGAGCTGTTCTGGCCCCCCTCAGCCTTCTGACCTTCTGCAGAGAGGATTGTGCTGCTTTTGCAGCAAAGGTGGAATCAGAGCAGTTCAGTGCAGCGTATTGGGTATATTTGTAAAACATACTAAAATGTAAGGAGCTCAGTGATAGAAAACCTCGTGTAAGAAGAGACAGAAGGACAAGTTTTACCCCCGGGTATCTTGGGATGGACAGCAGTCCATGAACGTGTAGGATCTCACAGAAAATCCACGGCTGGAGAGATTTGCTTTTCAACTCCCTTCTCTTATAGGCTTATGCTAACTCATGGTATCTGTTACAGTGGTACTAGAGGTCAAAAATGGGAAGATTCCACGGTGCAGTGGATTTGGAGTTGTGTTCAGGGGAGTAATTACCACTGTCAGTGTTGTAATTCTTTTTCTAGATGTTGATTTCCTGTGCAAATGAAAGACTGCAGAAAAAGCACCAACAAACAAACCCTACAAAATGACCAAAAAACCCAAACTCAAAGATTTCCTACTTCCAGATCTTCACTGCAAGAATCTTGCCTGGATCAATATTGCTTCAGGACTGGGGTCTAAGTGCAGTGCTGCACGGTGGAGCATCACTATTAGTAATGCCAGTTAATGCCCAAATATATGTCTTTTTCATTGCTTGGCATTTTATTTTTCTCTGTTTATCCTACATTAGGATTCCATGCAGTAGTGAGGACTTTGTTGTGCATGTGTTCATCTTATTGAAATGCTTTTTTGAATTTAAATACCCATGTCCTGTTTCTCCCCACATGACTGTCCTGTGTAGGCTCCCAAGCAGTAGAACAGGCAATAAATTATCTCTGGGTCATGACATAGTAATTTAATTAGGAAGAATAACAAAACTTACAGGGATTGAAATACAGAAAAATGTTTTCGCTCAGTTTTCTGAAGAGCTTTCTGTTCAATGTTTATATATTTAATTTTGGTGTCACATGCCACATTCAACGACACTGAATAGAGAAAATACATTTTCGAGGCAATGCTTCCCATGCATAACATGTGGCCTTTTGTTGGGAAAGAATCCTTGATGCTGCAGTCAGATCATTGCACCTCCTTTGTACAAAATCATTGGAAAGAGCTGGAGTGGGAGAGGAAGGTCACTCTGGAAGTGTGGAGATGATCTGTTGGAAGATACCAGGCAGTGACGGTAACAGAGATCCTTCTCTTGTATTGACTGTGTCCTGGTTATCCCATGCCTCCCAAAGCAGCCAGAACATCCATCTCCCTGAGGGCCAGGGCTGTGGTTTCAGGCCAGAGGTGCATCTAGAGGGGGCTGTGGTGAGCCTTACATCGACACAGCACGATGGTGATGGCCAGGAGCTGGAGGAGCAGGAGACAGAGGCCTGCCAAGGGGACCCATACGAAGACAAGACAGAAGGAATTCAGCTCTTGCTGCATTCTTCTCTCTGCTGGAATAGAGCAGAGGAAAGGTCCACCAGAACTGGCTGTAACAACAGCCAGTTCTGGTGGAGCCAAAGGAGCTGCCCAGGGGCCTGCCTGGTGTGCCTGAGGCAGAGAGCTTTCCCTGGGCCTGCAGTGGTTCTACTGCTGTCAGCATTTTTCTGGGAACTGGAGGGAGGGCACTTGGCAAAAGTTTTCTGTGTCCTCTGATAAGGCTAAAAGCAGACCTGGGCCCTGAGGCTCTACCTTCCCTCCCCCTGTTCCTGGTGTGCTCATGCTTTTTATGTCATCTTTAGCCTTTCCTATGGGGGATGAAACACTGGAATTCAATCCTTCCAATTCTGCTAAAGCTGTATGGATTTTCACTCTCCCCCCATCCCAAAATATCTGCTGGATCCCCCTTGGTATCAGTGGATGAGAGTCCAGCTGTTCAGCTTTGCCTCCCTGCATGGAGGCTACCTGGATTTGGCGTCTTCAGGCAGGAGTCCTTTTCAGTGACGTGACACTGCGTGGTGGGTCCTGGTGTGCTGGGTGCCACTACAGTGGTGGCTATAAGTAAAATGGATGAATTCAGCATGTAGGGAAATAAAATAAAATAACTCTCCTGCTTCTCTGCTCTCCTGCCTGTTGTTCCGGTGCACAGCAAAGGGCTCAGCTCTGGGGAAACTTCACAGAGCCCAGTTTGAAGGGGTCTCCCAAGAGCCAGTAAGGAGCTGCAGCCTCCTTGTTTCTCACTTTCTGACACCATCCTCAGAAAGACTGAGCCCTCTGAGCTTGGTAGTACTTTTGGGACCTGCGTGTGCTGAGGAAGGAGGGGGTGGTGGTGGACTTTGCTTTAGCCTTCTCCCTTGAGAGCCATGGGTGGGATGGGGAGGCAATGCTGGGTCTGCCCAATCATCTTTGCCTTTGGGCAGGAGCAGTCCCAGGAGGAGAGGTGGCGAGCAGGGAGCCTCTGGCAGGAGGACCAGTGCGTTGGTCACAGGCTGCCTTGGGCAAGCGAGCAGGGAAATGGGGTTTGTGGGAGGGATGGCTGGTTAAAAAGGGCACGGGCAGGAGGTGCTGGGCATTTTGGCAGGGCTGAGTGAGGTTGGGTGGAGGTGTTGCTGACCTGGAAGGAAGGCAGGCTGGCCAGGGCTGAAGAACAGCATTTGCGTGAAAATCATCGTGCAGAAATAGGTCCCCTCGTCCTGCGGCGCGAAAGACTTCACTACCAACCGATAGATCGTGTTGTCTTTGCTCGCCTCAAAGCGTTCAGGGGATGTTCTCTGGTCACTGCTGAACGTGGCCCGGGACATGGAACTGATGAAGACGATGAAGTGAAGGGTCCCGCTCTTGTCCTGGCGGATCCAGAATGCGCCATTGTCCTTGCCAGTCTGACACTCCAGCTCCAGCCTCCGTCCCACCCGGAGTTGGGTGATGTCGCTGGGAGACCTGACCTTCATCTCCGGTGACTGGCCATGGATCCCAGGGCAGCCTGCAGGAGAGAAACCCTTGGTGGAACCTCTTGAGATGGTCAATGGCCTCTCTGGGCAAACTTTGTTCCCTGTCCATGGGCTGGAAGTACAAATGGAAAGGGAAGACCACGCGGTCTGGATGATGTGAAGGTTTTCTCGGAGTCCTTGCTGGGATGGTGCATGGAGGGTGCTCAGCAACCAGCCGCCCGGGCTTTTACGATGGGTGCTGCCCTTCCAGTGCCTTCTCAGGGACATTATCCCTTCCCAGCTTCTCTGAAGTGACTTCCTGAAATCACTTTTTGCAAAGCCCCTTTTTTTCTGCCCTTCTCCCTCATCTCCAGAACCACTCATCCGAGCAGTCTCTCTTCCCAGTGCAGGTGGAGCTGCAGCCACCCCTCCGGCTGCCCTTTGCCGGCTGAGGTGATGCCACCTTTCCTTACAAACTTCCTGAGCACACCTCAAAGTCAGCCTTTTTGGTTGGCTTTTTACCCCCCTGTTAACTATTCATCCCATTTTATTGCATTCAGTGGAAGGGTTTTCCTTGCCCCTCCCAGTGAAGGGACTGCACAACCCCGTGTCCGTACTCACAGAATCCCAGAGCGAGCAGCAGGAGCAGGGCAGGAGACGTGTCCATCTTCTCCGGGGGTGTCTGTGCTTGGGGCTGGTGCAGCGCAGCTGAGATGATCTCTGTCACTTGGCTTGGGAGGCTGTGCCACTCTTTGGGGAGGATGTGATGTCATCAGGACCCTACCATCAGGATGCATTCAGTTCAAGTCCAAAATGTGGGCCACTTTAACCTTATCATTTTTTAGAAGTGCTGCAAGGATTTTTCCTGGATGACTTCCCTAGAGATCCAGAGTGATGCTTTTCATGGGATCAGCTACCAGCCTGCTGTCCTCAGCCCTCTTGGGCTTCACAGCAGCTCCAGCTCCGCAGAAGTTAAAGACAAGCCCCATCCCTTGGCTGCAGGTCCTAGAATGTGTTTCTTGGGAGGGATTCTGCCTCCTGCCCTGGAGCACATTCATGGCGTCCCGTGCGCAGGGCAGAGCCCTCTGAGACACAGGGGTTTCATGGCATAGATATACATATTATTTATCTCCAAGTACATGTGTTGCTGGCACGCAGCCAGGTTCTTCATGTGCTCTATTGGTCTCTTTGCAATTCTTGTTTGTTCAATTCTTCTTTGCTATTGCTCAGCAAAAGCCTCTTTGTGCGAGGTAGTGGGTCTGGGAGCTGGAACGCGATGAGACTGCCCCTTGCACAAGTGTGTACTTGGCTTTTTCTTTGTTTTAAAAACTCGTGGTTTTCTTCTTTAACTACAGGGTCTTCTGCTCTGCCAAAAAACCTTTTTACACTTCACCAGAGAGGGCCCTTGCTGTGGCCTCTGGGTGACCACTTGCACATGGGGATGGGTGATGCTTCCTGGAGCTTTGCACACATAGAAAAAAGCACTTCACCAGCCTGCAAGAGGCTGGCCTGGTGTTTGATTTATTTCTTCTTGACTTTCCTGTTGATTGCTTTTCTGTGTGAGGTGTTTTTTTTTATTACACCTTTGCAAAGACGCTCCTTTTTTTCCTTGGTCTGTCAGAAACCAGGTGCTGCTGAGTTTGATGCTGTTGCTATTGGGGCTACTACTCAGAGCATGAGATGAACCGGCCATCTTCTCCTGGGGTGTCTGTCCTTGGGGACGGGACAGGGCAGCGCAGCTGAGATGATCTTTGTCACTTGACTTGGGAGGCTGTGCTGCTCTTTGGGGAGAATGTAATGTGATCAGGACCCTCTTGGGTAAAGTGACAATGCTTGGCATCTGTGGCAAAACGTTGAGGAAAAAAAAAGAATTTCTGAAGAAATTAGTTTCTAGTCCAGAATTTGTGATTTGCTTATTCTTTGTTTTAACTACTTGTGGTTCTTTGGTCTCACCACAGGTTGCTTCCGTCCTGCCCCAAACCCTCCTTGAGTGCTTCAGTGGAGAGGGCCCTTGCTGTGGCCTCTGGGTGACCACTTGCACATGGGGATGGGTGATGCTTCCTGGAGCTTTGCACACACAGGCTTTCTTGTTGGTTATCTTTCTCTGTAAGGTTTGTTTGTTTGTTTTCTTTTGTTGGGGTTTTTTGTTGTTTGTTTGGTTTTTTGTTTGGTTTTTGTTTGGTTGGTTGGTTTTTTTGTTTTGGTTTTTTGTTTGTTTTTGGTTTTGTTTTGTTGTTGTTGTTGCTTTTTGTTGTTGTTGTTTTATTTTGTAATTAACCCTTTGCCAAGAAGCCTCTTGATTCCTGGATCTGTCAGAATCCAGGTGCCGCTGTTTGTGCTGCCACTGAGAGCTGAGTTACAGAAAATGGTTTAGGAACTGTGTTTGTATCACTGGGCATCAGAGTGTGTTGGTGAGTGGGGAAAGCTTCTGCTGGGCTGCTGAGATGTGTGAGGGTCACTGGTGCTGTGTGACCTGTGGCCTGCAGAGCGTGGGTTGGAGGATCAGCGTGAAGATGTGTTGAGGGAGGCAGGAGCCACCCCAGAGCCTCCCGAGTTTGGCACTGGGCTTAAAAGTGATCAGGTGTGTTCTGAAACAACAAACAACAAAAAACCCCTCTGAAACAAATAAAAATGCCCAAAGCAAACAGATCCTGCTTCCATTTCTTCATCTGCTGGAAGAGGATTTCTGTGTGGGGGTCAGTACCAGAGTAGAAGGAGCACATTGCCCTTCTGCCTGGGCTGCAGGAACGTGGTGTGATGTGTAATGTGAAAAAGTGGATAAAGTGAATGAGGACAGCAAGGAAAAAGTTGTAGCTTTTTGGCAGAAACACTTTGAGTGATGGATTTTTAAGTGAAAATTTTTAGCTCAAATTAATTCAATAAGAGACCACACAATAATTAAATTGATCTCATAGCTTCAATGTTGAGGCTTTTCTATTAATTTTTTACTTCATAGTGTGTGTAGTTCTGTGGAGTTGTCATTCAGTATTTGCCCGCTGTTGTTCAGATATACTTATCTAGTCCCGAATTATTTTGTATTTTTTTTAAAGTATTAGAAACAAGTAAGTTTGGAAGAACTTTGTTTTTCTCTGATTTTCTCTACTTCCCATCTTGTTTGCAGAGAAGGAGACTATCAAAGGGTTTCTTCCACTCTCTGTTTTGCCAGGTTTTTATCATCGCCGTGACAAGAACTGCAGAGTACCCGCAGACTCTTTATCTCAGGCACCTTCATGGCAGCTTCCTGGGATGTGGGAGTGTTACTGGGCCCATCAGCAAATCCCTGGGAAGATACTTTTAGGTGAATTTAGGCTGTGGTAAGCTGGAAGCTGAAGTCTGGCGTCGTAAAGCTCAGGATGGTGTATAAATCACTGGCTTTTCCCTTACCCAAGACTTTCTCAAACACTTAACGATTATCTTTGTGAAGGATTTTAACTTTTGTGAGACTAGGAACTGAAGAAAGAAAGAAATAATGGTCATGAATCTGACTAGAATAATTTTATTTCTTTGTCTCAGTTCTTGAATTGCAAGTGTACTAAGGAAATATTTACATGAAAGACAGATCTGAAAAAACAGAACTCAGAGTAGTCCATAACATGTCCCCAAAAACCCAACACATTAAATGTGCTGTTTAACCAAAACAAGTGACAAAGATTTTTTTTAATCCCTCAGCCATTTCTGTCAGAAAAAAAGCAAATCACACCTTCCTTGCTCAGGCCAAAGTGCTGCAGAAATAGGTGAGTTGGGGGTAGCAGCAGAACCAGCCTAGCATGAGTGGAACAGTGAACCTTAGCCCCCAGGACTGTAAAACCCTCAAAAGTAAGGCCCTTTAATCCATATTTAGCTTCTCAATGCAGTCTTGTATACCATTACATGAAACAATAAAAACCCCAGGAGAGGGCATACCACAAGAAGAGGATGCGTTGAGTGAGGATATTAATTTGTAAGGCATTGTGTATCAAATTCCACCTTTGGCTGCATTCTGGGAGGAAATCGCCCACAGCCTTGAGCAGAGGTCCAGCTCATGTCCTTATTTCTCATCAGCTTTTCACTGAGGCACGTCAGCATCAGAATTGGCCTGGCTGTTGTGCCTGAACCCCATCACTGGGAACAGAGACGGCCTCTGGCCTTGGGCACTGACAGGAGAAGCTCAGGGTCTGGAAGGAGCTGTGCTTTCCCGTGCAGTTCACAGGGAAGTGCTGCTTGTTGTCTGCGTGCCTGTGCTCTCAAGGTCTTGTCTCTTCCAGTCCATCAGGGCAGAGTGGGTGAGGTGCAGTTGCATTGTGGATAACGTAGGAGATGGATTTCTGTGCTGACAGCTCCCGGGAGAAGATCCAGAAGCCAGAAGGTGCAGATGCTGATCTGTGTTAGTTTGGTCTCCTGGGTTTCGTGGGGGGCTTCCCGTTGGCAGGTCTGGAGAGAGAAGAGCGTTTGGTTTACTCAGATGGGACAGGAGCAAGGAGGCAATTAAGGCTCCTTGAGCCTTGGTCTGCAGCCAGGGACCTCCAAGAGGAGGCTGCAAAGTGTTCCTGAATCCTCTTTGTTCAAGTGAGAGATCTGCCACCATTTCCAGTAGTGACAGACACCAGAAGGATATTCTCAAGACACACTGATGGTCAATTCTTACATTAATTAAAAAATAAAGTGGGTTTTTTAAATTTACCTCTGACTTCTGCCCACTCCTGTCCTCTCATTAAGCCTTTCTCCACATTCAGGAAGGAATGAAGAAAGAAGAGCTCAGGATTTGTGGGGTTTTTTTTGACTTAGCCAAAGGTGTTAGCAATTTAGAGAGAGTTTTTCTTGCTGGAAGGTGTTGCCTGCAGAGGACTTTGAAAGGAGGCTTTCCAGACAGCCAAGGTGCACATGGAGTAATAGAAATGACTGGTCTCCATCAACTGAGAGTTTTATGCTGATCTAATGAGTTGGGGACTTGGCACCCGTTTTCAGGGAAGATTAATTGGTGGTGGAAAATGAATCCTTCTGCTGCCAGCAAGGATCGCAGGCCAGATCCTGGGGTGCTCCTTAATGGAGGGAATTGCACTATGAACTTCCAAAGAGCTTCCTTTCACTAAGAAGGAGCTGCGCAGAGCAGCAGGAATTTCATCTCTAAACAAAAACCGAAATATGCTACAATAGCTAAAGGCAGAGCTCAGTCAAGTTAGGGCTGCTGCAGGAGAGCCATCCCTGAGGAGGTGATTTCCTGACACCCCTGTATTACAACCACTGCATCAGGGCAAAACTGGAGAGCTCTGCAAGGTGATTTTCTCCCCATAGAGACAGAACATCCTTGCACAGAGCTGGCAACAGGGGTTGAGATAAGTGGAAAATGCAAACACTGTCCTAAACAAGGCTGCATGAAGAGCTCTTCCTTATCATTTCTCCCCTGGAAAGGCAGGCGAGGATCAGGAGAGTGCTGGGTGTAATAAACATCCCCTGTGAAAATGTCAGTCTGTTCCCTTTTACAGGCAGGTAAAAAAAAATGCAACCTGCCTTTAAAAGAAAAATAAATTGGTAGGGATCCATTTTCTACTAATGTTGGCGAGGGATTGTGTTAATTTGGAGAACTAAACAACAATTACCCTTGTTACTGTGAAACCATGGTTGTATAACAAGGATCAGGAATTTATCTGATTTAAAAGATGCTTTGATTGGCAAAGAATGAGGCTCCAGAGGTGTGAACGTGCTGTTCCAAAGTTTCCTGGCAACCCAGCTGTTCCAAGCACCAGCCCAGCCCTGGCTGCCCTTGAGCAGTAGTGGGGATTTCTCGGTGTCTCTCTTGCCACAAGCCCCAGGGTGCACAAGGCTTGCAAAAGCGCAGAACTGGTTTCCTGCAGAGCAGGAGAGGTGAGAAACCGGCTGCAGGGAGGTCAGTCTGCAGAAGCAAAATGTGAGCGGGCAAAAGCACTTCCTCTTCCAAAATGGGGAATTGCAAGTCTCGTTCTGCTGGTGTTTTCTTGGTGACTCGGGGTGAGGGGTGGGCTGGGGAGGCAGGAGGGAAAGCGTAAAGAAAAGGTTCCTGTGTGCCCTAGAAACTGGGTTACCCCTCAATCTATTCCTGCCTGCACTGGTGTTTCTCAGGAGAGTCATGCAAGGCTGCAGCAGCCTCTCTGCTACAGTTCCTTGGTGCCTGTTGGGGAAACAGAGGCAGGAAGCCGTGGTGCTGTTGGTCCAAAATGGTGCAGAGGGGGATTTGGCATGCAGGAACTTGCATGTAATCCATGGGGACATGTGAATGTGTAGTGATGAAACCAAAGGACTGTTTTGGGGAGGGGAAGGGATGAAATATAGTCACCCGCAGGCTGAAGTTGGGAGTGCTGCATTGGGAGCACAGAAATGTGGGTAATGATGAGCATTGGATGAGGCACAAAGTTTTTGGGCTGCCACAAGCACCTCCTGTCTTTCTGTTTCATGTCTGCTGCAGGGTCAGAGCTCAGTGCTTTGAATTACTTAATAGTTGAAAACCAAAAAAAAAAAAGCCCAAACAAACAAAAAGCCCTAAACAAAACCAAGAACAGATGACAGGAGAAGCTTCTGTTCTGTTTTGCCCTTAAGTCATTACTCAGGCCCCTCCCAACCATCGTCTATCAGATGAAGAATTTTTAGGTTGCTTTTTGGCACCTGCCTCCTTTATCTCTTGAGGGTGAGATGTTGCCAAGTTGAAGAGAAAAATGCCAACGCCTGTCACTCACCTCTTACACCTGCATCTTCGTCTTCTGGTTCCTAAAAAGAGAAGGAAAATGTTTTAGTTCAAAGGTACCAAGTGACAGCTCAGCAAAGAACCATTCCAGTGAGGTAGGGCTGGTGTTCCCCAGCAGCTGATACCTTTAAGACTAACAATGGATAAACCAAGCCTATTTTTGAGGAAATCCATGCCAGGGAGTGGTGCTGCAGCTCATGTTACCCCAGTAATCCACTTAAATATTCTCATGAATGAATCTTTAAGGTGGGTAGCAGCAGCAGGGTGAGCCTGGGAACACTGAGGGTGAATTATTTTGTTTGCTGTCTCCGGTGACTTTGGCACATTGCTGAAAATCCCTCAGCACCAATTATTAGCACAGCAGGGGAGTGGCAATGAGGCCACGTGGCATGCAAACAAGTTTAGTATGTTCTTCCCTATTTTAGCCTCTGTGTTGTTCCTTTGGGGTCTCAGGCCAGCGGTGCATCTAGAGGGGGCTGTGGTGAGCCTTACGTCGACACAGCACGATGGTGATCAGCAGGGCGATGAGGAGCAGCAGGCAGGCACCTGCCAAGGGGACCCAGATGAAGATGTGACAGAAGAAATTCAGCTCTTCCTGCATTCTTCTCCCTGCAGGAATAGAGAAGAGGAAAGGTCCATCAGGTGCTCATGGTCCATCAGGTGCTCATGGCCGGTGTTACAGCCGGTTCTGGTATAATCATTTTCCTGGGGACTCGAGGGAGGATATGTGTGCAGAAGTTTTCTCATGCCTCCTGCTGAGGCTAAAAGCAGTCCCAGCCCCCAAGGTTCTACCCTCCCTCCCCTGCTCCTCGTGTGCCCAGGCATGGGACATGCTCATGCTTTTTACGTTATCCTTAGCTTTTATTAGGTTGGATGAAACGTTGGAATTTAATCCCTGCATCTGTGATAAAGAAGCTCTATGGATCTTCTCTCTCCCTCTTGATCCCAAAATGCCTGCGGGATCCCCCTTGGTATCAGTGGATCAGAGTCCAGCCCTTCCCCTCTCCCTCCCTCCACTCAGGTTACCTGGATCCAGAGTCTTGAGGTTGGGGTCCTCAGTTATGCCACGCTTGGGGGTGGGTCCACATGTGGTGGGTGCCACTGTGGTGGTGACTATAAGTGAAACGGACAAATTCAGAATGTAGGGAAATACAATAAAACAGGTCTTTCCTGCCCTTCTGCTCTCCTACCCTTGCCAGGGAACAGGTGCTTCTGAGTTAAGCTCCAGGAGAACTTCATGGAGCCCATTTTGAAGGGGGACTTCCCCAAGGAGCATCTCCCAAGAGCCAGTAAGGAGCTGCAGCCTCCTTGTTTCTCACTTTCTGACACCATCCTCAGAAAGACTGAGCCCTCTGAGCTTGGTAGTACTTTTGGGACCTGCGTGTGCTGAGGAAGGAGGGGGTGGTGGTGGACTTTGCTTTAGCCTTCTCCCTTGAGAGCCATGGGTGGGATGGGGAGGCAATGCTGGGTCTGCCCAATCATCTTTGCCTTTGGGCAGGAGCAGTCCCAGGAGGAGAGGTGGCGAGCAGGGAGCCTCTGGCAGGAGGACCAGTGCGTTGGTCACAGGCTGCCTTGGGCAAGCGAGCAGGGAAATGGGGTTTGTGGGAGGGATGGCTGGTTAAAAAGGGCACGGGCAGGAGGTGCTGGGCATTTTGGCAGGGCTGAGTGAGGTTGGGTGGAGGTGTTGCTGACCTGGAAGGAAGGCAGGCTGGCCAGGGCTGAAGAACAGCATTTGTGTGAAAATCATCGTGCAGAAATAGGTCCCCTCGTCCTGCGGCGCGAAAGACTTCACTACCAACCGATAGATCGTGTTGTCTTTGCTCGCCTCAAAGCGTTCAGGGGATGTTCTCTGGTCACTGCTGAACGTGGCCCGGGACATGGAACTGATGAAGACGATGAAGTGAAGGGTCCCGCTCTTGTCCTGGCGGATCCAGAATGCGCCATTGTCCTTGCCAGTCTGACACTCCAGCTCCAGCCTCCGTCCCACCCGGAGTTGGGTGATGTCGCTGGGAGACCTGACCTTCATCTCCGGTGACTGGCCATGGATCCCAGGGCAGCCTGCAGGAGAGAAACCCTTGGTGGAACCTCTTGAGATGGTCAATGGCCTCTCTGGGCAAACTTTGTTCCCTGTCCATGGGCTGGAAGTACAAATGGAAAGGGAAGACCACGCGGTCTGGATGATGTGAAGGTTTTCTCGGAGTCCTTGCTGGGATGGTGCATGGAGGGTGCTCAGCAACCAGCCACCCGGGCTTTTACGATGGGTGCTGCCCTTCCAGTGCCTTCTCAGGGACATTATCCCTTCCCAGCTTCTCTGAAGTGACTTCCTGAAATCACTTTTTGCAAAGCCCCTTTTTTTCTGCCCTTCTCCCTCATCTCCAGAACCACTCATCCGAGCAGTCTCCCTTCCCAGTGCAGGTGGAGCTGCAGCCACCCCTCCGGCTGCCCTTTGCCGGCTGAGGCGACACTGCCTTTTCTCCCACAATAACTGAGCACACCTCAAAGTCAGCCTTTTTGGTTGGCTTTTTACCCCCCTGTTAACTATTTATCCCATTTTATTGCATTCAGTGGAAGGGTTTTCCTTGCCCCTCCCGGTGAAGGGGCTGCACAACCCCGTGTCCGTACTCACAGAATCCCAGAGCGAGCAGCAGGAGCAGGGCAGGAGACGTGTCCATCTTCTCCGGGGGTGTCTGTGCTTGGGGCTGGTGCAGCGCAGCTGAGATGATCTCTGTCACTTGGCTTGGGAGGCTGTGCCACTCTTTGGGGAGGATGTGATGTCATCAGGACCCTCTTGGGTAAGGAGGTGATGCTCGGCATCTGTGGTATAATGAGGAAAAAAGTATTTCTGCAGAAATTAGTTTCTAGACCAGAATCTGGGCTCGTTTATCCTTATTGTTTCTTAATGGTGCTTCAAGGTCTTTTCCTGGATGACTTCCCTAGAGATCCGGAGCGATGCTGCTCACGGCTGCGGTAGGATCAGCCACTACAGCCTGCTGTCCTCAGCCCTCCGGGGGTCCCCAGCAGCTCCAGCTCCGCAGACGTCACGGATGAGTCCCATGCTTTTGGTGCAGGCCGCACTTTGCTTTTCTTGGCAGGGATTCTGCCTCCTTCTCCTGAGCACAGTCAAGGAGTGTTGTGTGGATGGCAGAGCCCACACTATTTTGTTACCGAGTGGGACACAGGTGTTTCATGGCATAGATATACATATCATTTATCTCCAAGCACACGTGTTGCTGGCACGCAGCTGGGTTCTTCAGGTGCTAGACTGTTCTCTTTGCAATTCTTCTTTGTTTAATTCTTCTTTGCAATTGCAAATCTCCTTGTGCAGGGCAGGTGGTCTGTGAGCAGAAACTTCACGTGAGTGCCCAGTGTCCAGCGTGTGCTTTGCTTTTTGTTTGTTTTAACAGCTCATGACTCTCTCACCACAGGTCCCTCCTCTCTGCCAAAAAAAAACCCTTGTGTGCCTTTGTGAAGAGGGCCCTTGCTGCTGCCTCCAGGTGACCACTTGCATGTGGGGATGGGTGATGCTTCCTGGAGCTTTGCACACACAGTGACAACAGTTTCACCAGCCTGCGAGGGGCTGGGCTGATTTCTTTCTTTCTTCCTGGCTTTCCTGTTGATTGTTTTTCTATATGCATTTTTTTTTCCGTTACCCAGTTGCAAAGAAAGCCCCTTTTTCCTGGGTCTATCAGAAAGTAGGTGCTGCTGGGTTTAATGCTGTTTCTATTGGGGCTCAGAGCTGAATAACTGTAAAATGGTTTAGGAACTGGGTTTATTTCTCTGGGCTTCAATGCGTGTTGGTGAGTGAAGAAAGCTCATGTTAGGCCTGCTGAGATGTGTGAAATTCATGCTTTTCTTAGGCTGGGAGACTTGTGATGTCTACCTTAAATAGGGCAAATAAAAGTAAAATGGAAGTGAATGTGCTGGCCAGTGAGGAGGGGTCAAAACATTTGTCAAATATAGGTTCTCACTCTGCTGTAGAGTAAGCATGCAGTGCATGTCCTCAGAGGTGTGGTGATGGATGTGCTGGGAGAACCTGTAGAATTAAAGGATCATCCAGGAAGATCTACTGCCCGTCTTAGTAGGGGTATCTCACTTCTTTGTTGTCTCTGACAAATAGTAAATTTTATTATTAATTGGTCCAGGGTACCAAACTGGCACCCAGAAAATCCTCTCCTCTGTGTAGAGGTGTCCTTGATCTTGGTCCTCTTTGCTCACAGATTGAGCTGATTTCCAGGCACAGTCACCTTTTCCTCTGCTAATGAATATATCCTTTAAAGGCAAGGCAAAAGCTTATTATGGTCAGCTGGGAGATAGAGCTGCAAGAGGGCTGTCACACATCGCGTTTTTACTGACTTTTGTGATAAGGTGTTGTGTAGCACAAAGGTATTTCTATTTTGCATAGCAACAAAGAAGAAAAAATAAAGTTGCAGTAGCAATTATTCGATTAGGAAAAGCTCCAGGACATAAGCAGGACCTCCAGGAAAAAGCTGATTTAAACTTGTATAAATAATTTAGATTGGTTAATGTAAGTTTAACACTGATGACCAACTCCAAAATTGGGAGAGGGTGGCTAATCAGATTAATTAAGGAATCTCCTTGATTTTCGTGTGTTCTGGTTTGCCTATTTGTCCTCTAGACAGTATTTTAGAATAGGCTGTCATTGTTTGACTGAGGACCTAAGCCAAATCAATGAACACTAGCATTAATAACATGTTTTATTAGGAATTTACTGAGTAATTTCTGTTGTAGTGTCACTGGTATGATATGAGTAAGGAAGAAAAAATACTCAGACAACCAGTTACTTCTGCAGAGCATCATACAAGAGAAATCAGGAGACCAGACAGGTTGATTAGAAAGTAGGAGGTAATTTCTTTTTTTCTCCCAAACCTACATATAAGTTTAATTTTACTCGCAGCTAAGGTTACAGGATTCTGATTGCTGGTGAACTCCAACCTAAATTGCTTATGACTGAGGTTTATCTTTATATACTGGGGCCAGCCTAGGTCTTTATTTAATTAATGTCAAATAATTAATAGAAGAGAGGAACAAGGAGACAAGAGGAAAAATCATGCAGGGATGAGACAGAGTAACAAGGATCCACCTGGTTTTGATCTGGGCTTAGCAGGAGGTGAATTTAGGATTCATTTTCTCTGCTTTCTTACATCCATTTTACAGAGAAAGAATGGAAAATGAGAGGGAGCTGAGGTACCAGAGCTGGAGAACATGCTGAGTTTTGGATATGTTTGATTTCTCAGTCATTTTGTGAAAAGATCTCAGGGACTTTTTCGTGGGGCAAGAACCTTTTCAGTTTCTCAGTGTCAGTCATAGCAGACACTGCCTGGGTGTCTCACAGTATTGCGTGCCTGGTGTCCTTTGGGGACACGGGAGTCACGCTGCCATGGTCAGTGAACAAAAAAGGAGCACCAAAATGACTGTTCTCCATCAGATCCATTGTTGTGTTGCCCGTGATGTCTCCCGGTGCTCCAGAAGGACATCCCATTGCCAAGCAGTGATGCCACATTCCTGAGGACGAGCAGGTGCTGTTGGATCCCTGCGAGTGGTCAGTGATGGTAACTCAGGAGTGACACCAGACTGTCTTTGCCACAGCACTGCTGACTCTTCCTGTTCTTAACCCTTGAAGCATTGCATTAAAACTTCCCGTTCCACTTTACTAAGGAGGAATGGAAAGTTTTAATGAAGATTTCAAAATTTAGTCGCGAACTACAAGCATTGTTTTTCAAACGGAGGGAAAAACACAATGTTGAGACTCTAGCACACAGCTTTTCCGGTGTGAAGTGAAGCTGTGGTTTATGAGCCACTTGCTGCCCCCCTTTTCTTTGCAAAGCTGCAGCACTTAAAGGGGTTTGCAGAATGTCAAGTGCAGCAGTCACCCACCAGGTACTCACACTATTTTTCCACTGTAGCCGCGTGTTTCCAGTTTGGTGGCCAGTACTGCCCACTCTTCTGGGTACTCTCAGTGTGCAAGTCACGTACCTCAAAATCCGGAATGCAAACCACAAACACTCCTGCACTCTCACCTCTCTTTGGTATAGTCCTTTAACTGACCCCAGGGTTGGAAATCTCCATAATCTCCAGGCTTGTTGGTACCTCAGCTGAAAGTTTGATAGGAGACCTGGATGTGTTCAGGGTTTTCCTTGCAGGGCCTTCCCACACCTTCTCTCCTGATGCTGCAGAGCTCATTTGTGCATTCAATAAATCAGCAATCTGTGACGGCTTCTTTTGGGGACTGGTATCAATGTACTCTGCCTGTGCCCCAGCTGCAGTTAACAGTGGACAGGCTGGTTTTCTGCCACTCCAATCGAAATACCACAGATTCAGACCAGAATTTAAAAAGACCTAATGTTTTTCTATCTGGATATAGACTTACGAAAAGGTAAATTATCTTCTTGGCTCCAGTGTATAATTTTTTTTGTCCGAACAGTTCAAGTAGGTGAACTGGTCTCGTTATCTCATTTCCAGTTCCCACAATCAGATTTCTGTTGGGTTTGAGGCACCATTTGATTGTTGTCCTCAGAGTTCAGCTCCCTTCCAGGGTCTCGTAGCCTTGGTGTAACAGCTGACTTCTTCTGTTGCCACCAATCCAGAGTCTTGCCATGTCTGGTCTCCTTCTTTGCTGCACACTGACCTTCTTCCCCAAAGACCTTAGGCAGGAAATCCTGCTGGAGATTCCTTGGAGAGTTTCTGGGTCCATCTGTGTGGTGCAGGCGGACTTTCCCAGAGCGGGGTATTGCTGTGCATCTTTACTCTTAAAATATTTAAGAGGCAACTAATTTCCATAGCAGGTTTCAGCTAATGGAATGGAGGAAAGGTTCCCATTTCTGTTCTCCACCTGTCCTGCTGGCAGAGCTGGCAGGATGGAAACCCATCGCTTGCTGGAGACAACTTACTTCATCCATTTTCTGGTCCTATTAATAGTGTTTGCTGGCTTGTACAACTTATTTATTCTCAATTTTGCATTTACTTGAAAAAAACTCAACCCTCTCTGTTGAATTAGACCTGTGAGATGCAACCGTAAGCCACAATACCCTGATCAGAAGGGTCAGAGTGGGAGGGATGGTGGCATCAAGAAGCAGCAGCTGGTTTAATGCTCTCCTGCCATCAACAAAACAAACTAGATTTGGTGCTGAGCTTCACTTTTAACAGCCTGATCCCCACCAGTACCGTGAAGAGAAGCGTGTGATTACTCTTCCCATGCCTGTTCTCCTACAGGCGCCACTCCCACCCTGTTTGTGAGTGTTGGACTCAGAGGTCAAATGGCAAATCACGTCTAAAATTCTGCAAACTTTATTTTTATGCACAATTATTTCCTCACATTTATGTGTTGTAAATACAGAACTGCAGGAGGATTTTATAGAGACTGGGCAATACAGGGGCAGGTGAAATTTGGAGCGGGTGATTGTGAAGCGTTGTGTGGAAGGAAAACCAGTCCTGACTTGACTATAAAACTTGGGTTAAGACAGGTACTACCATTGTCCAGCAGGAAAAGCAAATGGATGTCAGCAGGTAGGAAGGAAATCAGGTATCAAACAGAGAATAAAACAGAGAACACAGCTTTGCCCTTGTATGGTCCAGTGGTCCAGTCCATGGCCAAGGCATGGTCCAATGCACTGCAAAAATCCTCAATGCTGTGTGTTGGTCTGACCCCTCATCTCACAGAGAGGACTCAAAAAAGACGTAGTAGAACAAGAAAAGGTTCAGAGCAGGACAAAATGTAGGATCAGAGGCCTGGGATGGATTTTGTGTGGCAGGCTAGGACTCTTTACCCTGAAAAGATGATTTGAGTGGGTATACACTAAAGGTCTCCAGAACTGTGAGTGGCTGGAAGGGAGTGCAGAGGGTTTGATTATTCCCTGCCTTTTCCAATACAGAAAGTAAGGGGCATCAAATGATGGTGGGTAAGGCTGAAAGCAAAAGAAATCCTTCACCCAGGGATGTCCCTGACAAAGGACACTTTGGATGCAGAGCCTGGGCAAATGCTTGGAAGAGAGGGTCATTGTGGGTTACTCAATAGACAGCAATAGGCTCAGGAAATCTATTTAGTTTAAAACTGAATATTAAGGGAGAGTGTCATATATGATTCTCTTGTCATTATTCCTCAGCCATCTGCTCATAGCCAGTGTTGGAGACAGGATGGTTGTCTGGATGAACCTTTGCTCTGAACCAAACCAGTCATTTTTATATTCTTAAATGTGAGATCTCATTACAATGTGTCATTTTAAGGAAGCCATTTGTTACAAAACTCCACATCAATTTCCTCTGAAACCCTATTAATTTTCCAATTATCTCATTCTTTAATGCTGGACACTTTAATCTTCCTTCGCTGTTCACCCTGCACAAGGACATTTATCCCAACAACAGGTCCTGTGGTTTTTCACAAGAGAACATTTATCCCTCTTGGAAAAGGGATAATGGCCAGGAAAGATGTTTGACCCTGGTAAACTACCTCAGTTTGTGTTCCAGCTTTGGGAAAGCAAGGAGTGACCCAGGTTTGGGGACCAGGAGAATTTGCACAGAGGCAGCTTCCTTCCCCTGGCATCTCCTTGGGCATGTCACCTCGGGCTCTGCACAGTGGGATGTGACCCATGTTTTTAATTCTATCAAAATCATCCTGTCTATGGCAGCGATGGGTGTCAGATTAAAACGAAAGAACCTGAGGAAATGCATCTATTTCAGTAATGGCTGTTCCACCACTGCTCTGACTCATTTCCTCCTGCATCCAAACGACTGAGACCTGTGTTTTAATAACAGCAGTGTCATTTGCAGCTCATTGCTCAGGGCAGGAACATACAATCCCAGCCAGCCCCCAGGAATATTTTGCATCAATTTTTTTTTTAAGTGACCAATAGGAAATATCCCAATTTGAATTTTGCATTCAGTGCTGATGTTAAGGCATAATGTTTTGAAGCCCTGTAGCTGGATGTCAGTACAGCCCAGCACCTCTCCCTGAGACATCAGTCAGTGAGTTTACCTCGTGCTTGTGCTGGATGATTGCACTTGGACCCTGTTGAAGAATGGCAGCAGTTCTTCTGTGACCCTGCCTGTGAGCCAGGAGCCCCCAGAGCTCAACATCTGCTCCCTGGTGTGCCTGAAGAGGGGTCAGATATTGACAGGACAAGGGGAAATGGCCTCGGGTTGAGCCACGGGAGGTTCAGTTGGATATCAGGAAAAATTTCTTCACTGAAGGAGTGGTTAAGATTTGGAACAGGCTGCCCAGGGCAGTGGTGGAGTCACCATCAGTGGCAGTGCTCAAAAAACAAGCAGACACTGCACTTTGGCATTGAGGTATTGGGTCAAAGGTTGGACCTGATGATCTTGGAGGTCAAATGATTCTCTGAATCTGTGCTACGGTGGCACTCAGCTGTGGTGCTGCCGTGGGCTGTGCTGCCACGTGGAAGAGCAGCACTCACCCAGCTCCTCTGAGGATGCTGTGCCTCTCCCCAGAGGCAGCTGCCCAGCAGGATGGTTTTGTGCTGCATTTCATGCTGCCTGCACAGCCCACAGCCCCGGCTCTCCGTGCTGGCAGGGCGCAGCCGGATGTGTGGTGGGTGAGATCACACGCGTAGCTCTGGGGACAGAGATGTCTCTTAAGCCACAGCCCTCGTCCCTGCTCAGCCTTGCGGGGAGGGAGGGTGGTTGCACACCAGATTTTGGTGCCCGACCTCCTGGCTGGATGTTTTAACCACCAGCAGAGAAGAGGAGCAGAAAACCCAGCGCGGCTTGCAGCTGGGGCAGGGTAAGGCTGGCTCCACGCTCGCAGCGTGGAGGAAGGGGTGGGACGGGGCAGGGGCTGGCCGCAGCACGGTGCCCGTGGTGGCTGCCACCAACTTGTGGGCTCAGCGCAGAATTTTGTAGGTTGGAGAAGATCTTTAAGATCATCGAGTCCAACCCTTAACCCAGAGCTGCCAAGGCCACCCCTAAACCGTGTCCGCAAGCGGCACATCTGCATGTCTTTTAAACCCCTCCAGGGATGGTGACTCCACCACTGCCCTGGGCAGCCTGTGCCAGTGCCTGACAACCCTTTCAGTGAAGAAATTTTTCCTAATCTCTCGCCTAAACCTCAGCTGGCACAACTTCAGGCCATTTCTTCTTGTCATCACTTTTCTTTGGAGGTGTCCATTGCTCCCAGTGTTCTACAGAGGGAAATCCAGAATTTTCTGGTGTTTCCTAGCAAAGCTCAAGCCCTTGAAAAACTCAGTATCGCAAAACTTCTCCAAATTTCTGCAGGATCGAGTTTTCTGCTGCCTGATGCAGAGGCTCGGTCCAGGGCAAGACAAAATTTAGCCCTGACTCATTACTGGAGCCTAAAAGCCAAGGAGACCAACTCAGAGGTGCCTGTGTCAACCTGGCTGCCTGAGAGCCCCCACCAATCCAGGGAGCTTTTGGGAGAGGATGGAGAGGGCTTTGCCATCTGAACAAATTTGCTTTTCGTATTGACTTCCAGCTGAGTGATTCATCTTAGGGGTTTGGGGGTTTTATGGTAAAGGAATTAAATAATTTCGCTGTGTGAGATCCCTGTTGCAGCAGCACTTAGGTATGCTGTACCTGGCAGAGAAAAGATTCTGAGCTGATGTCATCACAGCGATTTTTTTGGGGGTGTTTCATTTATTAACTAGATCAGGAAGTGTAAATAGCAATAATGATACTCTCTCTTTTTAAAGCGTGATGCAGCCCCCTTTCACGCACATGTGTATCTTAAAGGCTCTGTGAGAAGTTGAACTTCAGTAGAAAAACACAAATGCCTAAGGGAGGAATGTTAAGGCTCCTGTCATCTTGGGAACATTTAAAGCTTGTGTGACTTTTGCTTCCTGTGGAAGAACCACTGGTGTATGAACTCAAATCAACCTTTCTCACAGCAAGGCAGTAGAGGAGCAAAATACATACGTTATATTAATTTATTTTTGACTTCGTGCAATATGTGTTCCACTTAAATGAATGCTGGAATAAAAAATATTTGTTTATAATCCCACAGAAGCTGCAGATCTCACCCTGAATGCACTCACTATGGATTTATTGATAACACAAGTACTGGTTATTTCAGCAAATAATACATAATTTCATAACTGAAAATTGTCTTAAATAATAATTAGAATAGTATTTTAAAAAACATTTCTGGATTATATAAACCAGAGATTTAACACATTGCTATTTTTGGCTTATTGAATGAAATGCAGTGAATTCCAGAGAAATAAGGGCAAGCAGTACTTAGGCTGCTTGGAGGTAGTTTTCTTTTCCTCAGTAGTTTTTTTTGGGGATTTCCTTGCAGTTTCTGGGACACATCTGATTTTATATGGTGAGAGAAAAGGACTTTTAGAAATTGCCATTTAACGGATCTGATCTGAATGCTTAGAAGTCCTGCTGTGAATCCATTTCTTCTGCCAGGAGAACGTATTTAATAAGCAGCTACAGTGCACAGAACTGTTCTGGGTGAGGATAAATCTGAGGGAATTTAAGCAGCACCCGTGGATAATGTATATCCTTTCTTTTTGCGCAGATTTCAAGTTTAATCATATAATAGAGGTGTTATTCAGCCTTTCTTTGTTAGTGTGCCTTACTCAGCAGTTTATGCCTGAAAATTTATTTTTTTTGTCTATTAGGAGCTCTAAACTCAGAGATAACTTTACTCTTGTGCCAATAGCTTGCTTTCAATTGAATGTTTTCAACTGCACTTGATTTGATTTACTTTTTTGTATCATAAAAACACAGAACCATCCACATAAAAATGGCAGGGCATCTTAAAAGCATAAAGAAAAATCAAGCACTTTCAATATTAGATTAACAACTGAGATATTCTGTAAAGACTGGCAATTTTTAAAAATGCATGTACAAATCTTTAACAAAACCATGAAAACTATTTACTGCAATGCCTGAAATACCTGTGGTTTTGCTCTGTATCTACGTCCTTTGAATATTTTAATGCTTTCAAGGTCTGCACTCTTTATTGAGAGAATAACTGGATTTTTTTTAGTAGTATAGAATGTGTATTCTATATATTCTTTATATACAGTCTATATATTCTATATATAACATATGTGGAATATGTTCTATATAGAATATATATCATACACATTCTATAAAATATAAGAGAAGTAATAATAATAACAGCAACACACTATTGCAACATGTAATTTTTGATTTCTTTTACAATTCTTTGCCCAGTGACTTGTGGGGATGAGCACAACACAGGTGAAGTTTTGTTCTTGAACCCATACATCTGCAAAACCCTCCTTGTCCTATGCAAAAGCCTTTTGTCTTTGTCCAAAGTTTGTAATCCTTTTGTCATTTAAGCTGAAATCCTTCATTTACTGCTGAAGTGCAGTTTTGGGGTTATATATAAAACCTCATTACTTTGCCTTCTAGGTATGGGTGTTCCTTGCTGCAGGAAGGTTCCTCACTGCATGGTGACAGTGGAAGACAGGAGAAGGCTGATCCATCCTCGAAGGAATCAAGGAATAAATTCAGGACCCTCATGTGCCAGGACGTCATGGCTGAAGTGACACTGTGATGGACAATGCTGTCACCTGTACCCCGCTCTCCATGGATCCAGGGATCATGCTTCTAGCACAGATGCACAGAAACTCTTTCTCATTAATTCTCAAGTTGGAAACGACACGCCACGACTTATCATGGCATCCTTGACCCTTGGTTGCCATCGTTGTTGTTGTGCTCTCAGCATAGAAGTTGCAGATATCAGGGGACTGGGATAATTTTCTCAGCATCTTTTTATTAGTATTTCTGTTTCTTGCTTATTTATGCTCTGGGAAAAAAAAAGTCTACGAAATGGGAGGTGATTTTTTTCCATCAGCTCTCACAGTTGTGAAACCTGCTGCTAAAATCTTGGCCAGGTTTACTGTCTAAAACACTCTATTGATGATTATAGAAATTACTATTATTTTTTCGTAATTTCTACTGGTAAACTGCCCAAACCTGTGTTTCAACAGGCCAGACAACATCCTTGGCAATTGCTGTTCTCTCCTGTTTTCACTGCACACAGGTGATGTGGAGTCTGGGTGGCTTTTGGTTTGGGTTTGTTTTTTTTTTCAGATTACAGAGGAAAAGTGTAGACTAATTGAGGAATTCAGACATTGAGCAAATTCTTTGCTGTGGGTGGGCAGAGAGCTGAGGGGTAAATCCCTATCCTTTGTGCTCGTGTTATTGGAGTTGGGATATAAGTGGCTGAAGTCTATCAAGACAAGATGGTGCTGTCTTGGTGAGGGGTTTCAGCGAAAATCAGACACTGTGAGGGTGTCCTGAGTGTGGAGAAGGAGAAAGGAAAAGTGGGTTGGGCAGGGTTATCCCTAAGGCCACTCACCTTCCTGTGGGAGAGGAGGATTGGGCTGTGCAGCCTGTATTTGCTGCCCAGCCCCAGTCCTGGCCGCTTGGCCATGGGAGGTCATCTCCTGTGCTGGGTGGGAGGTGGGAGAGCTGAACAAGGTATGGACATTAAGGTCAGGACACCTCAAGTGTGAGAAAGGGAGCTAGGATTTCAAAAGCAGCTGCAGGCAGAGGGAAAAACTCTGTTTTTTAAAGAATAAACCTTTCCCTGTGGCAAGTTTCGAAGGAGTTTTCTTACAGCTGTCCTGAAAAATGTACTTATCATAAAAACCATCTGCTGCTGGGGTGAAGCTCTGCTCGCTGGGTGCTTGCAGGGTAGGAAAATGATGGTTTTTAGTTCATTTGAGCGCTCACAGAGGATAAATTGTGATGTATGGGAATCAGAGATGCTCAGAGTCCCCTCCTGCAGCACCTGTGGTGGGATAGGGGGTTGTGCTGGTGACCCCACAGTCATCAGCTGGGTGGCCTGAGAGCTCGGGTGAGTGTCACAGCCTGGGGAAGCTGGCTCGGCACGATCCACTGCTGGCTTTATCACTGCATCGTTTAGGGGAAGCACCCACAGCTGGGCTTGAGACCAAGAACTCTGGAAAAATCAGTATTAAAGTGGAAAGTAGCAGCTCGCCGTGGTTGGGAGAGGAGGGAGGGCAAGGCCAGAATGATGCTGCTCTTGACACTGTGATTCTTTGCACCCACAAGCTCGTCCCAAGACTGTGTTAGCCCCAACACTGGGGACTCTGGACCACCTTCCCCTTGTCCTCACTGTAGCTGGCACAGTGCTGGTGCCTGTGTGTGAGCAGATGCGGGGCTGGGGGTGCATCTGAGGGTGAGTGCTCGCTGCCTGCACTCAGCTGGCAGCTGAATTTCCGGCCCCAGCTCTGCCTTGGAGCCCTGAGCAGCAGCTGAGCCTTGTCACCACCCCCGGGGAGACCTCCCCTGCTTCTGGCATGGCTCGGGGCTCTGCACACAGGGATGTCACGGAGGGCTCAGCACACGGGCATGTCACACGGGGTTCAGCACACACAGGTGGCACTGAGGGCTCAGCACACACGGGTGTCACTTGGGGCTCAGCACACCCAGGCATCGCTCAGGGCAGTTCCCGCTGGCCATGCCGTGCTGCTGGGCTCAGGGCCAGCCCCTGGAGGCCTCTGTTTGTTCTCAGAGGTGGTGTTGACCTTCAGGCTGTGCCAGGTGTTTGGCCTTGTGTGCGTGGCTTTGTCTGGCTTTCCTCTCCCACTCCTGCCTGTTTGCAGTCTCCCATGGGAGAAGACACCCTCCCAGATCTGCTCCCCCGTGCAGCTTTTGCTCTGCTTTAACTCTTTCTTGGTTGGAGGCCATGGGTCCTTGCTCGCCACACCGAGCAGGACCACGAGACACCAGCCTGCAGAACAAAATAACTGAGTGATATATTCACTTTTGATGTTGAATAAACCTGCGCAGTGTCTTTACGAGCTGCTTCTGCCCCGTCCCTGCAGGTTGATCTCAAAGTGTTTGTTACCAAAGTTTTATCAACAAGTATTAACAGGAGCAAAAAAAAAGGACCTTTGTGCTGTCCTACAGATGAACACAGAGAGCCAAGGAGCTCATAGCCTTCCAGCCCATCTGAATCCCTTTGGTACAGCAGCCCCCTTCCCCCTGTGCAGTCCCAGCCGTGGCATTTGCCCTGCTCAGTGTCCTTTGAGAAGTGCTCAGGATGCTGCAGAATCCAGCTTGGTCCTTTTGCCAGCTGTTGTGTTAAGGAAAATGTTGAAGTCGTGGTCTGTCGCAGGAAAGAAATGTCTGTTTTGTGGTACAAGCCCACGTCTGTCCCCTGCAATGTCCTTCCTGGGTCCTGTCCAGGCAGCGCTCAGCATCATGCAGGGCAGGGTCTGTGGCTTCTCCCTGCCTGTCCGAGGCAGGGGGGCCGGTGGGATTTACTGGGATTTACTGCCTGTGGATGCGAAGCCACAGCCTCCGCCGCAGACCTGGGAAGAGACGGTGGCCATCAGCCCCAGGGCCCTGCCAGCTCACCATCCCGCTCCTGGGCTGTCCCAGGGCCTGGCACCCCTCAGGTGCTGGCAGGATACTCACGGTAGAGGTGGTGGGCGATAGGGATCAGGCCCAGCAGGAGGAGCAGGACACCAGCGGCCAGTGGGATCCAGACCAGGGGACTGCAGAGACCTGGAGAGAGGAGAGGACTCAGCACCCGGCACCACCCTGCCCCGGCAGCTTTAGAGGATGGAGTGTGGGGTGGGGAAGGGAGAAAAACAAGGCACGTCCTCAAAGGGGCAGCGGAGGACGTGACCATCCCCCTGGGGTATCCTTTGAAGGATGCATTACAGAATCACAGGATAAGTAAGGCTGGAAGAGACCACAGTAGATCATCTGGTACAGCCTCCTTGCTCAAGCAGGATCATCCCAGAGCACATGGCACAGGATTGTGTCCAGATGGCTTTTGAATATTTTTGGTAAGGGAGACTCAACAGCCTCTCTGGTCAACCTGTTTCAGTGCTCAATCACCCTCACAGTAAAAAAGGCATTGCAGGGAACTTAGCTCTTGAGGTCACAATAACCTAAACTGAAACACGTCCTGCCCCCTAAACCTGTGTATATCCCAGGGAATCCCTCCTACAGGCAGAAGTCAGCTCTGTCCAGAGCAGTGGGTCTATCTGGACCCAGACACCCACTCCTGCAGGGTGACATTGTTGCCCCTACCCCAGGACAAACTCCCCAGGACAAACTCCAGCTGAGCCCTGGGGACCCCAAGAGCTCAGCAAACCCCTTTTTCCAGGCAGCCTGAGCTGAGCCAGTGCCATACCTTTCTTGCTGGCAGCTTTGCTTTCGATTATCCACGGCACAGGCTTTTTGGACAGCGGTGTCTGCGTGGTCTTTGGAGGCAGAGGCAAAGCATCAGCTGGGGGATACGGAGAAAAAGAGGATGGTCAGTGAGGCTCTGAGTGCAGCAGAGATCTCCAACAGCAGGCAAGAAGGGCTGGAAAGTTTGGGCCTTGGAACAAGCCCCAAACCTGTGAACCCTGCAAAGGGCTGTGTCACTCAGAGGAGTTGGGAGCTTGACCTGAGCCTCTCAGTGGCCACAGAAGCTACCAAGAGCTTTTAAAAGTATTAATAAAACAATGTACCAGGTAAAGAAGGGGAGAAGGCTAAGGCAGGGAAAAACCACAAACTTGCTTGAGTGACATTTGCTGCCAAGCATCATCTCATCATTGTTGCACAAAATCACAGGTAGGAGGAGATTTCAGTAGCACTGGGAGGTTTTAGGGGATCCCTGGATCTTTTGCTTATTCAGATTGCTCTAATCTTTGCTCGGCATTTGATTATCTTTCTTTCTGATAAAATGAAGGCAGGATTTATTATGGTGTGCTGAATTACAAGGCAGCACATTCATTTCTCAGTAAAGTTGGCCAGGAAAATATCCCAGTAATGTCATTAAATAGCTGCATGTCTGACTGCTCAAACCACACTTATCCAAAAATTTAGGTGATTGAAAACTACTTTTTTTTCTGTTTCTACCCAGGATATAAATTCCTACAGAAACTACCTTTCTTTTACATGAAAAGATGAAACATCAGGGCCCTGGGATTTATCTGGACAACTTCTCCCTTACATTATAAAAAGCTTAAAGAAAAGAAACTTAAAGACAATTTGTTTTATCATGAGAACTAAAAGGAAAAAAAGAAAATATCCAGCAAAGCCTGAGTCCTCCCAGAGCACCTGCTGCTGTTTACTTTTTAATTGGTGTCCTTGATCAAGCTGAATTTCAAGCCTGTTTTTCACACTTTGAACAGAGATATGTGCCCAGTTGTTACAAAACAATTCTCCTTTATCTTAAACCAGCTTTTCTCTGAGCCTGCAAGAATCCAAAAGGGATTTCTCATCCAGTTCAAGGTACAGAGTATATTTGCAAAAAAACCCAGAAAAATTGAGACACTGGGTCTGCTTTAGAGTCAGAAGCTGTGGTGGCATTTTGGTTAAATAAGTTATTTGTATCTTAGTTAAATAAGTTATTTGTCTCCCTAAAAGTCTGCAAACATAAAAGCTGAATCCTACTTCAAATACGTTAATTTTTCTGCATCAACTCCCGCTCTGTGGCCAAAGGGAAAATGGGCTGAAAAGAGCCTCTGTATGACCCAGATGTCTGTAAAGCCTCTCTCCCCCCATAACACCTGCAGAAAGCTCTGATTTCTGTTTGGAGCTCCCCGAGGATAGTCGGTTGTGAGCTTTGAGGAATAAATCCCATTTCAGTATTTTTTGTGAAGGGTGGCCTTGAAAGCTGCCATCAGATCCACCCCAGAGATGTGAGGGATGATATTCTCTGGCCTTGATGCTGCTCTTGTTACTTGGAGTGAGGGTAAGGAAGAATTATGGCATGGAAGGACCTGAGCAGGGCACACATGCTGCTTCTCATCCAAATTACTGCAGGGGATGAGAAAAACACAGGGCATGGCAATATCAGGAATTCCCATGGAAATCCTAAAGCACTAGGATCAGTGCTGTGCTTAAGGCATGACCACAGCAGAACAGATGCTATTACTGACTATCACATGCAGCTGACCTAAAATTTAGCTATTTTCTGTATTCTCTGCTTTGCCTGGCCTCATAGATCTCTTCAGAAAAAACCCAGAGACACAAGCTTGCATCTCAAAATTGGTAAGAATCTACCAACACTCATCACCCCTTACGCTGGGGACCTTATCACAGCCTGCTGCTGGCACATTTTGGAACCCCGGGGGTGCTGCTTACCCACACTGAGCTGTGTCCCGCTGCCCAGGAGGAGCTGGGAGGACTGGGAGACGGAGCAGTAATAGGTGCCATTGTCCGAGGGGTGGAGGTGGCTGATGTGCAGGCTGTAGGAGCTGTGGGACCTCGCCTCATGGACACTAAACTTGTCCTGGCTCACGTTTGTGCCGTATGTGGTTTTGCCCAGCGTGTTGGAAAATACCAGGAACTCGAAATGTTGCCTCTCCTGGCTCCAGCGGTACCAGTACACCCCGGTATGCTCCTTCTTCAGCTCACAGAGGATTTCGGTTTTATTGTTAGTTTGGGTTAAAATATGTTCCGGAGTTTGGGTTAAAAGTAGATTTGCATAAAAACCTAAGGAAAAAAGAGACAGGAATATGTAGTTATTATTTCGTTATTTTTCTTCCATGCTAAGTACAGATTTTCTTTATGGACTTAATAAAATCACGTAGACACACAGATCAGGGGGTCACACGAGTGAGAAACAGGAGCATTTTTATCAGGATGCTCCCATATTCCCTCAGAGGTCTTTTTGGGTTCCCCAGCTATTTTTTGGTCAAGCCAAATTATAGAGGCAGAGTTTTCTCTGTAAACACTTATCTGGGGAGGAGGCTCACTGGCAGGGAGAGAGATGGAGGGATGGTTTTGAGGGTGTTCTCGGGGCTGTATATGCAGGGAAGAGCATCTCTGCCTGCTCCTGTGCATGCCCCTCTTCTGCCCTCCTTACCTTTCTCATTTTTCAGACATTTCACCTCTCTTTCAACGTATTTTTTTTGTGCCTCTTAACTGATTTGCCAGGTTTTTCTTCTAACAGACGCAACACTGATAAGCATCTCAGGGGCAGAAAAAGACCAAAAAATGTGCAAAACATCTCAAAATGAGACGATTTTGTATTAGCTTTCAGACAATAATATTTTTCAAAGGAATTTTGAGATGTGGGGAGGTAGAGGGAGTGAGGGGCAGCGGTGGGGTTCAAAGCTTTGGTTTGGCATCACAACGCCCTGTTTGGGCTTTGAAGCTTTTGTGGAAATTATCTAAGTCTTGTTTGGCCCAGGCAGATGTGAGGGGTGTCTGTGTGAGCGAGAATGTGTCCTTGTGGAAAGGATAACAGGTAACTTGTGATCCTTTCTGTTCAGCAAACAGTCCTGCAAAGCTGCAGACACTCCGAGACCGAGTGAAAAACAGCCCTCTGAAGATAAGGAGGCTCCCGCTTCCCCCGTCTCTTTCCCAGGCGTGTTTTAAAGCTGTGCAAAAAGCTCAATAATACGTGTTTCTTGTCTTTTTTTACCTTAAAATGTTCCTTTTCTTTCAAAATCCCGAAGTTGCTTACAGCAGTTTTTGCAGCCTCGTGCAGCCCTGCAAACCCAGTGGTGTGGGGATGGGTTGGCATGACCCAAGAACACCTACAGCCATCAGCGTGGTGTGAGGTCCTGGTGTCTCCCATGTTCCTGATGGGACAGGCAGAGGAGAGGGCTCTGGTGACTGACAGGGGTCCACAGCCTTCCTCTGCCCCCCCACCAATGACCCCATCGCTGCCCGTGCTGCAGAGCACTAACACTGCGATGCCAAAACTCAAGTGTTGCACAGCAGCTGCAGCGTTTCGCCACATTCTCTGGCTCTGTGACAACGTCAGTGTCTCCTTGCTATTAAAATACGTAATTTTCAGGCTTTAGAGCATAATTATCTTAAATTTTGCTCTGTCAAATACCCATGTGTTTTTTTAGGGGATGAAATGTGTGTGGCCTTGGGGCATGGGGGCTTCAGGGTCTCCTTGAGTGCCCTGAGGTCTGGCTCTGCTGGACATGGGAAACATAACTCTCCATGAAAAACTTTTCCTTGATCTGTTGGAGACACTGTTAGATAAGTCAGAAAGGATGAGAAGGGATCCTGAAAAATCCCAGCTCAGTGTCAGTGGTCAAGCCAGGGGTGAGCTGGGATGGAGACAGAGCAGAAAAGCTCATCCTCAACCATGCCTTCAGGCCCAAAATCTCCCTGTTCCCTTTCTTGGTGTATATTCAAAGGGGCCACAGGGACTCACGGTGCTTGACCAGACCAGCCTGCAGCACCTTAAAAATGATCCCTTTTCCTTTTGCATGTGCAAAGCAAACTCTCATTTACTGAGGTTTTCTCAGTGGGCTGCCCGCCATACAGATCTATGGGATATCAGTACTTGTAAGAATGGTTTAATAACACACCAATTCCAGCTGTGGCCCTTGGGAAATACTGAGTCTTTGGATGATTTAGAAAATTTGATGGGATGTTTATCATCTTCATGTTACACAGGCAGCATAGAGAGGAGCTACTTTAACTTCTCCATCAGCAGCTTCCTACAGTCCATCTGCACTGAGGGTGCAGTAAAAACTCCGTGGTGTCTATACCATTATGTATTGAAATATGAATGGAATATAGAATAGAACAGAATAGAATAGACTATTTCAGTTGGAAGAGACCAACAGCAACCAGCTGGTCCCGCTTCCTGACCACTTCAGGGCTGACCAAAAGCTAAAGCATGTTATTAATAGCATGATCCAAAATTGCTGGAAATAGATAATAATGTCCTGTGGATCTATACTATTGATGGTATCTTTAACCTTCCATCATCCAGATGCTGTGCAACGCATCCCGCGTGCTGGAGTAGGGTGGAGGAGAGGCTCCAGCACTATTTTAGGTGCCCTCAACCCTTAAGAGATGTGTCCCTCTTACCTGGGATCTGGAGGCAGATGCAGAGATGGAGCCACGGCCGGGCCATGGTGGCGGACTTGGTGACGGAGGGGTTTTGTGCCAGCTCCCTCTTTCCACTTAGTGTCACCTCTTGGTGGCAGGGGTGGCTTCACCTCAGGAAGTCCTTGCCCCTCTCTGCGCAGATCTCTCACCAGCGGCTGCCAAAGAGCCTCTGCCACAGCAGCACCTGGAGCCTCAGCTCGGCAGCTTCTTCTGTGCCGAGCCCCAAACCCAAGCGTGCATCAAGGACACGGCCCTATTCTCTTCTCCAGCACTTCCCAGGGCACCCTTAAATCCCCTTTAGAAAAATTTTAAAAAGGAAAATCACTGATTTTAAATTATGATTTCTTCATATTTCACCACCTAGTTATTCCTCCTTCTTTTAAGCTACTTTATACTATTAAAAAATTAAAAATGTAGGAGCACGGCCTTAAAGAGAAAAGCAAGAAAGAATGAATTTAGCTGGTTTTTTCCCTGTTGAAATATAAATCATTCAAAACAAGGAAAAGATGCAATTTGATCTGTGGGGTTGTTTTCTTCAGCAGAATTTATAGCAGGAGGTGTTTTTCTCTGGAAAATGCTGAACACCAGACCAACCCAACATAAAACAGAGATGTGAGGCATCACAGAAAACTTTGAAGTCAAGAGCAAGAAACCTCAAACAAATTTGTGGCTGAAAAACCGCAAAAATGAGGAAATTCTGCTGGGGCTCCCCACCTCACGGCATGTGCTGCTTTGGTAGCTATGACAGCACGCGGCTCAGAGGCAGAAATATTTAAATGATAAAATATCAGAATGACTTTGAAATGTCTGTGAGGAAGAGGTTTGAAGCACTTGGGGTTTAGGATTCAAAGACAAGTACATGACTTGAAATTACAGAGATGAACTGGTGTCAGCAGCCTCCAATATTTTCATGTTCGTGTAAAAAATAGGAATTATTTATTATTTTTATTTATTATTGGCTTGCCCTCTTGGTTGCCAAGTGAGATTCCGTTTTCTTTGATGTCCCCCTCATGCAGATACTTGTGGTCCTTACAATGCCCCAGCATCTCCCCAGCAAGGGTAGTTTCGTGGGGGCACTGGGAAACCTCTCTCAGGGTTGAGCTGGCAGATGAATAGGAAAAACAAGATTGCATCTTGTACACTGTAAGCTTTTGGTCCATTTTGTACCAGATTTTTCCATGCTGCTGTAACACATCCTCTCCCCATTTCTGTCTAAATTAATTTCCTACTCGAAGCGGGCTGCTAACTGCAAAAGCCTTGCCACAGAGGGCTCATCTGCTGTACTTTAGGGTGGGATGAATCACTCCTTAACTCTTTCCTGGCAGGAGAAGGAAATTTTAGTGTTTTCAAACCCATTTCCGTGCTTTTAAGCTCCTGTTTTCAGAGCTGAGCCCTAAATGTGGGGTGCAGCAACACTTGCCACTGCTGTCCTCACCTCCTGCTCATCTGCCCTCTTTTGTTTCACATCATTCTCAGACTTGGGCCTCCCCAGAATGAGGTGAAACACTTCTTTTTTTTTGAGGTGGGGCGGGGGGGCATGAAGTGCTTGGTATGAGAAATGCCACTGCAAGTGAATTTTCCCTTTATCCTTGTGGTGAAGTCTGTGAGCTGAGCCCAACATCCCCAGCTGCTGCAATGTCTGTGTCCCTCTCTTCCTGCTGCTGCTGTCACCCTGGAGCAACTTCTGGCTTCCTGGCCAGGACAAGAATTTTCCCAGAGGTGGCTTTTGCCATCATTACAACCTTGGATATGGGGAGGTTACACTGGGGTGATTCCCCAGGACATTACAGCAGCTTTAGAGAAAGAAAAAGGAATATATGAAATGTAATAGCATAATGTACTGGAACATGGATTAAATGTGATTTTTTTTGAAACTGCTCTTTATACACAGTGGAGCTGTTTACCAGTGGCCAAGCTGTTCTCAGGACTGGCTGTTGCTCCTAAAAGAAAACATTTTGGAGGAGGGATACCTTTGTCTGGCGGCGTATCGCCGACAAAAATCAAGGACTGTCTGAACGTGCAGGAGACAGCTGCTGTTTATATCATCCCCACATTGTTTGGGGCTGCTGTCCTGGGAAGAAAAAAGGGGAGGAAAGAAGGCTGTAAGTTGATCTTATCTGTTCACACAAGCAAGATTTGTTGGTGACCTTGCTGGGGAACAGCAGCTCCTAATCATGAGTGTTTGGCTCACGGCTGGGCCATGCTGGGGGGGAATCGCTGAATTTTGGTGTATTTGTACTATTTGGCTGCACCATTTCTAGGATAATTTTATTCTTTTTCTGAAATTAAAGACAACTATCCCTGTTCCCAGCCCAGCCAACTCTCTGCGAGCCCATCCTAGTGGGAAACAGCCCCTCTTCTTTTTTCCAGCCTGCATCCTGCCCACCGCACCATCCTGAGATTCATTTCTGGTGTTTTCACCAGCTTTTTGACATTTTTCACTCTTTCTTTTCCCCCTGTGATGAGTTTCCTACAGCACAGTGTTTGTTTCGGGGGGCTGGAGCAAAGCATTGGGGTAGAAGAACAGGGTTTACAGCCAAGAAACAGGACCTGGCTGGGGTTTCATCTCTGTTAAACTCCGGTGTTGCAGAGGAGGTAATTGCAGCTGGGCTACAAATGCCAGGCTAGAGAAAACAGCTACCATAAAAATAGGGAAAAATTCATTCTCTCTCTGCTTTTGAGGCTAAAAGGACTGATTTTGGGGGTCAGAGAAGGCAGCTCAGCCTCAAGCCCACTCCAACACAGCCAGTACTGGAGTACATAGAAATAAGGGCTGCTCTGGGGGTAAAGGGGTGCTGGATAGAAACTCCCTGGGGCTCAAGCAGCCACTGTGAACATTTTATTTTTTTCTTTTTTTAATTTTTTAAAAATGGTTTTATTCTAGTAGAGAGTTTAGCTTCTGGAGTATTTCATTAGAGGTAAAAGCAGTAATGAAAATGATAGCATTTTCACTGAGTAAGATGATTGGTACCCTTTTCTGAGTGTAATAGCAGAAAAAACCCCCCACAACAAGTGGGTCGAATTTTCTGAACTGCTCCAAGCTATGATGTGGTTTGTAGGGTGAGGCTGGGGGGGTCCATCTGCCTTTGCAGGTGCAGATTTACAGCTGTAATTCAGGCAATATCACAGTGGAGGCTCCTGACATGTCGTGGGGTAACCCCAAGGTACCTGTCAGTGTATGATAAACTGGGCTGTGGCACAGAAAAATTCTGCTTTTAAAGACCAGATGCCAAAATGGATCTAAATGATGAATTGTGTGAATTTTCCTGTCATTTCATCCCTCCCTGGCAAACAGATCTGTGCTTGGGGGGCAGTTTGGCAGGACCGTGTTTGCTACAGGTGTCAGGTGTGAGCCTCCTGGGTGATATCCACCCAGACCCCAGGTGCTAATGGGGCGTGCAGTAAATGAGGGGGCCGTGGGGGGATTTGGAAGGATGGACGATCAGAGGACAGGCTCCAGCTCTCCCTCTTCAGGACACTTGGTGCAAACAGAAATTTAGTGTGAACCATGACTAATCCTGGACCTCCCCAGGCAGATAAGGGGCAGTGCAGGTGCTGCCATGTGATCTCAGCTTCCCTAATCAGTGTTGAAGAGGATAAGGAAAGACAAGGAAAGTGTCCTTGGGAAGGCAGCACATGGAGGAGGAAAAGCCACCAAGGAAGTAAACACAGGTGTCATCAGCCCCAAACAACGACCTGCCATGGCTATAAAAATCACCGGGCTGAGACTTCGTGACCACCTTTACCTTAAAGGTGCCGAATCTGCTGGACCTCTGCAGAGACCGCCTCCCAGCTCCTGAGACTGCCAGAACATTCAGCCAAGGATTGGTGAGATCTTATTATTGGGGTCCTACTCCATCTCTCCTTTGCTTCACCCTCTCCCGCATCCCTTCCCCGTTCCCTCCCCAGGAGCCGGTGGCTCGCGGCAGCTGCCGGCTCGGCCGCAGCCTCCCATTCCCACCTTCCACTTCCCTTGTGGCCAGGTTCGGTATCCCCCCGGGGGGCTTTTCGGAGGGGCAGGTCGCGGGGCTGCCGCCTTGCTCTGTGGAGGGGTTGGCGGTGCTGGTGTGTTATGGTAGTTTTGCCCTGAGAACGAGTTGTCTCAGATCTCGTCCCCTTCATTATGATGAGCGACATCGTTAGCAGTTGGAAGCTGGAGCAGTTTGTGCTCCAGAAATGTCTCCCCCCAATTTGGTCACCAGGGTCCTTCCAGGGCCCAGATGCATACCAGCAGCTGTGCCAGCAGTGGGAGAGCTGGTCAGAGGAGAACAAAAAGCCCAAACCCACAAATAAGTGTAAAAAGCGAGCGGCTTTGCAGGGTTTGCTAATGGTAGGCAGGGAGTTGTCCAGATTGCTGAAAGAGGCTCTTGAGAACGTGCAGACCTTGGAGCAGGCCAAGCAGGAGCTCAAAGTGCAGGTGGACAACCTGCAGGCAGAGGTGCAGGGTTTGTGCGGGGACTCTCTGCGGAGCGCGGTGGAGATCACCCGGCTGGAAAGCAAGCTGGGCTATGAGAAGCTGAAAACGGAGGAGCTGAAGAAGGAGGTTGGCAAGTGGATCGGGGAGACTCACGATGCGCAGAGTGCGGTGCGGGCGGTCCTGCAGGACGTCCAGAGGGACCGGGGCACTGGCCCTGATCACAAGGTATGCCATGCCAAGATCCAGGAGCTGGAGGCAGAGCTAGGGGTGTCGAGGGGCATTGTGGCTGCCATCAAAGGCAAGAGGATCCCGACTGGGACTGGTGAGGGGGAGGACTCCCTGGACCCACACCCACCCCACTATGATTATGAGGATGATGTGTGGGGTGCTAATGGCCCCACCAGGCCGTCCCCCTATGCCCCTCTGCGGGAGGAGGTGTGCCAGCTGCAAGTAGGGGAGGTAGAGGCTTCCAAAGATAAAAAGGCCACCCACGATGAGCCAGTCAGCCACGTTCCACTCCAGCCCATAGACACCAACAGGGCTGTGCTCTGGTTTACCCCTGAGCAGCTCAAGACAGTGGGGAAGATGCTGGGGCCACTGACAAAGGAGACAGCGATTAACTGGCTGTCCAGGGCCCAGCTTCTGCCCAAGTGCCAGAGTGGCAACTTTGTGAGTGACCTGATAGACATTGTGAGAAAGTGCATGAAACCAGATGATTTCGCGGCACTGCCAGGGGACGTGCAGATGGGCAATGTCCAGGATATTGGGGACATCCAGCTGGCCGTGCTGAAGGTGTTCTTCCCAGAGGTCAACCCCTTAGTGCTCTTCCACCAGGAGAAGCAAAACCCTGAGGAGAGGCCCGATGCCTATGTTCACCGTAAAAAGATGCTCTACCAGATAGCTGGGCTGCCTGGCTCAAAGGAGTCCCCCCTCGATTTTGACAGGCCTGAATTCAAGGAGCCGCTGGTGGTGGGGCTGACACCCCCACTGCGGGTGATTGCTGGTGGGGATGCGGCCAAAAGGCCTCTGTCGGAGCTGGAGCAGATCCTGACCCAGAATTTTGAGCTGCAAAAGCAGGCATTCCCGGGGTACATGTTGGGGGGGAAGAAAGGGAAAACCTCGGCCATGCCTTTCCAAAATGCGGGGATGAGAAAAATGCAAGGCGACAACCGAAAAGATCCTGATGGCAAGGGGGGGTTGGGGAAGGAGAACCAGCAAGGGCCGAGGTTTCAGAAGTCCAACCCCTGGCGGGCTGAGCTGAGGAAGCGCTTGATAAAATATGAGAAACAGGAGGACATTGATGGCTTGCCGGATGCGGAGCTCTTCCAAAAACTGGCCCTGCATGAGGCCAAAAAGCACAGCAGCTCCCACCCAATTGACCCGGGGTCTAAGGCTCAGCAATAGGGCTGCCAGGCACCCGCATCGCCCCTTTTTGTGGCACCGATTAAGACCGATTTGTGGGGGCGCCTGATAGTTGATACAACTATTGGAGGAGGGGTGCTTGGACAAGTGATGTTAATTGATACTGGTGCCTGTTATTCAATTCTGGATTTGGCCCCCGGCAGAGCCGGGATCTTTCAAACATCTGAAATTATTGAACTGACAGGGCCGAACGGCCAGAAATCCTCAGTGCCGTTCACAGGGCCCATATCCTTTGAAATTGGGGCTGCCAAAGGGTCTGAAAAATTTGGGAAAATGGAAATGAAAGGAAAGCCAGGAATTTTAGCCATCTCTGCACTGACAAAGATGGGGGTGGTGGTGGACCTGGCAAACCAAGCATTGTTACACTGCCCACAAATTGATTTGCCCGTCATCCCGGCAAGCCACAGGGTGATGTCAGTGAAAGCCCCTGAGATCCTGGTCCACCCTGAGTGGGAGCCCCGGGTGAAACGGGTCACAGAGCAGTTCCCCCAGGTCTGGGCAAGGAGCAAGCTGGACTGTGGGCAGATTGATGCTGCCGTGGCAATTAAAGGGCCGGATCCGCCTCCTCAGCTTCAGCCCTGGTACCCGGCTGAGGCTGAGGACAGCTTGTGGGACACAGTCAAAACCTTGCTGGACCAAGGCGTGCTGGTGGAGCAGCAGAGCACCAGCAATGCCCCAGTGTGGCCCCTGAGGAAAGCCGATGGGAAAATGTGGAAGCTGACAGTTGATTTCAGCACCCTGAACCAAGTCACCCCAATGCAGACCTCCACAGTGGTCAAGTATCCCAACATCTTGGCAGCCATCTCCCGGGGATCCGAGTGGTTCTCGGTGCTCAGCCTGACCAGCCCATCATTTGCCATCCCCTTACACCCCAAGTCCTGGCACAAGTTTGCCTTCACGATTCGAGGACGGCAATTTGCTTTCACCAGAGTCCCTCCGGGTTTCCACAATGCCCCTGCCATCTGCCATGCCCATGTGGTGAGGATGTGGGAGCACCTCAGCCACCGGGAGAGCGTGCTGTCCTGTGCTGGTGATGTCCTCATCCACACCCAGACAAAAGAGAAGAACCTGGAGGTGCTGGCAGAGGTGCTGGGGGCTGTCCAGAAGACAGGCTTCAGGATCAGCCCCACAAAGGCCCAGCTGTGCTGGAAGGAGGTCTCCTTTGTGGGGGTGACCCTGGGGGAGGAAGGGCGCTCACTGGAAAAGCACAGGGTTGAGCTAATACAGAAGATGTCAGCACCGTCTGATGTCGCCACCCTGAGGTCCTTCCTGGCTCTCCTGAGGTTGTGCCGTGAGTTCATTGAGGGCTATGCAGAGAAAGCAGCCCCCCTTTGCCACCTCCTGAAGAAGAACACCCCCTGGGAATGGGGGCCAGAGCAGGACGAGGCAGTGAAGACCTTAAAGGAGAGTGTGGCACAAGCCCCCATGCTGGCACATCCTCTGCGGGACAGACCCTATGTTCTGCAGCTGGCCAGCACGGGGAGGGGGCTGCAGGCCACCCTGGGCCAGAAACACAGTGCCTACCTGCTCCCTGTTGCCCACGCCTCGCGTCTCCTGACGCCAGTCGAGCAACAGTTCAGTGACTATGAGAGGGAGGTTTTAACCTTAACCTGGGCCCTGCAGCACTGGGAGTACCTGGTGGGGTCAGCCCCAGTGCTGCTGAGGACCTCCTGCACCCCGGTGAGGTACCTCTTGTCGGGAAAGGGGGATGAAGGTCCCCTGCGCTGCCCCAGGATGGCCAACTGGGCATTGGCGTTGACCAACAAGGAGGTCCCCGGGGACCCCTCACCTGGTGCCTTCAGGGTGGTAATCAGTGGAGAGAGGGATGGGGAGGAGCAGGGAGTCTCCCTTGCTGACCCCAAGCCATGGCGGGCACCCCTGTTTGAGAGCAGCCTCAGCCTGGAGGAGGCCAAGGAGAGAGGCTACGCTGTGTGGTTCGTAGATGGGTCCAACTACCACGAGGAAGGGGTGCCCTACACGGGCTATGCCGCTGTCAACCGAGGCACCGGGGAGGTGGTGAAGGGCAAGTGCCTGCCGCACTCCATCCAGGCTGCCGAGCTGGTGGCCGTGATGGCCGCCCTGGAAAACACGCCGGCAGACCAGCCGCTGGCCATATTTTCCGACTCGGGTTGGGTGGTGCGTGTGGCGCTGGAGTGGCTGCCCCTCTGGAGGGAGAGGGACATGCAGTCTGCTGATGGCAAGCCCGTCACCTATGCCAAAAAGCTGCTGTACCTTGCCAGGCTGGCAGAGCAGAGGGCGTGCCCGGCCCAGATCATTAAGGTCAAGGCCCACAAGAAGGGAACAGAGGAAGCCAAGTGGAACAAGGAGGCAGATGCGAAAGCCAAGCAAGGTGCAAAGGAAGGGTTGATGTGGAAGGCTAGCAAGGTATCAGAGAATGGCCCAGTGTTGGTGGCTCCCAGCAGGCAGTGGGAGAGCGTGGATCTGGTGGGCTTGCAGGCACAGGACCCCAGGCTCCGGGAGTTAGCGCAGGGTGGGGAGTACAAAGGGTGCAAGGTGTGGAAGGACGTCTCGGGGCTGGTCCTAGCGCGGAGGGAGGGGGCGGATTTCCCAGTCTGGGTGGTGCCTGAACTGGTGCGGACAGAGCTGGTGGCCCTGGCTCATGAGCAGGGGCATCTGGGGACAGACAAGACCATGGTGAGGCTGCAGGGTGCTGGGTGGTGGCCAGAAATGAGAGAGGATGTGGAGAAGTATGTCAGCAACTGTCTGACGTGTGCAGCCAACAATCCCGATGCCAAAATGGCCAAAGCCATCCTGGGCCACCAGAGGGTTTCTGGGCCGTGGAGCAAGTTGCATATGGAGTTTATCGGCCCTCTGCCCCAAACAGCCCAAGGCAACAAGTACTGCCTAGTGGTCAGTGATAACTTCACCAAGTGGGTGGAAGCATTCCCAGCTCGAAACAACACAGTCAGTGCAACCGCAAAGATCCTGGTGGAGCACATCTTCTCGCGGTGGGGCATCCCAAAGGAGATCCACTCAGACTATGGCCAGCACTTCATCAGGGAAGTCACGAAAGGGGTGTGCAAGGCCCTGGGAATCAAGCAAAAGCTTCACATCACGGGGCATTTCCAGAAGCCCAACTCAGCAGAGGGTCCCAACCAAGCACTGAAGACAGCACTAAGGAAGCTCGTGAGCCAGCAAAGGAAGGACTGGGATCATAAGCTCCCACTGACCTTGCTGGCGTTACGGGGGGCCCTGGCATCTCAAACACCTTCTCCCCCAAAATTTCCTCCTGCAAGAGACCCGAAGATTCTGGAACACTGGTGGCAAGGAGGGGAGCCCCCGGATGAAATGCAGCCCCGCGTGCTGATGGACAGGTGGGTCCAGGACGTGCTGAGGAAGGTGTCAGCCACCTACCACCAGCTCGCCTCAGTGCAGGAGACCAACATCCCCAAGATGGATAAACAGCTGGGAGTGCTACTGCGCCCTGTGGAGTGGAACACGGGGGACCTGGTAATATACCGACGGGTTAGAGAGAAGAACCAGGAGCTGGAACCCCAGTGGATGGGGCCCGTTAGGGTTGTGAACAAGGCCAGCCCCTCTGTGTACCAGGTAGAAATCAGAAATGGGGCAAAAAGGGAGGAAAAATGGTTCCATTCTTCACAATTAAAAGCATGGAAGGGAAACTAACGGGGCTGGAGAGCCCGCCTTGCTTATGTTTTGCAGATAAAGGAAAATGGAAGACGATTGTGACCAGAGGGAAGGGCGAACTTCGTGGCATCACCAGCCCTGTTTGTGCTGCGGGGAAAATGCTTTCAAATTTGTGATTGCAGGATTTACTTTGCTTTCTGGTATGTGCATAGCGCTGAGCACCCAATGTGTCCAAGCCACCCATCAGGACCTTGGACAAAATGTCATCCATTTACACTTAGACAGGCACCTTGACGCACAGGGCACAGCCCAGCACAGGGTTAGGAGGCACACAAAAATTGGGACTGATTGGCCGTGGTCCCAAGCTTACATAAAACATACGGGAATCATGGGATTAAATTCTAACAAAGGCTTAAATTTGTCGACAGTGGTTATGCATGGGGCAGAGGTGTACTTGGAAAATGAGTGGGGCTGGGATAGCACAAACAGACTTCCACAGCTGCTGGGGAAGGTGGGACAGCAAATAAAAGTGGGGTGCAGGGTAATTAATGGATCCACTCACCAGCGAGTAAATCAAATCTCTGTCACTGAAGTAAAAACTAAGAAGAACCAGAAAAAAATCTGTGCTGTGGAAAAATTTGACTGCTGGTACAATTTTACTTTGGTCCAGCCAGTCTTTGTGGTCTGCCTGTGGGCACACAATAGCATGGGGCTGTCCTTTAAATTCAAGATCAGCACCACAGCACCCTCCTTTGCTGCCATTAAGATCTCAAAGTGCCATTTTTTGGCCTGGCGTGCAGCCCCTTATGTTGAAATTGGCAGCCAGGTAAAATTGGAAATTAAATACTCCCAAGAAAGTGTAACTGACCCAATGCAAATTGATGGCAGCACCGTGACTGTCACAGCCCCTAACGGCCGCAAGAGGATCATTCCATTGAGCTGCATCCGTGAGACAAAAACACTCGATAGATCCGAATTAGATGCAGAGGCTTCATGGTATAATCAGGATTATGGACGCTGCCCACACCTGATCATAACCCTCCAGGTGTGGTGTCGAGGAAACCTGAGCATAGAAATGTCCCCCGAGCTTGGAGGAAAGTGGTGGATAGGAGGCCCTGAAGGATTTAAAAAAGAATTTGCCATCATTGCTGTCTTGCCCCCTTTTGTTTCCAAAATAGGTCCTTATGTAGTGAAGCAAAATCACATCCAGGAGCTGCTGACAGGGCCTGTGCGGTCACTAAAGAAGGTGGTGCTGTCTCTGTCCACTGTTAATATTTCCTCTGTCAGACCACACTGTGCCCCCTTCCTGTCTGCTCTGCACACCGGCTGGCTGGCATGGCTCCACAGCCGCTCCATCCAGGGCACCCGGGCCAGGAGAGACCTGCTGGCCACAGCATTGGGAGGAGGAGGTGCCGGGCTGGGAGTCCTCAACAGTATGAGTGCTGAGGTCTTGGCAAACAAGCTGGAGACTGTCACCTCGGGCGTGCAGGGCCTCCTCAAGCCCCTGAATTCGTCCCTGTCCAGCCTTGGGATGGGGCAGTGGCTTGTGTCAGAGGTGCTGCCCACTTGGGAACAAATAAGTGAGAAAGACCATCAGGTGCTGTTGCGAGCCCTGGGCATTGAACAAAGTAATGTCTCTCTTGCTCTTAGCTGCATCCAGGCCCAGATGTGGGTGCAGAGTGTCATTGCAGGTATCCTGAGAGACGGCGACAACGGCGTCCTGCCCACCGAGATCCGAAAGATCGTGTGGGATGCGGCCACAGAGAAGGAGCGGCAGCTCCAAGCCTGGTGGAGGCTCGTCAACTTCACCCACGACCAGGCCCTTAACGCGGTCGTTGCCCACGTCCTCACTGTGGCGGAGGCTCGCATCGAAAAGGTCTACCCCATCGTGGCCCTGGGGGTAAACACAAACGGGTCTGTGGTCTACCCCCTGGACCACCGCATGTGGGCCAGGGTGTCTGATGGGAAGTGGCAGACGGTAGATTTGGAAGCCTGCATTTTGGAGAGGGGGCTGGGATTCATATGTGAAGATGATGCCCTTAAGGCGAGTGATGTGTGCTTTGACACCAAAGAAGGGGTGTGCCACTTTGAGATCAACCCCCAGAGCAGTAACAAAACCGTGTTAGTGTACGTAGGGAAAGGCTGTGTGTGCTTCAGAACGACGTGTAAATATGTGCAAATTAATGAAGCTTATAACCAGACCGTGTTTAATGACTCAAATATGTGTGCTTGCAATGTAGCTACTATTAGAGGCTGTGATTTTGTGTATAAACCACCTGTGTTTACTAGCCAGTTGCTAATTAGAAACTATACCCTGTATCGTAGTATAACCCCAACCCCCATCGGTATGGATTTATCACTTGTAAAAGAAATGTTAGAGCATGCAAATTTACAGCAGCTGCTAGAAAATGCCAAGGCCGAAGCTAAAAAGATCCTAATAACCGTTCACCATGATGGTAAAGTCATAAAACAGGTAATGGAACGAATTAAGAGGGTGGGAGAACACCACTGGTGGGAAGTTTTTTTCGGCTGGTCCCCCACGGCCGCTGGCATTTTCAACGCGCTGCTGCACCCCGTTGTAGTTATACTGCTAATGCAAATCTGTGTGTGCTTTGCCATGGTAGCCACTTGTTACTGGATGAGGCAGGTGAAGCTCTGCATTGACAAGCAGATAAAAGGACTGGGGCTGGCCAAGAGCCTCCTGCCATAGTCAAGGGCAAGACTGGGTTGGCCTCTGTGTTTGCCACCAAGAAGATCTTTTGGCTCCGCTGTTGGCTGCAACCCAGTAGGCGTTGAGCGGTGGGGACACACGCCATACCAGACCTTGATGAGAGGGATGGCCTTCTCTGTTACCAGAGGGCCATCCAGGAGGGGAGGACAGGCCAAGCAACCTGCAGATGGCATGAGTCACAGAATGGTTGAGGTTGGAAGGGACCTCTTGAGAGGTTTCATTTAGTATAAACCCACCTGCTCAAGCAGGGTCACCTAGTGCAGATTGCCCAGGACTGTGTTCAGCTGGGCTTTGACCATCTCCACAGATGGAGACTCCACAACCTCTCTGGGCAAACCTGTTTCGTTGTTTGATCACCCTCATAATAAAGAAGCAAAAGTTAGCATAAGTAACTTGTTTTTGAATCTCCCATCCCCAAATGCTAACGTTAAGAAGCTGCTCTTGTGTGATTTAAGAGTCCTTAAGCCAAGGAGATGGGGGTAAGGAAAGCCAAGGACAGTGTCTTTGGAAAGAAACACCCGAACTTGGAAAAGCACCCATTGAAGACAGCAGGGGTGTGAACAGCCTCAAAGACTTGAGGAAAGATGGTAAAAGATGAGCAGAAGACCCTGTAATCACCATGGACTTTAAGGAGCTGAATCCACATGGACCTTTGCAGCACCACCTCCAGGTTCCCTAGAGACTCCCAGCACGTCTGGCCAGCGGATTGGTGAGATCTTGTTTTCAGAGCCTGGACATCACTGCTTTGCTTTGCTTTTCTTAATTGTGCACGTACTCAATAAATCTGTCTGTTAGAGAACCGGCTGTCTGTTCAATTGCCGCCTCTCACTCACTACCCAGGCTTGTACCTTTGGCTACACTGGTAAAGAGAAATCCTGGTAAAAAGAAAAGATGTGGTGTTTTTTTTTCTTTAATAGGCCCAGATCCCTCACTTGCTTTTTGTCTGCAGAATATTCACTCAAACACAAAGATTTCTGCTTTGGGCTGCAGAATGGGGCTCTGAGGAGGTGCACAAACCCATTCCCCTCTCTCACTCTGCCTCTCCCCACTTGCATCTCTCCCCTGCCTCTGAATACAGAAAGAGCGTCAAAATACACACAGGGGGTCTCAAACAATTTTAAAACATTGTCAGTTTCAAAAACTAGATTAAACACCTCATTTCCCGCCCGTGTTCAACTTCATCTCAGATGTGCTGCACTCTCTGAGAATGGGGCAGGGGGTGGGGGTTACACAGACGAAAAGCCCTTTGCAATTCAGGTTGAAATAGATAGATAAAGTCCTTTAGACTAGCAGAAACTGAATAAAAACTGAGAAATTAATTTAAAACCCACTTTTCACAATCACCAGGCTGAGAAGTGCAAAGAACTGTCATGTTGCTGCAGCACAGGTGCTTTAAAGAAATGCAAAACTTTGGTAAAGACACTTCTCCTTAAAAATACACATTATAACTGAGCTCATGAAAATATAAGTAAACAAATCATGGTCCAAACCCACAGAAATCCATCATTTCCTCACCAAGAACCACAACTACACCCCCTTCACCCTTGGGATGGGAGGCTGAACTCTCCCTCCAGCCCTCCCACCCGGCTGGGAAAGGCCCAGTACCTGGTCCCCTCTACGCTTTGCTACTTGCTTCAGCTTCCCCATCACAAAGGCTCACAGAAAACACATGGTTATTTTGGTTAAAGCACCTTTCTTGCTTGCTGACACCTCACATGTTTCATGAAAATTAATTTCTCAGCGAATATTACACTTTTCTACAAAGCCTTTACCCCCTTAAACCTGTTTTGGGACCCTGTAGCAGAAAAAGAAACCACAGAAAATTCACATTATCCACTCTTCAGTCCCAAACATGCACCGTAAGTGTGGCCCAGCAGGGATTAGCCCTGGAACTATGGCATAGCCACAGGGAAAGGGGTTCCTACACCTACACACAGATTTTAGCAGACCACAGACCCCTGCACGTGCGTCCTCTGCAGCTGCACCGCGCTGCTCCCTCTGCACAGTTGGCTCATGTGGGTTTGGAAAGTTTACAAAACTATGAAGTTTCCCCTCCTTTACTGTCATTTGTTTATCACCACAAACCAAGGAGGGCTGTTTTCACAGTAGCAGCAGTATTGCCGTGGCTGTGACACACTTGGGGTTGCAGCCCAGGCGCAGGACCTCAGGATTTGTCTGCTTTTCCAGCAGTTTCAGTAGATCCCAGGAAAGATTCTGCCCGAACTTGCCTACTCAGATTCTGAGTCAAATGGGTAATGCAACTGGATTTATTACCTGGTGTTTTTCTCCCTATCCTCTCTGCTTTCGGGACAGAGGGGTCTCTGTACATGCAAGCTGTGGCCTGTGGAAGCCCCCAACCCGTCCACTAAGCTCTGGCTTCCCTCAGCTCCAACTAGGCAGATCAGAGGCAGTTTTCAGCTCTAGCCCAGCCTGGCTGCCTCTGCTTCAGGCTGTGAGCAGGTCACTAGGCCCACTGACCTGGCTCCATGGCAGTGATCCAGATTAAGTTCTGAAAAATAAGGGTTAAGGTGCTACTGAGAAGCGGTTTTGACTCAGCCTGAACAAGTGATGTACAAAGAACCCTTGGTGGAACCCCAAACCTGCTGGGGTCTTCTGAAGAGTCTAAAAAATGTCCACAAGGGAGAGAAAAGTACCAAACACAAAATTTAACCCAAGGTAAGTGCTGATCTCTGGATATATCTCACAAGACTGCAGAGATACTTCTCTTATTTCTCCTGTGTACCTGGCGTGATGGACATTTCCTGCTGCTGCAGAGGATCCTGCTGGTTTTGGAAGGTGCCCTGCAGTCACCCAGAGGTGCCACAGCAGGTCCTCACTCCATTTGAGCAGACATGGAGTCTCCATCTCCTCCAAAGCACAGGTGAGTGGCTGTGTGGAGATATCTGATCATGGCTGCACAGGGTCACCTCCAGAGCCAGCCCTGGGGTAAGGGCCTAACAGCTGCCCCGAACCTAAACATCTCACATGGGCTCAAGCCACACGCAGAAAGAACTCGCGCCTGGGTCTTTCCCTGGCTAGGCTTGTACCTGAGCGTTTTGCTCAGGAAAAGCTCAGACTTTGATTTCCCATCCCCAAAGATATTAACAGCATTGTATGTTCACAAAAACATTCAACGGAGCTTGGAGCTTTGGGGGGTTCTGCCTCTGAAGCTCTAAAGACCATCAAGGTTCATTTCATACCTCTTTGGGCAAGGCCAGCTGGGCAGATTCCTCTGTCAGAGCTGCCTCTCAAATCCATCATCAGCATTTTGACAAAAGTCACTCTCCAGTGTAAACTTTGTTTTTCAGACTCAAGGCTTGGCCATGGCTCCTCTTCTCTCTTCCCTCTTTCCCAGCTCCAGCCTTTACCCCTTCCTGCACCAGCTGTTTTCCACCTTTCTTACACCAGTTTTCTTGCTTCTCAAGTGTGGCTGTCACTCCAGATCATCCGTCAGGAGTGAGAAAGCCGCAGGGACAGTGATAAAAGTGCAGTGGTATAACCTGGCTGATCACAATTAGTTACATATGGGCATGATGGAAGAAATGAGCTTTAGGCGGAGGAATGAGGAAGAGCATCAGGACTGAGAGGCACAATGAGGAGAATTGGTTCGGGAGCTAAAATGCTGGGTAGCTCATCTGGGATGTGGGACAGATTCTGGTTTGTGTTGATTTTTTCTCTTTCATAGAGTTCCAGAGAAATTTTTTGATGTGCCAGCACTCAGCAGGAAGGGAGATGCTTGATTTATTCCTCACAACAACCTCAGGAAGTGATCAGATAGATATACATCAGCCTGGCTGAGAAGGGTCATGAATAACTCAGCAGAGAGTCAGTTTACTCTTAGGAGAAGTTAAAATGACTTAAGATGTATCCTGCAGAGGGAATTCTTGTGGGTTCACTCATCTTCTTAAAAATAAAACACAACTGAAACAAATTCCAATTTTGAGAGATATCTCTCGTTAGTGTGACTGTTGAATTTGGCAAGGCTAACACAAGACTGTAATTAAGAATTAGGCCTTCTACAGAATGGGACAATCAAAATGCCCTTGTTCCTCCAGCTGCTCTCAGCATCTTCACCAGTGGAGTCGCAGGCACCTGGAAAGAGAATACCAAGTTATTAACAGTAATTAAGTTATTTGGAATAGCACAGGCTAGAAGATAAAGTGGGAAAATATCCCTCTTAAAAACCCTTGTGTTATCCTTGCTCTCCATGAGCAAATGTTGCAGTAAGGCTACGAAGACGCCTGCTTGCCTATGTTTGCCTAAGAAAATGGCATCAGAATGTCTATAAAACACTGCGGGAAAAAAAAAGACAGAAACAAATGTTCATTTGTTTTAACAGCATGCCCACCAATGAACAACAAAGCACCACCACAACAGCAGTGATATGTGTGTCCTCACTTCCTTCATGCTTGATCAGAAACCTCGTTGGTAATCTTAGCCCAGTTAGCTGCCAGAGCAGTAAAATCATAACGAAAGGTGACGTAGCTGTGAGATGAGCGTGTGAGAGCGGATAAGGCCACACAGCAACACAGAGATGGACACCAGCTTGGGGGGGCTGTCTCAGCCTCCTTTCCTTCACCAGCTGGTGCTTCTCGCTGCTTCGAGCACAGAGTGGAGAGATGAAAAGCAGGCTGTGCACGGGTGTGCATCACCCCGCTCGCAGCTGCAGGGCAGGCAGGGGCTGGCTCTGCTCGGGCTGGGTGACACAACACCTTCACCGCAGGCACAGCGCCGGGGTCGGCACCCGGCACCCCCGAACGTGTGCGGTCAGACTTCTTCACTTGTTGAGCTAGAAAAAAGAAGAGGAGAATAGAAAGAGCTGCAAACAAACCAGAAGGCAGGCAGTGAAGCAGCTGGCATCACCTTCTCCATCTGATTTGAGAGTGATTTTCCTGAAAGCAAAACCACTTCCATAAAATCCCCTCATTTTAAGGGCAATTGTAAGGAAATGAGTCCATCTCCTTGTTTAGGCTGTGAGTACAGATACCCTCAGAGAATGACACAGAATAACTGAGCAGGGAAGAGACATGCATCCCGAGAGCTGTCAAAAAATATCACAGAACAGTAAGTGCTTCAGCAGACACAAATGCCAGCTGCTGGCCATTCACAGAGGGTGCCAAAATCCAGACTTTATTTAAATCTGATGGGATCTGATGCTGTTTTGCACAGGATACAACTCTGCTATCATGAGCTGATTTCACCTCAGCTTCCCAGGTACCTTTCTCCACGCTGAGCATGACAGCACGGAGCAGGGATGGAGCTGATATGTGAAGAATCTGCTGATGCAGGCTCAAATTTGAACACTACCCACAATACAGGTGCCAAAGGTGACCTAAGGTCTCTGCATCATGGGCACCACTGACACGAGCTACTGGGCCCAGGGACCTCTGTGCATGCACAGATGCTGCTGCTGAAGGCAAGGCCAGGTGCTGCCTGAGAGAAACCCATGAGAGCTGAGTGCATCCAACACAGTGCCCTGACGTGGGCTTGCATGAAACTGCAGCACCAAGACTTCTCTTGGCCTCTAAGAAGTGGGCAAAAGATCCAAATCTTGCAAGCTGCTGAGAAGTCTCACATTTCAGTGGTCACACACCACTTCGCCTGGAGTGAGTGGCTCATTTGTCCGGACAGAAATGCAGTTTCCTGGTGTTGCAGCAACATGGGGAGTGCAAAGCAAGAGAAGGAGCATTACTGGGGTGAAGCTGAGCAAGGCAGAGTGATTTGTTATATTATTTTTAGGCACAGCAGTTGGCTATGCCCCCAGCATAAGAAGGATGTGGACCTGCTGGAGCGAGTCCAGAGGAGGCCGTGATGATGCTCAGAGGGCTGGAGCACCTCTGCTGTGGAGTCAGGCTGGGAGAGCTGGGGGTGTTCAGCCTGGAGAGAAGAAGGCTCCAGGGAGACCTTCTGGCACCTTCCATCACCTAAAGATGCTACAGGTGTAAACTGATACAATGTAGTTACAAAAGAAACATTTTGAGGGAAAAACTTTGCTATATGCAAGAGGTACCATAGCCAATATATTTCTCACACATCATGATATTATGGATAGCCATGGTTCAGTTTGTGGAGCTTGAATTTATGATACAGATGGTTTGGAAACATCCAGCACCTAGCTTTGGGGAAAACAGCTTCATTTCAACTGTTTTTTAGGTTAGTGCTCAGAACACTGCTGGGAACTGTTTCATCCTCAATTCTAAGAAATCCTACTTCACTTTAAAGGTGTCTTTTAAATCTCCCCTCTCTCCCACACAGAAAGATTTTCATTTTTCCCCACAGCTCTCACAGAGAAAAAACCCACAGTGTACCACTTCTTTCACAATCCCCCCACTGAGAATCTGGTTTTATTTCAAACTTTCGTATCTCAGGTACAGAAACAGCAAAGACCTGAGCCTATCAATGCAGGAAGAAAAGGTCTGTGACCTGAGGATATGTGGTTTTGCCAGGTGTTGTTAAGTATCAATTCTGCAGTGAAGCCCTACTGTGAGACAAGCGTCACCCAGCACACTGTGCAAGGTGGGCTCCCACAGGTGTTCAGGACTTGTGGATATGCCAATCACCTGTGGAAACTTTGATTTAAGATTTATGCCCGCACTTAGTGTTCCACCCTGGAGCAGAAGTGACTGACAGCACACTCCCAGGAGCAAAGCTGGGCAGGCAGTTTGCTGCAGCCATCTGAAATCAAAGCAGAATTTTCCTAAATTCAATAGGAATCGATGCCTAAACCTTCATTTTGCCGAAAAAAACCCCAACTGGTTGAAATAGCACTTCATTGCTTTCACCTGTAAATCAAGCTCTGAAAGGGAGATGAGGAACACTTGGTGCTCCTTTTCCAAAGCTGTCCCACAGATTTACAGCACTGCACTTATTTATAGTTTCCTATTCATTGAGGGTTTTTGTGACTATTTTTGTGACACCTGTTTTAGGGTATAATCGAGAACTGTTGCAGCTGGTCAGGGTTAAAAAGATACAGTGCTGATCACTTTGCTCTGAAAACAGAAACAAAATGGGAAACAGGTATGGCTGGAAAGACACCAGCAGATCTGGCAGGGCTCTGACCTCCTCCCTTACACCATTTCCACCACTGGATGTCCGGAAGAACCAGCAGCTACAGCATGTTATGCTTAAAAAAGCTGCAGCTGGAAGAGCTCATCTGGCACCACACTCGTGGTAGGTTGTAAATCACAGGAGAAGCTTGTGGAAAAGCTGGAAGGAGAATACAAGATCTCCCAGTCCTCACCCTGGTGCCTTCCTCGTGGTGTTCTGGCAGATACACACAGCCACTAAGCACAATGTCAGCTTCCGTGTTTGTGGGATGGCAGTGCTGGCCAGGAGCTCCACGCTGAAAAAAGCCCTTAATTTAATTAAGCTGTAATAGTTCTCTGACTTGCTCAAACAAGTGTTTTACACTCTGCTCTGATTCCACAGATAAATGGTGCATTTGAGACGGAGCTCAAGGCATTGCATTTGGGTGATTTGTAGTGATTTTGGTTGAATGTCTCTCAGTCTTTATGCAAACATGCTTGGAGAAGTTATCAGGTTAGATGTGACAAGGACATGGCTCATAAGCCAATATGTGGGGTTAACTGGGCAGGTGTTGGTGCTCCCAGTGTGCCTCGCTGAAACCACAGCCCGAGTTCAGGGCACGCAAGGTGATTCAGTGGTTCTCCCTTTCTTTGGTGAGAACCTTCCACTGTGGAAACAACCTTTTGCTCACTTCATTCTGAGATGTTCTGTTTCAGTTGTGGCCTTTTTCGGGCAGACCTCGCACTAGGATCTCACTACAGATTTTTCACATACTGCAGCCAGTCAGGAAACCAGAGTATAAAAAGTCATAAAGGGGAAAACAAACTATAAAATAGTGGCTCTATTTTGCACATTTATGGCAGTCTCCATAGGGCAGTGCATGTGACAGCTGCATTCACAGATGAGTATCTGGGCTCCACTGTGTTCATTGAACAAGCAATTCCACTGCTTGCAGGCATTTCCTGTTATTCCTGCTCCCTCAGAAGGGTGGTCTCACCTCCCTCAAATGTTGGCTGCCCTTACGGAGAGTTCCAGCAGATCTGTTTGCATGTGAGGGAGAGCAGCAGACACAGGGACACAAGGATGTCCAAGGAATGGTAACCTTCAGGAGAAAGGAGGGAAACTGGCAGGAGTAATCTGCTTCAGGGGCACAACATGGGCAGGAGAAATCTGCCAGGACCCCCTTCTGTACCATTTGTAGCTGAAACAAGAGGCCTTGGAAGAGTTACTTAATCCAGGTGGCATGATGAACCAGGGACACACCCAAAATTGAAATGCAGGAGTCTTCCATTTAAGCTCAGTTTCAAACAGCAGCTTTAACCTCAGTTTTGTGCTCTGCTATATATGCAGTTTTACCTTGTCCTTTAGCCGTAGAGCAGTTCTTCCACAAAGCCAAGCAGCACACAAGTTTCCCAAACAAGGAGACAGATCTAATTTAGTGCTGCTGGGCCTTCAGAGAGGAACGCTTGTACCTGCCCAGGACACTGTTGTCTCCAAGGGGTCTCCAGGAAAATCTGAAAGACTTTCTGCTCAGATGTGACAAAGATGTGTGGCTCCATTTGTTTCTCAAATCAGAACTGTAATGCTTTGGTAGCTCTAATGGGAGGAACAGATGAGCAGAATTAGATTTCATTACTGACATGCGTCTCTAAGAAGTGAGAAAAGATGTATTTAAGTAGAGTAAATAACATCATCAATCTCTGTGCTTAGTACTTTAAATGTAGAGAGCTACTGGCACAAATGTGAAAGGCTAGGAACAAGGAGATCAGGAAACACATGAACAATAACCATTATTTATGACCATGGAAAATTGGTTATTGTTTACCTAAATTAGAGCTGTAAGTCACTTCTGCTAGATGAGAATCTGTTGTCTCATTTGCAGCATTTACATCATACACATTTTTAATGGAAATGTGGCAAGAACACTTCATTTGGGATCTTATCCTTCATGTTTGACACCAAGAACCTTTGTTTAGAGCTATTCTATACAGTTTCCACAACCGCTTTCCAGTGGGTGTGTGAGCAGAGTATGGAGTTCACGTATACATTTTGGAATGAGCACTGAACAAACCAAAACCATTTCCTTGTTCTGCCAAGTCATGCCTTCTCAGTATTTTCAGAGATGTTAATCTCCTCCTCTTGACTTCCAAAAGTGCAACTCTCTTTTCAAAAGCGAGTCAATTGGCACTTATTCCCCTTCAATTAGTATGTCCACGGTGTACAAGTGGAGTACTACATCGTGGCCTTTCCATCCACTGGGAAGTTTTCTAAGTTTTTTTTGACTGACTTCCTAAGAAAAGGAGGTCAGTGTGACCATATGGAGCAAGGGTGCCCTAGTAATAAACGACACTGGCCAAATTTGCACAGCCCTCTGTGACAGAGTGGCAGAAATCCAGCAGAAAGATCAGATCTGAGCGAGAAAAGAGAACCACTGAAGAAAGCAGAGGCGTTATCGGTCTCAAATGACGATCAGAAGACATTAGGAAAGGGGACCAGAACAAGAACCCCGTGTACACTTAGAACTTAAAACTGAATCCCCATGGACCTCGGGTTCAGGTTCCTGGGATTTCTGATCAGTGAATTGCTACTGGCACCTACACGTCCCTACTCAGTTTTGTTTAGTTAAGTTTGTCTGTTAGAGGATGGACTAAACTATTTGACAGCTCAGGTTCTGACTACCCAGATTTATAATTTAGCAGTTGCAGGAAAAATCTAGAGCCAAGACTGAAATCAACCACAAAATACAAATTTAAAAAAAAAAAAGAAAGAAGAAGCAGACTGCATTATTTTTCAGGGCTTTTTAACCTACCTCTTGTACTCACAAAACTAAAACTAAGAGAAATCAAACAGAATTCAAGGTTTTGAGGGCCCTGGTCCCTATCTCACAGCACAACAGCCCACAACAGAAAGCTTCAGTTGGGCAGATTTACTGAGCACAGCAGCTTAGCACAGGTGGCTCTTCAAACAGACTCAACCTGGGGCAAGCACAGCCAGAGTGGTGCAAACCAACAGTGTGATGGCTTTCACATCCCACATCAAGGCTTACAGAAGCTTTCCTGCGACCTGAAGACAACCTGACAACTAAACAGCCTCTTACGAAATTGCTTTTAAATTATTAGTTTTCAGAACTTCACTGTATTTACTCAGTCCAGCAGCTTTCAGTACGACGTCACACAAGCTTCAGGTCCTCTGCACAACCCCTGCTCTGAACACTGCAGGCAGACTTTGCAATTCTCCTCTTTCTCTTGCCTTTCCCTGCCTACCCCAGGCCCTGTAGAGACTGATGTTTCCAGTATCTGTGGCTTATTGAAGGTCTCACTTGTGAATTCTGGGAGCAGCACAAGAGCTTGAACCCGTTACGGAATTATAAAATCATAGAATAGTTTGGGTTGGAAGGGACCTTTATAGGTCATCTATTCCAACCCCCTCCTCTAGATCAGGTTTCTCAGAGCCCCAATCCAACCTGGCCTTGAGCACTTCCAGGGATGGGGCATCCACGGCTTCTCTGGGTAGTCTGTGCCTGGGCCTCATCACCCTGACAGGGAACAATTTCTTCCTAATATCCAATCTAAACTTGCCTTCTTAAAAAGTTTAGAGCCATTCCCCCTTAACCGGTCACTCCATGCCCTTGTCCCAAGTCCCTCTCCAGCTCTCTTGTAGCCCCTGTAAGGCACTGGAAGGTCTCCTGGAGACTTCTTGTCTCCAGGCTGAACACCCCCAGCTCTCTCAGTCTGTCTCCATAGCAGAGGTGCTCCAGCCCTCTGACCGTCTCTGTGGCCTCCTCTGGACTTGCTCCAGCATATTCATGTCCTTCTTATGTTGGGAACCCCAGTCTGGATGCAGTATTTGAAGTGGGGTCTCACCAGAGCAGAGCAGAGGGGCAGAATCCCCTCCCTTGACCTGCCCACACTGCCTTGGATGCAGCCCAGCACACACTTGGCTTTCTGGGCTGCCAGTGCAAATGGTTAGGTCATATCCAGCCTCTCATCCACCAGTATCTCCAAGTCTTTCTCAGCAAGGCTGCTCTCAATCCTTAAAAGTCAGGATTGCAATGAGAAAAATCTGCTAGACAATGTATGCCTTGCAACCATTTCCATGTTTAATGGACTCCTTTTCCACTTAGAACTAGGTAAACAAAAAAGCAAAGCAAACCAAAACCCCAACAGCAAATAACATCTGGAATCATTTTGTTAAACTGCAGATAGGCCTATAGCAGTGTCCTACACTCCTGTTTTTGGGGATTCTAATTCTGTTCACTAAACAAACATTTAAAATAATATCAGTTCTACATCAGTTTTTTGTGGTATTATTATTATTGTGCCTTCACTTAAAAATTTTTAATGGCCAGACTTGATGATCTTGGAAGTCTTTTCCAACCTTAATAATTCCATAAAACATCTTATCAAAATGCTTAATATGTAAGCAATTTTGATATCTAGCCTAATTGCACAGCACTCTCTAGGAAGTACATCTGAAATCACCACAAAATCCATTCTGCAACTGACAGTCAGCAGCCCTCTCCTGGGTAAAAGTGAAAGTACATGAGTACATCTATCCCATAAATATCTTATGCCAGATGTAAGATGCATGTTGATGAATCCTGAAAGCAACACAATTGAGGCAGACCTGGCACTTTTCAGGATTAAGGTCGTCTTTGCCTTGTCAAAGGGAATATTTAAGTTCAGACCACTTCCTTCTAGACGGAGCACTGCAGATGCTGTGCCGAAATAGATGCTGCCACTCCCAGAGAGCAAAATAAGTGGGAAAACTGCAAAGGTTGAAGGACCTTCCTTGGGGCTGTCACTGAAGATGCAACTATGAGAACTCTAGGGCTGAGTCTCAGTTTAAGTGGACAGTACACCTTAAAACCAGTAAACCAAACAACAACAAAAAAAACAATCCAAAACCAAACCCCCCCCTCCAAACTTAGTAAAGTCACTGAACAGCAGACAACAGGGCTCATGAAAAAGTCTGAAAGTACAAACTACAGAGGAATAGTAACAGAAGACTTACTGACTTAATCTGGTGCTTATTTCCTTTCATGTGAGAATGAGGTTATGGAATGGACTCACTGTGGAAGTAAGTGTGATATTACAGACAGGGCACAAGTAACAACCAGCCCCAATTGCTGAAAAAAAGGAACCTGTAGGTTAGAGACCGCAAAAGAGGGGCAAAACTCAAAGCACACCATGATTCTATCCCTTGCTAGGGTCCTGACACAATGACATAAACAGCATTTACAGATAATACAGCCTCTGCTACAGTTTTACACCAGAATTTATGAATTTTACACTAGTATTTATGAAGGGAGCTGGTAAGGTGTACAGTTGCTATGTAACCATGGCTTAAACATTAACAAAGAGTATTTCTGATGGCTGAAGCGATGCAAGATAATTCCAGTAAACTGTTGTCAAGTGCTGGTGAGAATAAACCTTTCTGAAAAATTAGATAGTAGTACAGATACTTGACCCAAAGCAAGCACCAACAGATACCAATCCTGTCAGTCCAGATTTAATTAAAATAAGGTCAGTTTAAACATTATGTGAGACAGTATCACCCCAGAAGTGCGGAGGAATGCCAGACTGGGTATGAAAATGCTGCTGACTGGCGTGGTGTGCCATCAGCTCCCAATACAGGAACTAATTTTCCAATAAAAACTTCATTTTTATGACATACAATGGGCCAGGTGGCTCATTCTTTAGAGATTCTGTATGTTGTGGTGTAAGACATCCAAAAAAGTCCGATATTCTACTGTTACTGATTTATGGAGCTTAACTCCTTCAAGCAAAAGAGTGAAAGATGGACACAACAACTTGCGTTGATTCACACAAGAAAATCCAATTACTTAGTTCTGACTGTAAGATGAAAGCCTTTCTTGCACCCAAAATACATGAATTGCCACTGTTTGTAGCAGAAAAGGCATTTACAGAGGAAAATTGCACCAGTTTGCTCAAGTGTGCTGAACTGTAAAAACAACTACCTAGAGAAAGATAGATGGAACAATATTCTCTCTTAAAAAACCTCCCACCCAGTTAAAAAAAGGCCAATTGCACTGCAGCTAGGCACAAGTCTAGGAAATGGTACTGTCACGAGCAGTATTCACTCTATTTCAATTGCACAACTACTCACTGGAAAACATATATTTGTTTCAAAGACAGACTTCTTTAAATGAGTTAAGGACAGTACTTTACGTGTATTTTCCTCGAATTAGCAGTGAACTGCACAGCCTTCTTGGCAGACAAAACCCAACCAGGTGCACACTACGAAAAAACCCCCCAAAAACTTTATAATGTAAAATGAGGTTTAGTTCACCTTTTTCTTGCTGACCACTGTAGCAAAAAGATTGGATTATAGGGAGCAAAAGTCTGGTTGGCCAAGTAACATCTATTGTGCCTCCTGGAGCCATCCTGAACCCTGCTGTGTCCTCGTCCACAATATTTTACAGTAGCTGATGAATCGCACTGAAATATATTCTAGGGACAGCTTCAAATATTGCTCTTCTTCGTCATTACAAGATCCATTTTCATTCCTCAATATTGTGAAAAGGCTGACAGGACTTAAGATTCTTTCTTCTTTCTGAATTCATCACATCTTAGTTCTCTTTTCATACTGCTGTCTTTTCTCTTGCTCGTTAAGTCAATTTCCCACCTCTTAACGATGTAGTCCCTCTGTTTGGGCTCAGTCTTTGTCAATATAAAGTTATGCTGCTACAGCCGAGTCAGCACTGATGAATGCAGAGCTACAATAACCTCCTACCCCAGTCTAACACCTGTAGTGCTGTTAAACCCAGTAATTCATTTGTCCCAAGAGAGAAACACCCCCAAAAATAAAGACACAGAATCCAGAACATTTGTCTCAGTTTCGGAACCTTAAAGATTTGCTCTGCTCAGGTTTTCTGCATGGTCACAGGACGATGATTACCACATTTGACATGAAACAGGCAGGGTTCCCAAGCAGTAATTTGGCTGGGGAAGGCAGAGCAGCACCAGGAGCACAGCAATGTCACCTGCTTTAATGCAGTTCCTGGCACTCCCCTGCTGTTACGTTAGCAAAGAGCGCAGGAGCTCAGCTCCAGCTTTGCCAGTGTCACACAGCCAAGCACAGCACAGCCTCGCCTGCTTGCCTGAGCCCAAACAAGGCCAGAACATCCTGATCCACAAACAAGGACAGCAGCTGCTGCTGAGGTGGGTTGGAAGCACAGCAACTTCAGAAGTGCTGGGTAACCACTTTTAAAAACTCTGATCTGGTTATAATTTCAGCTTCAAACCACGTGAAAAAATGTACAAATACGCATAGACTGTCTCTTTTTATTTCCGTGTAGTTACTGCATTTTTAGACATATATGTGTAATGTTGGGCAGTGTACTTGTATATGGTATTCTCAGAAGCTGCATGGACCCAAGCTCAGGAATAAACAGATGTGTCCCTCACTTAAATCCCAACCAGCGAATTGTAAATGGTGTTCAGTTTGGTCTGGGACACTGCAGGCTCCTTCCCAAGGCCACCACGTACATCCTCAGCTGCTAAATGACACATCCCTGCTCACTCCCAGAGAGGGGTCACGAACAAGTCTGACCTTTCTCCTTCTAACTCTGCCTCAGAGCATGGGGAGATCTATGCTCCCCCCGTGTGCAATCAGTTCTATAAATATTAAGCCGAACTTGAGGTCTTTAGCTTTCAGATTCACAAGACATCTTTCCTGGGAACTAAGAAAAGCTTCTTTAAAAGGCTACCTGACAATTTGTAACCATGCCATCAGAAATTTTTCAGAGAATCAATCAAAGGCTGTAGCCTTGCAGAACTGCCAGACTGACCTTGTCATTTATATGCCTCCAAAATATATAATGGTGCTGATGTTGTGAATTTGGAGTGCATCAACTTTAAGAGATCAACATTAAGAAGTGGTTGACCACAGGGCAGGCCAACTACTGTTTGTCACAAAGGTACTGCTCCTTAAGAAAAAGGTATTTATAAAAATGTTTTAGAAATATAAGATGAGATTTTTGGGGGTTTTTTTGGTTTTTGTTTTTTTTTTTTTTTTTTTTTTGATGAAAGAAACAAACATTTCTAACACATGATGAAGTCAACCAGTAATTTTCAGTGTTGTTTTCCCTTTTTAGTCTAAACAATTTTTTTGTCAACAGCTAAACTTTGGAGGGAAAACCAGATTTCTAGACTGCACACATGAATCCAGCCCACATCTCCTATTTATCAGGACCCAGTGGCAGTATCTCCCCAGGTGATTCTTAGAAGGTCTTATGGTCTGTTCTTGCCACAGATTCCTCAGCTGTATTTTGGAACCTGTGACACCTGGCAGTGCCACAGACGTGCTGTGAGAGTTCATGTCTTGTGAAGTCCACTGATATACCATAGCCACAGCAAATATTAACAGCAGTTTATGTAGCTAAAATAATGCAAGTGAAGCAGCACACCTAAGGAGTTTCTGGAAATCAGAGTATGAATCTGATCCTACTGGAATGCTAAGAAGAGCTTGGAAGTGTGGAGCACTGTAACAATTCCCTCTGGCTTCTGAGGTAGAGAAGTCCCACTGAACAGGTTGGTACCCCTGCAGTTACGGCCCTGTTTTCAGTTTCACAACACACCATCTGCCTCACCTGTACCATTTGCTTTGCCCCATCATCCTGCCCAAGCACTACAGAAATACTTCTTTTCAGAGGGAACTGGGCTGCAAAAAGTACCTGTCAAAGCTGATTAGACAGAATGGGAAATGAGTGTTCAGGCACCATCCAGGCATAAAGGGAAAATCCAGCAATAAAACTGGCAGCATCTTCCTGTTCTGTTACCCTTCACTTGCGTGCCCAGAAAGTAAATGTGATATACAGCCTAGACTTCCATGAATGTACTACCTAATAGCTGTTCTTTGAATAGCATATATTTGTGCCAAGAGAAACAAAATATTGTTGCTGTTGGATTGTCAAGGCCAAAGAAAGCAGACCCTGGAGACTACTGCTACCCATAGTGACAGATCCTTTTGGCTACTAACTCTCAGCAGTCATATAGTATTTCTTGTGAGAACTTTAGCTCTTATGATGATTCAAGAACTTCATGTCTAGGACACAGAATTGGTGCCAAAAAGATTTTATCACTCAAAATGCCTGCAAAGTCCTAAGAAAGCAAAACATATGCACACAAAATCAGTCTGTATTCCTTCTTGGTTTTGTACCACTATTCATTTACAGTAGTCATCTGAGATACTTGGGCATTTTAATAAAGTGCTGCTTTACAATCAGACTTAAATTCCAGACATGCTGCAGAGGCTGTGGAGTCCTAAGAGAGAAGAAAGACAGAGGTGGGAGGAGGTGAGAAAGAAGAAGGCTGGAAAGTTGGTTGATGCCTTCGCACAGAGACAGAGGACAAGACTTGGTCGACACCCTTAAATGTACATTCTCACAGGGAGGTACATTTGTATTTAGGCTTTTAAGTTTGAAATCTGGTTTTCACTTCTGTGCATCTCTGAATCCTCCAATGGCAGCACAGGAGAAATAAGTTGCTTACTGCGAACGGATGAGTTAAAACTTAATTCTTATGAATGTAACTTTGATGGGACCTTTCAGATTATCCTAAACAGCAGAACTGGCATAAACAGCATCACTTAAGATGACTGTTTTCAGTTAGGGTGTGAACAATCTTTGATTGAATTCACTGGTTTTATCAGAAAACAGGTGTTTCAAACCAAGTGCTTTTGTAAGTGACTCCTTTGAGCAAACACAGTCACTGTATTTGCTGCGTCAATGTTCCACTTCAGTCACACGTGGAGTTCTGCTTCATAATTTTACTTTTTATGATACCACTTTAAAAGCTTGCGATTGAGGTTTTTAAGGCAATAATTTGATTCAGAACTAATGTTTTAGTAAGTCGGTCTCATTCTTACAAATTCTCCAGCATAAGACAAGCGGTGGATCACTGAAAATTTATTAATTACCAAAAACCACTCAAACTTTACAAAAGACTGGTACATGAAGAGTTTCCTAAACACATCCACTTTTGCTCTCATAAAAATGACTTCTCATTCTTATCTCCAATGTGACTCAAAGGCAGCATGAATAAACAGAAATAAACTGTTATTAAAGCAGAATAAATCATAGCCATAAATGCGTGCTTGAAACCCAGCATACTATTTATTGGTGTAATTTTCTGATCTGTGCATTCTGAAAGAAGACAACAGCAGCTATTACATCAGGTGAAGTAAAATTCAAAGCAGTCTAAGATAATAGTAAATAACGGTGAGGACAGAGAACAACTTCATTGTTTCAGTGCTCAGACAAATTAAGGGTATTGAGAAGGCAATGGGAACTTCAGGCTCTCTTAACAAAAAACCTGAAGCACTTCAAATAAATAAAAGGAATAAAAAAAACTGAGGTGGATTTTGGAAATCTGAAACCAAACAAGTTGCCTAATAATAATGAATCAGACTCTTACTGTGTGAATTGAAAGATAATTTACTTACTGTTTCTCTATTCTCCATCGTGATCTTAGAACCACACCCAGCTTTTTTAAAAATTATTTTTTTTCCTCATTGGCACAGCAACTCCACAAAGCCACTGATGTGAGAAGGCTTAAGGACATTTTAACACTATTGTACTTGCATATTTTACTACTTGAGAGAAGTTTGCAATGTCTTTCCAACTTTAAACCTTTGCTGTCTGTTTTCTTATGTTTGCTGCATTAATTGTCGAGGAATCTTTGTAGAATTCCATGTAGGAAAGAGAGGGAAAAAAGCATTCCCTGGGGGTGATATAAACGTGGTAAGAAAAATAGTAACATTAATTAAAATATCAGAAACCAGGTAATTAAAAAATCTGTTCAACCCAGAATTTTCTACCACTTGATTAAAAAGGAAATGCTCCCAGCTTTAGCCTATTATTAACTTTTCTTTCCCAATTCTTCAGGGCAAAGAAGACAGAAAGCAGAATAATGGAGTAAAGAAAAAGTCTAGGCTAGACAAACCCCTTAAGGCAAAGGTATAAAGTTTGAAATTCAAGGTACTAAACCCGCGAAATGACACCGCCAAATTGTACCTTCAAATGCCAGCAGCAAAGACGGCATTTTACTGTGGAGTAGGTGGATATACACGAATCAGGTACAACAACCGCAGATCCTCAAGAGCCAATAATGACTCACACCTTTTCTCAGTTTATGACCCCTCTCACACGGCTGTCTCCGAGGCACATCCTCACAAGCCGTGGGGTTGCACACCTCTCCAGGACCACCTGCCCGCCCCGCTGTGACTGTACATGTTGGAGCCTGTCCCAGCAGCACAGCAGGACAGGTTAATTTGCATCACGTGCACCACGTTAATTTGTTTCACTCTGCAAGCAGGAAAGGCAGGCGCCTGCACGCAGCCTTTTGGCTCAGCTGACTGGCTGCAGCTCTACGTGATGCTCGAACTCTATTGCTCGTAGTCAGGACATCATAGTCCCGCTCCATGAGGGGAGGAAAGATAAACGAAAGCTTGGATGCTGAGAGTTATCAGGTGTCTAAAACTGCAAGCAAAGAGCAGCACTGAAATCCAGTCCCCTTTGGCTGTGGGGCAGCAGGAAGCACAGTCACTGCACAGACAACAAACTTAGAAATACACTCCGATATCCGTAGAAATTCAACTTAGAAAGGGCAGGCAAAGGTAACAGACTTTAAATCCCCTATCAAATACACTGGACTGTGGTATTACAGCACTTTTTTCCTAAATGAGGAAGGCGGGCTCAACCAGTGAGATTTCCATTTCTGCAGTTAGGTGAAAGACTTTTCTCCAAGGAAACAATATTGTAGTAGCATTAAATTTTCATTTTCTCAGTGAGTTTACTTACTGAATATATTTTGAGTGATTTTTGTTTTGTTTTCAAAGCTCATAGGAATGTAAAAAAATGAAACACTAAACTGGATTCTGCTTGGAAATTAATGCTGTTAATGCTGGCACTGCATGTTTCCATAAACTAGTTTCATCACTCAGACCCTAAGAATTTTTCCCCACAGAATACTGTAACAAAAATTCACTTACAAGCTTTTATATGTGTCCTTGAACACTATGTTATCACTAATCTGGCTATGACACATGGCTGAGCTTGTCCTCTGCTTCCTCCTTCCTATCACACCCACGCGAGCTGGGCCAGCCTGTCAGTGCTGCAGCAGACTGAAATCAGCTATTCTGCTTTTATCAGAAAAAAAAGCTGTACTTTTTTAAAGTGTCAAATAATTTTTACTGAAATGAATAGCTTGGGATTTCAGAAAACAAGTATTTGATTTTTTGTTTCAGTTTCTGTGAGCATGGTTTGATCCAACTGTGCTTTGCTTCTTGAAACACACCATCAAAACTTAACTAGGGTGCAACAGAAAGCTGATTAAGTCTATGCTGAGTGGTTGATTCCTTCCAAAGAAGAATCTTCAGGATAATAGACACTTTTCCCTTTCCACACTGTCATGTTTTAGTCCTCCTTGTGCTTAAGACCACAGTAAGAAATACACCTCCCAACCCTCACTTTGCAGACTCTCTGGGGCAGGTTAAGACAAGGTACTTGTCCTTCTGCCCAGCTCTTTTTTGACATACGAATGCTCCCATACGATTGTAAGGGAGCAGTTTGTGCAATGTTACTTCTCAGCCTACTCCCAGTGCTATTTAAGATGGGCTTGTGGAATACTGGGTGATCAGTAAATTGGTACCCAAAGTCTGTCTCCTCCCCAGTAAGTGAATAAGATCTGCTGAAGGAGGGGGAGGGGAAAATTAGTAATTTATAACATATGAGAGCTATTTACTGAGTCTTAGAAAAGGATGCGTGGCCGTAACTACAGATTAACCACATTCCTACAGGTACCAAGGGCTTTTAGCTTGGTACCACTGAGTCAGAAGAAACTCCTTACACTAAAACAAACAAAAACCCCAAGGGTTTTTGTTTATCACACAATACAATGTGTGTATTGTGTGACAAAATTATAAAGAATTGTGCCACTGAGTCTTTCCAAAGCTGAAAGTTACTGCTGATTTTGCATTTAGGAAAAGGATACCCTCTGTTCTCACAGATTATCGGACCAGAAAGTAACCACAGTATGCAGTTCCATAGCTTGTTTGGCACAGGTACGAACTGACACACACAGCCAACAATCCTTGCTGTCTCTGGCTCATGGCAAAACCTGTACCAGCTCTGCACTAAAAATAAGGGTGTGAGCTATCTCTAAACGCTGAGGATTTAAAAAACACAGCCTTCAGACTCTAAAAACCCCTTGAAATTTCCAGGAGGTCGAAGTACTTCTGAAGCTGTTAATGTACCAAAGCACATTTTGGAGTTCAGAAACATGACAATTCAATTTAGGAAATATGTGAGAAAATTGGAATTTAAACCTAAACATAGCAAGACCATATTGCAACTCTTCCCAAGTATATTCCTTTGAAGAGCATGCATACTTTCCTCCAGAAAGCTGACTGCTTAAAATAGCTGTCAGCTTTCTAAAGGGAGTGATTAATTCCACTGGAGTTATTTCTGTTTCCAAGAGTACTACTAAATTTAACTGACAATGGGGAAAGCTGCTGCTAATGGATGTTTCACATATTTTAAATAAAGCCGATATTTACGCGTTGCTAAGTGTGTGGCTTTTTTAGTTTTTAACTTGATTTTCATTATACAACTGATCAGTCAATGCTTATAAAGCACTGACCAAAGCCACTCAGTGACTGCTAGTGATTAGTTAGTAACTGCCTTGTAATTGCCTCAGAGATCGTAGCACCTGTCTAGTAATTTCCAGTAACTACTAGAGCTAGGAAGTCTCTAGTAACTGCTTAGTAATTACTAGTAGGAGTCCAGTAACATGGCAATAACTGTGTGGTAACCACTGGTAACATCATAGTACCTAACAACTGCTAGTAATGACCTTGTAACTCCCTATTATCTGCCTGACAATTACTAAATAACTAATTACTGCCTTGTAACTGCCTAGTAAGTACTAGGCCTAATACTAGCCCTTCCCTTCTTCGCCCCATTGATCCATCCCTCTTCAGGGCTGAATTCCCCTCAGCCCCCATTGTTTCCACCCCCAGGAGAATGAGCTGAGTAATTTCCCCCCGGTTTTCCCTGCTGTCTCCCCAAAATAGGGGCTTCATCCAGATCAGGGCCTCCCCTCACCCTGTGAGGGGTCACATCGGATGATTAAAGCTGGATTGCAGTGACAGGATGAGTCTGAGGAGCTCCTGCTTTGGCACAGGGATTTTTTCCTCCTCTTTTTTCCTCTCTAATTCATGACTTGTCTGAGCTCTGCTCACAACAGTCCAAAGCTGCTGCCATTACATTTGATAAAATCGTGCTTTGGATAATTTTTAGAGGGCAGCAGAGGGTGCTGTTAGCTCTCCTGTTGGGAGGATAGGGCCACTCACCCCTTCAGCCCCGAATCCAGACAGACCCAAAGCACAGAATAATCTCCTGCTGAGGGGTCAGCCTTGCTCCATGCTCCAAAATTGGCGTTCTTCTCCAGCTGGCTTTGAAATTCAATGTTTTTTCAAGGGGTTCAAAGTAGGTTCACTGCTCTAAGTACAGATTGAAAAAGAAGGAATCCCCAATATCCTGCATCTGCTTTGAAAAGATAGATTCTTTGTTGTAATTATATTATTTGTTCTGTTATTCTGTTCTATTCTGTATTATTTGTTATCTGGGAACCAGAAACAGTGCTTAGAGTGATTAATTACTTGGTCCAATATAGCCACACTCCAAGCTGTGTGAGTTTGAGAGAGAAAAAACCAATCAGCACTGATTTTGAGGCACTAAAGCCCTTCTGGCAGTTTCTAAAAGATGCCTACAGCCAAGGGAATAGCTCGTGAATAACAGATGAGACCAGAGCATTCCGACATCACGTGTCACACATGTAGAGCATTGCAGTTAAAATTGTAATTGCTTGTAGGAGTTAATTGCCTGCAGTGACTTTTCAAGGCTGCACAGAGTGAACTGGGAGGCTTGTGCTGATGGCCCTGGGACAGCTCTGGCCCTCCTCAGGAGGAGTGGAGGTGTCTGGCTGTTTGTGGAAGATACTGCTCATAATCACATGAGCAGCTGGATCACCCTGAATTTATGGAGCTGTGGATTGATGCTGTTTGTGCCCGGCACGCGCGGGCGGGCTGTAAGACAGGGTGTTTGTTATGACACCAGACTTCATTTGCAGGCAAGGAACATTGCCAGAGGCTTTTTAGCAGAAGGTGCTGAGCAGTTCTGTGTCTTGAAGAGCCTGGTGATACTTCCCACTGCCTTGGAAATGTAAAGGATTTATTTTACTGCCACAGGATGCACAGGATTTACCATCTTTATTTGTGCACATCTCACTTTTGCTGTTAACAGGGCAGATTTTTCTGTGCAGCACAGAGATGTGGGAAGAGGTTTGCAATCACTGTTATCTGCACAGTGCTTGAAGATGGAGGAGGAAATAGCATCAGGTTTCCTCGGGGTGGAGGCTGAGATTAGCAGGAACCAACCCCATGAAGTGCTATTAAATGATAAAAAAATGCTGAATGGCAATCTGGGCTGGGTTCAGTTTTCACAGCGAGGTTCACTCTTACACATGATGGCCTTTCCTCGTGTCTCCCTGAACTCGCACTGGGGCAGAGAGTGAAGCCAGAGCCTCGCTGCTCGTGAGATTAGTCTCTCTGGTGGACCCTCCTTTTCCACTCAGGTGGCTCAGATTCTCTTCCACAGCTGAGCACTGGAGGTTGGAACAGCTCTCGAGTGCTGTTTCAAAGAGGTTTAGTGCATCCAAGATGGTGAGAGGATCTAAGATGTCCTGCTTGTTCCTGCAGTCTGTGCTGAACTGTTGGTGTCCCCCCAGCTCCTTCCACACTGCTCCGTACATGCGCTGCCACTGGCATTTGGGAAGTGAATTCCTCTTTTCCCGGTGGCGACAGGATGCTGAGAATGTCAAGGCACAGGTTTCTCTGTTATCCCTGCCTCTAAACACGCTGTCCAGCTCTTTGAGGGTAAAAATAAAGCAGCTTTGTTTGATTTCTAGAAAAAGCCAGACGACAGTGCAGGGGTCAGAAATAGGCATCCCAGCCCTCCCCACCCCACTGTCTCAGCTGTTGCTTCCTGAGAGACAGAAGCATGTGGTCGCTAAAAATACCCTGCAAAGAGAATACACTCTCCCTCCAGTGGGAGAGTATAAATTAAGCCGAGTTGTAATATATACAACTTCTTGTGGTTGGGAGAAACTTTTCCCAACGTCAGTTTCGGAGAGGGTTTTCCTAATGCAGCAGAAATCCCAGCCCTGTCCCGTCCCCACGTAAGTCGGCGATATTGTGCAGAGGATCTCCGGCTCCTGCCTCTCCTGCTCCCACCCCTTCGCCCTCCTATGGGCATCGATGTGGCTGGGGGTGGGGGGACACCAGCCCTCCTTTTATAAGCGTGGCCTTGCGGCACGTCCAAGTTGATAAGAGTGACGGGAGATTTGCCTTGCTCCGAGATACCCACCTCCCAAGCCTTGGGGTCCCTGGGATGACCAAAGGAGGAATGGAGTCAGTGGAAGTGTTCACAACCGAAGGCAAAGGCAGGGGTTTGAAAGCCCAGAAGGAATTCTTGCCTGGGGATGTCATCTTTGCAGAGCCAGCCTACGCAGCCGTGGTTTTTGACAGGTAAGAGAAAAGCGCTTGTAAAACTCAGAGCAAAAGTAGTCTCGCTGCAGAATTTCATCTGGCTGGTTGTATAAAAGTTTGGAGGTGTCTGGATGACATCAGAGAAGGGATCGGAGGGAAGTCAGAAGCACTTCTCTAAAGACACATTCACAGCTTGTAGTGAATGTCCTTCCCGGGGCTCAGATCAGCCATTTCACTTTTAGTATGGTGAGGTTTGTTTCCAGGGTGTGACCTTGCAAGGTGCTCGGTAACCTTTCAGAAAGAACACATGCAGTGAAAGTTGCATGTATTCAGTGCCTCCCAAAACCAGCCCTGTGCTACGCTGCAGTGAACTGCCAGGAGTTAGTGTAATTCAGGTACGGGAATCTCACACTGACTTTGCTGAAGCCTCTGATGGGTAATACATGATAAAAATGAGTTCCATTGTGCTCTGCTCACGTGTGCCATCCCCAGCTGCACTTGCAGCTTCATCACCCGCTGCCCTGGAGCTAGGAGCTGGTGGGGATCAGCAAGTGACACTGTTTCTCTTAAAGAGATTTAATATTTACAGCTGGCTGAGCTAACTGGAGACAAGTATCTGCTTTTGCTCTCTTTCATGAGACTGGTGTTAAATTTGTGTTCACATTGATGTAGCCAGACACTGAGTTCTGGTGCAAGGATATTTTTCTTTTCTGCTGCTTGTTTTAATCACAACATTCCCTCAACCTGCGCTGCTGGTGTGGCTGGTAGGTGCCCACTTCTGCCCTTTGAATCAGTGGGAGATTCACTTAAATAACCTGGAAGAGAAAAGATGCAAAGAACCAATTTCTATGTTGATCTCCACTGGGCTAAATCTAAATTAAAGCCTCTGACACAAATGGAATTTGTTCAGCCTTATAACATGCTAATTGAGAATAGAATGTGGCCTGAATTTTTAAACTGAGGACTTAGAGGGCAGCTGAAGGTTTCATTTTGAGCTCGGGAAGGTTGTGAGTGTTCTTCAAGGGCATCATGGTGAGTCCTGCATCTGAATTTTTTGCCCCAAACAGCCAGTGACTTTAGTAATACCCTGTACACTAAACAGGGCCATAAGCAATTCTGCTCAGCTGAGTTTTCCCTGATTGAATCGGCTCTGTTAGCGAAGTCTGGGACACAAGCAGAGGTTGTGGTGCTGTTTTAACCCTGGTCATCTCATAGCTGAAGGTGATCAGTGCCACTGTGTGATCTGACAGTAGCAGAGAATTGGGTATTAAATGGACAGAGCAAGAAATAAAGTTTTTTGCGTGTCTTTTACTCTTTCCCTGTCCTTTAACTGTCAGCGGGTGAACTTGATTATGAGTCTTTGCCATAGCAGGAACGACACCCTTAGTTTTTATTTTAATATGTCATTGCAAGAGCTCACATTAAAAATGTAATTTTTCACTTTAAAACGTTGAATTCTTGAAGTCTTCATCCTGAGCTTAATTACAGGAGTTGGTGACAAAATCATTTCTCCTTGATGTCTCCTTTTAGCTCTTGTACTTCAGTTTCACTCGTGTCACTAGCTGGAATTTTGTGGTGATTTGCTTCGGAAGTGCCTATGGACAATTATTTCTCTCATATGCCTTATTAAAAATACTCTTTTTTTTAAAAACCACTAAAAACATTTTGACTCTTGATGGTGGGTTAAAAATATTTTTTCTTCTACATGAAGCGTTGCACTATGCACGGAGCAGAGCTGCCCATGTTGAAGAGCTACGACTTTGCTGCATTTTCAAATGTCACTTGTGTAATGTGAGATAAGGGCAGAAGTTCTTAGACTGCAGACTGTGTTTTAGCCTGAGGTTTCCAACAGAAAACCTCGGATCAGAAGAGATGTGTTTCCCTGCTTCCCTCCCTTCCTCCCCAAGCTGGGCTTGTTTAGCTCCCAGAGAGCAGGTCCAGAGGTTGGGCAGCAAGGAGTCAAGGTGAACACAGCCCTTCTCTGCAATTGTTGTGCAATAATAATGGATTCTTACCCTCCTGTGACACGTTTCATCCCAAAGCACTGCGTATAGGTCAGTGGTGAAACGTAGTCCCAAAATCTCTGAAACAGAATAAATGCTTGTTGATTAGTGCTTGGCAGGGGATAGCCTGGGCCTGAGATACAATTGAAACACACATTTTTCTTGTGGAAATCACCCTGATGCTTTTCTTACACACCCAGGGCTTTGCTTTTAGAGGTACCTTCTGTTGCTGTCCCAGAGTACTCAATTGCATCAAGCCTCACTGAATTGATTGCTGTCAAAGAAGGGCAGCCTGGATCCTTGCAGAACCTGCAAGAATAAATCCACACCTGGCCATGGCAGCTGATTTTACCCTGAAAGAACTGCTGTTGTCTCTGCATGGGTGAAGAGTCCAGTGAAGAGACAGGTGCTTTTCCTTGTCCTCAAACACACATGTAGAGGTCCTAAAGTTGGTCTTGAGTCTACACTATTAAAAAGGGTCTCAGCCTGCACAGGGAAACCCAAAATCCAGAGTCCCTCGTCCTAATTCAACGCAGTATCTCCCAGGACTTGCTGAAAGCACTGTGTATGTGTACTATGGAAAAGGGATTCAACTATGAGTGATTGCTGGGTTTAAGTTTTTGGCTCAGGTCCTACCAAATATGTGACCGTATTTTACAGAGATCTCAGCTTTCTTTGTGCGTAAAGACCACACAGAAGCACTAGAGTGCAGGGCTGGTCTCTACTTTGCAGCCCTTTGAAGATCTCAGTCCTTTGGGAAGTCTGTTCCCAGTCTGTGAGTGTTGAGACAGACCCTAAAATCCTTCCCCTGATTTTGCTGTCGAAAGGTATGTGGATGGCAGTCATAGTGCAGAGGCCACACAGTGATCTTCTGTGTGGCTGCATAGGATGTGCAGGCAAAGCAAAGGTCTTTTCGAGATTAGCAGGAACAGCCCTGCAGAGATACAACAGAGTCATGCTCTCTAGAACACAGCTTGAAATGGAAATCAGTCTGGGATGTCAGCCACAATTTACCTGGCCGATAACCAGATGGTCAAGTTTAAAGTCAGTAACAAGTTACACGTGGGAGCTTTGACAAGCTGCCAGGCAAATAAAATGTTATATCTGTACTTACCGCCGAGAAAGTCAGACCTCAGCGTTGCTGTCACTGCTGGTTACCTCCTCCACTGCTGGAGGCTGCTTGGAGAGGCTCTTCCAGGGCAGCTGGATATCGTAGCACAGACTTCAACCTGGCTCTGTGTAGATAGAGATAGATACACAGACAGGCAGATAGATGTGAGGAGATGTCAAAGTAATTTGGACCTGAGGCTGTCACCCCACTGCACTTTATTGGATGTCTGTCAGTAGCAGGCTGAGTTTGAGGAGGTGTAGAGATTTTACTCCGCTAGGAAAAGGAGAAATGTTTTCTCTGACAAAACTCTATCATCAGGTGTCCCTGCAGAGCCTAACACTGGACTCCTGTGTCCAGACAAGTGAGTCCAACACACTGATATAATCAGTGGAACCCTATAATGTGCAGTGAACACAGACATCTACCTTTGAGCTGAATGACTTTCCAGACCCCACTGAGTGTGGTGGTGATACCTCTCCTCAGACACAGGGGGTACAGATGAGCACATCTAGGTGTCTAAATCTACAGGCTGCGTCCCATCCTGGAAGCCCCTGAAGGTCACTGGGACCCTGAAAGTCCCTAAAGTCATTCAGGCTGATGAGGGCTTGTACTCTTCAGCCCAGTGATGGTCATCTGAGCAGCAGTTTCTTACACAGTGCCAGAGACTTTTAATCCAGGAGTGCATGAAACTCAAAGAAAAACGAGGTTCCTATAAACATCAGCCAGCTCATAGTTAGATTTTAAGGCCAGGGTATGACTCACCAGGCTAGCCCAGGTCATTGCAGAGGGGTTGGACTAGATGACCTTTAAAGGTCCCTTCCAACCCAAACCATTCTGAATTTATGATTCTATAACTGTCACTTAACCCAGTGTTTACTTGGCATTGAGTTTTGTATCAAGCCTGTTACTTCTACCTGAGTGAGAGGAGGCTGCTAAGAGATGGTGAATACTGATGGGAAGGAGATGCAGAACTCTGTATGATTTCCAGGATAAAGTGTAGACACAGCCTGATTTCTTTGATTCAGCCTTGGTGTTATCAGCTGAAATATCACTCTGAAAACACCACTGTCAGGCCTGCTTTGCCCCGAAGTAGAAGCAGAAAGCTGGAAATACATCTCAAGGGATTCTTTGCTTTCGTTGGGGTAAGTTTTCAATTTGCAAGGCCCCTGAGCCTCTCACTGAAGCTTTCTCTAATCCTTCCTCCCTCTTTGCTTTCTCCTGGAAGATCCCAGGTCTCGTCTCCTCTGTCACCTTCATGACAACGGCATTCCCAGTGCCTGGGCTCAGTGTACTGTACGTGACCTTCTCCTCTGACACATCAGTTGGCTCTCAAGCCTGTAGGAGTTTACATTTCCTATAAGCAAGGGGATGCCTCATATGTCTCTGTCAGCCCTTGCCAAGAGAAGGTTTGCTCTTTAACCAGCGGGATTTGAGGGACAGTAGTCAAGGAAAACAGTGTCATGTGGTGGAAAGCCAAGATCACCTGAAGATCTGCTTGATGAGTGATCTGCAAATTGCTAAAAACTGAGCTAATGCAATTTTTTTCACTTCTTTTTGATGTATGAAAGTGGCCAAAAACATTTTCCAAAGAAATGTGGGGAGCTCTGTTACTGTAGTTGGGATGACCTAGAGATACAAGAAATCCAAAATTTTCCATAACAGCATGACTGAAAAGATTATGGGAACAAATTCTTTGAGTTGATACTGATAAAAACTGAGAGCTAATGTGATCGTATTCACATTTCACAAAATGTTCTGGGATTTGATTTTTTTTATTATTATCTCATTTGTTCAAAGGTTTAAATAAAGCCTGGGAGAAAACCTAGCTTTTTAAAGAAAACCTCCCCCACACCTCTAAAAACAGGCTGGGAAATCTTGTAACAAAAGACTAAATATAAAATAGTCAAAAATTAGTCTAAAATAAATCCTCCACTCAAATCAGAAAAACTAGGATATGTCATCCCCGACATTTTAAAGAAGAAAATACTAAGATCCAACCCCTTTTTAAAGTAGCAAACCTATTCTTATGCTAATAATTCATCTTTAGGTAGCAGGTGCATTTCCTTAGGCTGCTGTCTTTAATGAAGTGTTACAGCCTCTGCTTTGAAAGCCAAGGAGACTTTGCCTACATCTTCTCTGTAGCAGACTGAGGAGAGAGATGCCCTGCCAAGCAATAATAAATAGGTGTAAGCTAGGCCATCTGTGTGTATCATCTGTGATGCACAGGATAGCATGAAGCCGTGTTAAACAGTTTGTGAGATACTCACTGTGTCCATCAGCTCTTCAATGAACTCCTCCTCCGTTCTTTGCACTAAAGCTGTCTCACCTGGTTTTTCCAGGCCAGTGAATGAGATGTTGTGGGTGCTGGATGGCAGATGTTTGGGTTGTGCATGTCTCAGAGATGAGGGTAATACATTTCCTGTGACAGTGCTCAGCCCTCTGTCCTGGCAAGCCCAACAGACCTTAATCTGTCTGAATCCAGTCCAAGCAGTCACAAGAGTTATTTGTTTCTTGTGCTTTCTCTGCAAGCCGTGCTTGCAGGAGCCATGGTTAACTTGTCAGTGCTCTGTTACCTCTTGCATTTGTTGGCTGGCACGTTGAATCACTGCTTTTGTCACTGTAGCTTACATCCAGGATTAGCTGTAGTTGTGTGTCTCACCTGGGTAACACCAGAGCATGTGAGCCCTTCAGAGTTCAGCTCGGCTGATGCTCGGGTGGGAGGCCAAGGAAACCTGAGGCTCCCCAGAAAGTCATTCAGTGAGTCTGTCAGTGGCATCTGCCCTCTAAGCCAGTCCTAAATCCCTGCCCTGGCAAGCTTATGATGGGCTGGAGGCATCATTGTAGTAAAGAAGATCCTGCTTTTGGGCAGGGTGAGAAGCAGTTCTCACTATGTGTGGAAGAGGGCAGTGATCACCTCAGAGGCCATGGCATGCACAGACACAGCAGAAAGCAACTGTGCTGTGGTAAAGCAAGGGAAGCTGAGCAGCAAGACCCAGAGGGTTCAAACCTCCAGAGTTCCCGGGTAGGTGCCACAGCAGAAGTCACCTCCCCAGGGGTCTCTCCAGGAACTTTGAGGCTGCCTGGCCATGCAGCATCCTGACCACGTGGGTATGGGCTGCCCTCTGTACTGAGAGGAGAGCTCTGGGCTACCTGAAGCCATTTCAGGTTGTGCTAAACACTTTCTAGACCAGATAGAGAAGGTTTTATAGACCAGTGATTTCCACAGGCTGAAAGACTTTAATTTAATCTCAGGCTGCTTCACTTGGAGAATCTTAACATTGCAGAGGCGGTGAGAGAGGAGACTGTGAACACTGCAAGCCTTTGGTGTCTGCGTGTTGTCTGTCTCCAGGACAGATGGTATCAGAACCCAGCCAAGGGAGAGCCCCACTCGGCCATTCCCCTTTGGGGTGTCCAGCTCTGAGCTCCTCTGACACAGCAGGAGCTCGCACAACTGCCCAGGGCCACCTGGGGGATTTAGGTGCTTGCAGATGCTTAAGCAAAGTTAGTTGAAGATTTAGGCAACAGATCTCAAATACTCGTGTCTCCTAATTTTTTTTTACTGTGCCAAGAGTTGAGCCTAGCCTCCGGAGTCCTGATAACACACAGTATCAATAAATCCAATCTTCTTTGAAACCATTTTGGAGCATGGAGGATCCCATAATGGTTTTGTAAGAGATGCAGTGTTTCTTACACCTGCCAGTCAGATCAGCCGTGAGTAATTGTCTCTGCAGTTTCAATACCACACAGGCTGTTCCTTTGCTTTCTCAAGAAGTCTCGTATAACTTTTTTGGTGCATTTCTGCATCTCCTCAGAAATGAGGGATTTCCAGAGCTGGTGGTGAGTTCTGCCAGCCAGGTTTGCTTTGGAAAATCTGGACACCCTATGCAATAAACAGCAAAATACAAAGCCAGCATTTCAGTATTTTTTTATTCTCAGGGCGCAAACTGAGGGGAGAGAAGCACCTGTTGGAGGACTTGGGTTTTTCTGCACTGTGCTCCTTTCTGGCCTGTCTTTCCTCTCTACAAGGAAACTTCTTTTTTTTTTTTGCTTTCTGATGCCCTTAAAACACCCAGGTGGCAGGAGGGACCCCCATTCCCCACGTGAGATATCGCCCTGTGCTTCCTGGCACGACGTAACCATGTGGGTTTTATCAGCTCTCTGGCTCTGCTTTGCCATACAAGGAGAGTAATCTCTCTTGCACCTCTCTGCCCCCCTGACCTGACAGCTGACAGAGCACAGCCTCACATTTCTCACCAGCTCTCAGCTCTTCCATTTCACACAGTGGAGCTGGCTGCATCCCCCTTCCCAGAGATGCTTCCCCCTGCCCCATCCCGGCTGCTTGCCTTGCATTGGGCTCCCTCCAGCACTGCTCACTTTCCTAAACCTCATTTTCCAAACCTCATTTTTGCACATGGTTTTGTCTGCTACTTTGTCTGCTTTTAAATCAGTGGCCCTCTTCATCCTGCAAGAGCCATGGAACAGGGTAGGTTATGTCAGCAGCTCACACGATACTGCCAGAGGAAAGAAAATGCATTTTAACTGTATTGTGATAGATATAAATATGCATATGTAAATATATACTATATATATGTATAGTGGCGAGGCAGGACAGTCTCTGGGCTGGATCCTCTGAGGCTGTGAGTCTGATTCCTGCTTGTGGCATATCTTCCTTATGGGACCATCAATATTTTTTTTTATTTCCTCATGCCTCTGTTTCCCCACTCGCTGTGAACAGTGATAAATGTGCCCTCGATCATGAAGCCTCTGTGGTCCCTGAGGTTTTTGCAGTGAGGACAACCTCCGTTCTGGCACCAGCAGTGGCTGAGTGATGGGAGTTTAAATTCTCCTGTACTGTCAAGCCTGGCTGGAGGCCCAGATGAAGTGGGCGGTTGCCTGGAGAAGCAGACAGCTGGAGACACCAGATCAGGCAGTGAAAAGCCTTCTCTAGCAGCAAGGGGAAAGTCCCAAAATTTTTTGGACAGGAGACCAAAGTGTCTCCTCCTCCTTCTCAGTGAATTAAGTTCTAGGAGCAACAGCTGGACACATGAAGAGGCTTATGGGGCAGGTTTCCCCTCAGTCTGGGACCCTGGACACTCTCAGAAAGAGGATGTGAGGTCAGACTTCTTCATCACTATCCTCTGACGCGTTCCTGCCCGGGCCTTGGTTATAGTTACATGCATACAGTTTTAGGATGCTTCTTGGAAATCCTGTTTTGAATCCCCCAGAGGAAATATTGCTTTTGAAGGGGTCCCAGTTATTCCATGACCATTTAACTTGCAGCAACAGCACTGGGCAAGAACATAAGGGTTAAGCTGGGTGGGATGTTTCTCCATCCTCCCCAAAAACCTTGAGAAGTCCATTTTAGTGGTTAGTCCATTTTAGTCCTGGGTGGGGAGCCCAGGGGTGCAAAGCTGGCAGGATCTTGGCTGGGCAGAGCTGGCCCTCACTGATCCACTGTGTCCTTCTGTCCTTCCAGCCTGACACACGTCATCTGTCACACCTGCTTCAAGCGGCAGGAGAGGCTGCACCGCTGCGGGCAGTGCAAGTTTGCCTATTACTGCGACAGGACCTGCCAGAGAGCGGCCTGGCTCAACCACAAAAATGAGTGCTCTGCCATCAAGAGGCACGGCAAGGCTCCCACCGAAAACATCAGGTGAGAGCTGGCCCCTGGTGACCTGGGAGAGGACAGGGCATCCGGTGGCAAGGAAGAGCTGGGTGGCCTGATTTGGGCAGGGTGGAGGTGGGAGAAGGTTTAGGAGAATCCCAGAGAATTCCTGAGCTGAAGAGACAGGGACCTGGAGGAGCATCAGTGGTGCAAAGGATGTGCTATTTTTTTTCTCAGTTCTGTGCCCCAAAAACTCTGAACATGGTGAGGCAAACCCATCCTGGATGGTTTAGGAGGTGTGGGAAACTGGGGAGCAGGTGGAAAAGTGAAAGAGGAGACGGGTTCTTCCCCAAGTTGCCTATAGGATACATTAATTTGTCTTCACATTCTGGCTCCACCATAAGAAAATGAGGGATCCTCAAGGAAATGGGAGCAGCTGTGGAGGGCTGGGGACCTGGGGGTCTGCAGCACTTCTCCAGGTGAGAACACAGGTGCTGGGACAAAACCCTGCATCTCCATTTCCTTCAGAAGGCTGGGGATGGTGACCATCCGTCACCCATGTGATGCTGAGCCTGTCTCAGTCCGTCTGCCTGCACACCATTTCCCCCCCCGGAGATGAATTTTGATGGACCTTTGTTCTCTCCTTGTGGTGGTGGTGCTGTTACACCTGTGGCTGTCTCCTGGCCAGGCTGGCTGCCCGCATCCTGTGGAAGATCGAGAGGGAGGGCAGTGGGCTGTCCGAGGGCTGCCTGGTGTCCATTGATGAACTGCAGAACCACGTGGACAGCTTCGGCGAGGAGGAGAAGAAGGAGCTGCGCACGGACGTGGAGAGTTTCCTGGAGTTCTGGCCGCCCCACTGCCAGCAGTTCGGGATGCAGTTCATCTCCCACATATTCGGAGTGGTATGCTGGAGGGGTGGGAGTGCAGATGGGGCAGGGTTTGTAATGCCGGCTTTCCAGAGAAACTCTCCAGCTGGCCTGATTTGAGGATGGCTGACTTCATCCCATTCCCCACCCGCTTCTCCTCTGCACCGACACTGGGAAACTGAGGCATGGCAAGGGCAAGGGCTGAAACATTTTGGCTGTCTAAACACGCAGATGAATGGTTTGCTCACTCATAGGTGCTGCATTTTCATCACAAGTCCCACTGGGCAGCTCTCTGCATCTGGGAGAGCTGAGAAAATCTAAATATGTTTTTAGTAAATATACCTAGAATATATTTGAATATAGCAGATCTGTTTTAGTAGATACATTGATATCTATTAATATTGTGCACATTAGATTTTTTACATTGACATAATATACATAATAAAATAAGTAAAAAATACTAAATGCATTTAATAATATCCATTACTAACATGTTAACTACAAGTTTTTGTTCTCAGTGTAGCAGAGAGGGAAATTCCTGTTCAGGCTGGGCTGCTCTGCTCCCGGCCCTGGTACAAATGGGGTATCCCTGCACTACCCCCTCAGCTCCCAACACTGCCAAGAGGAGACACACGCTCTGCTCGCCCCTCTGCCAGTGGCTGCTGTGCAAGACAAGCTGGCCTTTGCCAGTCCCAGTACAGGGAGAGGACACAGCATCCTTTGGTATCCACACCACAAAGAAAATCCAGACCACTGGACAAAGGGAGACCCTATGTGCTAGTGACCAGCACAGCTTCTCTGTGGAGAAGCAAGGAAATACATAAAATACATCTATAGAATCAGTTCACAAAGGAAATAAAACTATTAACAGGGTAAAACAATTGCAGTCGAGTTAATTATTTCCTTTGGTTTATCCTATCACATTTTCTCTTTGCAGATATTATTTAAGTTTGTGACTAAAAACTCTTCTGTTCATATGTGATAACATTGTATCATATAGAAAAGTAAAATAATTCATTCTGGGAATATATGTCATGCAAAAGTAGTCATTCCGAAAACTCGCAGCAAAGAGTAGTAGCTGCTTTTTATGAGCTTTGAGGGCAACCCAGCAAACATGACCAGGTTGAATGCAGCAGTCAAGGTTAATTTCTAACTGATACCTGTTTTCGTGAGTGTGAACTTTGCTTTCTGCTGGAATTGCCTCAAAATCATTTCCCTGTGACCTTTTTCTGAATTATTTGCAGGAACCAAATATAAGGAAATCAATGCATGGCCAAACCAAGTTTATCTTAGGCATCCCAAGTGAACATTGACAGCAAATATTCTGTAACATTTACTCAGCTCTGCCCTGGGCTGGTCCCTCTGCACGAGCCCTGCATTGCTTCTCTTCTGATGTTTTATCCCGACTGGAGCGTTCCTTTAACGCTTCTTCCTGCCTGTGTTTTGGGAGCAGATCAGCTGCAATGGCTTTACCCTCAGTGACCAAAGAGGACTGCAGGCTGTTGGTGTGGGAATCTTCCCCAACCTCTGCCAGGCCAACCACGACTGCTGGCCCAACTGCACCGTTGTCTTCAACAATGGCAAGTGAGTGGATTTCTTTCCTTTGGTGCAGCAGGCATGCATCCTAACGGGCAACCCAGCAGGCTCTGCCACCCCCAGAGTCAGGTCCCTGCCCCAGAAAATCTATTCATTCTTATTTCCTTCTCTAGCTCAGAAAAAAAAAAACCCAAACAGTATTTTCTTGCTAAAGACAAACTGGTTTCTCTCCTTGTTATTTAAAAAATTATTATCTGATGCACTAAAAACTACACCAGATTTAACCCCAAATCCAGCAACCAGCAAAGAATTTTTCCCTGGTTTCTCATGAGTTTTGTAACTAGACTCAGAATAGGTAGATAAAGTAGTGAGTAGCTGTTTAACTCACCCCTTATATTGAAGCTTCATTTATAGATAGTTAAGGAGTAATTCCACTTAGTATGTTATTAAGGGTTATGCTGAGTCCACAGTCCAAGAGTTCCTCACAACCAAAGCTTGCAATCAGCTGCGTATCACTATCTGCTGGTGTGTTTATAACCATTCCTAACACAGCCCCCATCTGGTGAGTGTACCATCCCGATTAACCACCGATTAACTCTTTAGCAATGGGACCTTAATGACAGCTGTGGTTGTTATCTGCAAGCAGAGTCACCCGCGAGTGCAGGATGCTCTCAGTCTCTGGGCATTCCCCATTCCCACCCAAGTCCTGTAAGAAAACCTCTGCATGACAAGTGAGATGGAATAACATTCAGTGGGAAATGCGGGGATGTTTCGGCAGAGCTGGGAGTGGAGGCAGCCCACAGGAGGGGTGCTCTGCCCGTCCCAGTTTCCAAGCCATGACAGGTATAAACTGCTGTCAGAAAGCTGCAGTGTGTGCAAGACTGTGGGAAATTTCTTGCCAAAAACTGCACAGCCACAGGATCTCCTCTGAACTTTCCACAGTGATTTTACATCTGCCTGTCTTCACTAAACTTTAGTGCTATAACCTAACCCCCCCCGCTTCCCCCCAGCCTCTCCTTTTTTAACTAGCACATTGCTTCTGCACTGCAGTTATCACTGCTGGTTCTCCCTGATAAAACTACACCAGCATTTACCAAGCAGCTGGTAAACGAGCCGAGAGAACAAAACTGCATTAGGATGATTACCTTGGTGGGAAATAGGGTCTGATCCAAAGTCAGGTTGGAGTCTGTACTATGATATCCAGTTGCCCTGGATTGGATCCATAGTGGGGTGATGGGAGAGCCCCTCCAACCAGCTCCCAGCAGTGGAGGAGGTAACCAGCAGTGATAACAACCCTGACTTTCTGGGTAAGTACAGGAATGGCATTTATTTGCCTGACAGCTTGTCAAAGCTCCCACATGTATCTGGTTACTGACTTTAAACTTGACCATCTGGTTATCGGCCAGGTAAATTGTGGCTGACATCCCAGACTGATTTCCATTTCAAGCTGTGTTCTATAGAGCACAACTGCTGATGTCAGTGGAGACCTTTCTGTTCAGGAGATCTAGTCCCCTTGTTCCTGCCAAATATCACGAGCAGGTTTTGCACGTTTTCTGGCCTAGACCACTTGTAAAATCACAGTGCCAGGGCAGTTCTTCATGAAATCCTCTATGGCCCAGTGATGGACAATTTGGTCCTGGCAGCTGCATAGCAAAGGGAAAACTCTCGTGCAGTGCCACAGGAGCCAGGCACAGGGAACCCCCTCGTCTCCTGTCAGTACAATGTCCAGTGCTATGCCATGTACCCATTTTTTTTCATTGTTGTACTTGTACGTGTGTAAACTGCAGATGTTTGTTTTGTCTTTCAGTCATGAGGCTGTAAGATCAATGTTCCACACACAGATGAGGTGGGTCACTCTTGAAAGCATCATTCTCCTCCCTGTACCCCTCATGCCCCATGTTTAATGGAAAAGATGCAAAGACCCCGAGGGGCTCCCTCTGTTTGCACCAAATTTCACTTTCCCTGTTTTCTAAACTTCCCTCATCCCCTGTGTAAAGCCCCACTAAACCCAAATCTCATTTAACTCTGCATTTTGTAGTAAATTAGAATGATAGTGGTAATACTGTGACTGTCTTCCCCAGGGTGAATTCCCTCTCTGCCTTCCCACCCTCTCCCTTGGCTTCCTCTCTGTCAGTATTTCCCCTCTCCACTTCTCATTTCTCCTCTCCTGACCATGGCAAGAGCATGAAAGTCAGAACAAGGTCTTGCTAATCTTGTACAGCCCAAAATAAAACCTTGCGTATTAGGAGATGAGAAATGACTGTGTTACTGACACACTAAATACTCCACTTTTCTTCTGCAACAAACTGTGCCCGAGGAATGTGTTGCCTACAGTAGCAGTACCATGAGATGTAGGTTTCAATTCCTTTTTATCATAATCCGTGATTAATGTTCCACCTTTTAATGATGCCACTGTTACCTGATCCAAACTAAATAAGTCACAAAAATATGTGCAAAAAAATGTCTCTGCTTAACTCATGGCATTTGGTATCACATAATCAGTGTTCTTAAGGGGACACTGTTGTGTTTTAAAATTTAATTTCAAGCAGGCATGCAATTTCCTCAAAGAAGATATGAAATACACTTGAAGTGCTCTTCTTCACCACTGAATCTTACTCAGTATGTTATAGATAGGGCCATAAAAAAAGGAGCAAAAGAGTTTCACTTCTGATTAGCATTGCTATTTGGGGCAATTTGAGTTTTGAGCTATTGGGCACTCGCTGTGCCTGTGCAGCTATCAAGGTCCCTGCTGCTCGTGGCAGACACTGGGGAAAGAGCCCTGGACAAGCTCAGTGGTGTGCTCCTGGCTGACAGTGTCTCTTTAACTACAGTATTTAAAATATGCCGTGTGTTTCCTGGCTTACCCCAAAGGCAATCAAGCCCCTCCACACAAGGGATGGCTGCTTAAAATACTCCTACGGTGCTTGGGCTATCAGGGGCATCATGAAAGTCAGAGGCTTGATTTTGCTTCTCTGGTTGCATGGCTCACTTTAACAAGGATCCTGTTAAGTGTGAACAGTGTAAACCTTTAGGATGGGAATTGTTCTTTTTTATGCACTTCCTCCTGGAGGAGCAGGTTGCACCTCTCTCTGTCTGGCATTTTCCTGTGGCTGTGACATAACTAATAGCTGCCCTCTGTGACAATGCCATGTTTAGTGATAAATTTTGTATGAAATATGTTGCTGTTATGACAGCACCCAGAGAAGGTCAAGACCAGCCTTGGAGAGGAATTTTGACAGCAGCTTTAGCAGAGCTGGAAGACTCAGAGCAACACCCTTGGTGCTGAGAGCCTGTAATGGGAATTCCAAGGGAATTAAAAGGAAATTGCAGGAGACCTACAATAGCTGTGCAAAAACATGACCACAGAGAGTAAGTCATGTCCTCCCCAAAAGACTTACTTTTAATGCACCTGGTGATACATTTGAGTCCTCTGCCACCTCTGCCTTTAGTGAGGCTTTTGTTGGGTTCCACCTAAAGCACCCCATGTTCAGGTGGGATCCAGCAGGGCCCCCCCAGGTCCATCTCAGGGCAGACAAGTACATTACTGTTGAGCTCACTGGTATTTGGGAGAGGAGGTGGATACGGAAGAACCACCTCACAGTTGGTATTTGATGGATTTTTTCCTATTCTGGCCAAATTCTCCAGCCAGTTGTGCCTGTTTAGCCCCTGCAGCTGGGAGATGGCCCAGAGTAACTGGGAGATTCAGTGTGTAGAGTGAAACAGCAAGGGAACAGTTCTGAGTACCCACATTATTTAAGAACTTTTGCAGAGAATGACATGATGGAAAGGCAGGTACAGGCTTTCCAAATCCTGTCTCAGGGGCTTGCCATGGATTTCAGTAACAGACTGGAAACTGAATTGTGGTAATAGGTCAAATGAGTTACTTAAAAATAGACTCTTTCCAGATAATTATTTCTAAGCTTTTATGTGGAAATGCATGAACGGAGCGAGGGCATCTCTTACGCAGCACCTAGAGGGGATTTGTCTTAACTTTTCAAAGTGAAAATGATACCGAGGGCAGCACAGCTCGGGATCTGGGAGTATAGCCAGGGGTGTGCGGGTAGCATGCAAAGCAGTACTTAAAAAAAGACCCAAAATCCAAACTCAGCATTTTGGTGTGTATTACTGATCTCAATGGGTTTTTTTTCTGGTGAGATCTCCTGCAACAAAATTAAAGTTGATATCTAGGTTCAGCCCCCATCTGGATAAAGTAACGGAGCCATAACCTGTTTATAGCTCAGACCTTTACATATCCCTGCCAGGGACTTGCAGAAGGGCAGGAAAAACTGGTGTGACTGTGTTCTTGCACTGTATTCAGTCACCCAGACTGCTGTTCACCTCTGCACTGCCTCCTTGAAGACTTAAAGCAGTGCCTTAGGGCGAGGGCTCACCTCTGCAAGGCAGGGGAGGGCACAGGATTTGTCCCTGACGGCTCTGTGGCTCCACTTCTGCTTCTGCTGCTTCTCCAAGTGCACATCCCACTTTCTCTGCCCTCAGAATCGAGCTGCGGGCCCTGAACAAGATTTCTCCAGGGGATGAGCTCACTGTTTCCTACGTGGATTTCCTCAACCTGAGCGAGGAGCGGCGGAAGCAGCTGAAGAAGCAGTATTACTTCGACTGCACGTGTGAGCACTGCAAGAAACAGCTCAAGGATGACCTGATGCTGGCAGTGAAGGCGGGGGAAAGCAAGGTATGGTTTGTCCCGCTGTGTTCAAAGCCAGTGGTGGCTGCACCTCCTCCACCAAGGCATCTGTGGGTCTCCAGGACTGTGGTTTCTCAGCACAGGGACACTCTCGATACAAACAGAGTCAGATTTTGGCAAAAGCATGACTAATGCCAATGTGAAAAATGAGAACAGAACTGAACCTTGGTTGGACGAAACACCAATTCAAGCCCACCATGCAAGGCCAGCTTAATCCTTATTATGCAAGATAAGTGCAGTTTTTAATTTAAAAACCCCCCAGAAGTTGCCTTTAACCTAAAAGTCCATCAATAGACAGAACGCAAAAATGTCGGAAAATTAGGTCTAGAGCTGAGAAAAATGCTGGCATTTAGTTGCGGTTTTTTTTTTCTGAGAAACTGCAAGGAAATCTACATTTTGAGCAGCAGAAAGAGAAACGTGTTGCAGGTGATCTGTGGTGACAGGACTAACGAGAACTGCTGAAGCTCTGTGGTTTGTACCATCACACTGGCTCCAGGAATGTGGGAAGCCTGAACTTCCAGTCCCTCTTTGCAAAGGCCTGTCACAGGGAGTTTGTACCATCACTTGACATTTTTGTGTGGTTGCTGTGGGCAGACTGACTGCGAGGAATTAACATGTTTAACTGCTCATTTTTAAGTAATCTCTCTTTTCCTTGGAGGTCTCACAAGTCATCAAGGCTGTGTCTTGCTGTTGGCAGTGGGATGTGTTGCTTGGTCAGCAGCTCCAGTTTATGAGTGTGCTGGCAGCTCTAAGAGTTTCTTTTTAGTTCCTCTACCCAAGGATATAATTGCTGATAGGTTTGTGCTCTCTGGCAGTGTTAGCTTGGGGGTTTCTACTCCTGCAAGCCTTATGAAGTGCATAAGGGAAGGCAAAGGCAATTTAATGTTTCATCAAGTCATCGATCTGCACTGGTGAGCAGTCACACCACGAATCACACAGTACAGCTCAGGGGATGATGTGGAGAAGGTAGGAAACCAAGCAGAAAAGGTGGGATTAGGAAATGTGACCTCAGACCAGCAGTGCCACCAGGAGAGGCCCAGTGAGATGCACCTTCCTGGGAAGGAGCACAAAACCCTCAGCCTCCCGCTCAGCAGGTGCCAGGAAGCCAAGCTCAGTCCTGTAACTCTTCTTTCAGAGAGCTGGAAGTCAGGAAAGGCTGGATATTGCAGAGTGTAAATCTCTCCTTGAGAAAGGTTTGGATAAATAGTATCAAGCTGATATAAGGGAGCTCCCGTATGGGAGATAGGACATGGGACTAGAGGAGACCCTTTCCTTGCTGGGTCAAGTTCTCTAGTGCAAGGCCCTGCTGTATAACTCCACTTTAAATCATCAGGCTTCATCTTACAGCTAATCCTGGCTACTTCTCTGCTTATAATATAAAGCTGTCCCAGAGCTCAGTTCTCTGATGCAGAAAGATTTTTATCTGGCTTTCTGCAGAAATATTTTTGGACACAGTCTCCAGTAGACAGCATAAAAAAACCTCAACTCTCATTCACCACCTGCTATCAAGCCTTGACCAAACAGTGAGACCACGAATCATAGAATGATTTGGCTTGGAAGGGACCTTATAGATCATCTCCTTCCATCTGCCCCACCATGGGCAGGGACACCTTACACTAGGGATGCACCATCCCTTTTTTGTGAGCATTAGAGGTGCCGTGTGGCACACAGCAGGAAAACATGCACTTCTGGGGGAATGTCCTCCACAGCCTGAAGCGCTTGTGCAGAAAAAGTCTGTGAGTGTGCAAGGTGCATGATTTCAGCTATTAAAAATACACCCCATCCACAGACAATGAGTATCCAGGCTGACCTCACCCGCAGAGCTCGTCGGCTGTGTCGCATTTCCTGAATTCAGGCACACTTGCCTGGGAGCAGCAGCGCTCACAGCTGCTTGGAAAAAGCACTAGGAATACAGGGGAGATTGACAGCTTCCACCCTCAACAGCTGCTCCAGTCCTTCACCCCTTCCAAAGGGCAGCAAAGTTCCCATTGTTTATAGTGGCAACAGAATTAGAAGTCTAGTAAAGGCAAGGGAGGATTTTTATTAGACAAAGGCACGGTGGAAATGCTGTTTAAGGACCCTATTCTGGGAGTCTTGACTCAGACAGCACAGCAGTGTGATTTCACCGATGTTAACACTGCCTTTGGATGTGCTCTGTGCCCCAGGGCACCTTGTATGCTGCCCAAATTGATTAGCTACAACAGCTTCAGTATAAGACTATAGAATAATAAATCATAAAGCAAATGTATCCATAAATAGATGGAGGGTACATGGCTCTGATAATGACTGGTTTTCCTTCAATACTAAACTTTGAAGAGGATTTCCCAACTAGATGAATTTCAGATTCCTCAAAAGTCTAATTGAGCAGGTGTGGGAAAAAGACAACAGGACAGTCCTACAGTCCTGACTCCCAGTCTTTGCATCCTTCATTGCAGTGTTGGGTCTCTGCTTTTGATCTACACTCAGAGGTCCTTCTCGGCTGCTGGCTCTGCTGTGTGTCTCCAGACCAGGCTCTTCCCAAAAATTCCTGGAGTCACGTGATTGTGGGCTGATTTCAGATTTCCCATTTATGAAAAGGAAGGTCATGATAGCTAGAATAGTTGGAAAATGCAAATTTGAAGGGCTCAGAGAAGCAGAAGATGAATGATTGTGCTGGATATTATGTTATATTTCAGTATTAAAGGAAGAAAGAGCAGGCAGCTAATTATGAGATCATTAGTGTTTTGCCAGGTATTCCTAAATGTGCTTCATGTCTCTAAATGCATGATGAAACACAAACTTCTTTGAGGTGTGCAGGAAAACACATTTCCCTCTCTGGGTGCAGCTGAAATCTGAGCTCAGCCTTCTTAGGGTATTTGGAGCCGATGACAGCATTTCTCAGGGTAGGTAAAATTCAGGAATCTTTCCTATTCCACCAGTCTCCCATTCAAGAGCCTCATTTCTCTCAAGCAGCTGCACTAGGAGCACCTGATACTCACCAGCTGGTGGCTTTCACAGCCTCTTTGGTATCTCATGAGACCTCTCAGTTGCAGGGTGAATTTTGGCCCTTTTCCAGAGGGGAGGAGTGGCAGGGAGAGTTGAGGAACCCAGTCATGCATGTCAGAGACATGGCCACTACCCTGATGGGCAACACTCTTGCTGAAGTCGGCAGGACCTTCACCTTTTGACCTGGAACTGGGCCCATTTCAGCCTCGGGCAGGTCTGAGGGGCACACTGGTATTTGTATCCAGCAGTAGAAAGTGGTGGATGTGGGAAGCATCCCACTAAGCTACTAAACTGTAGACCAAGCATCCTTTCAACCAAGATATTTTGGCATGTGTGAGGCAGTGCATTTTCCTCATTGGCTTTCCGACTGTCGTCCCCAGCCCTCTGCAGACACGGTGAAGGAGGTGATTCAGCTCTCCAAGGACACGCTGGAGAAGATCAACAAGGCCCGCATGGAGGGACATTACCACGAGGTGAGTCCTGGTCCTTTTGCTCTCTTGCTGCACATACACTGCCCAGAAAGCAGGCCTTGTCCCCCTCCACATTTGTGATTTACGGATGAAACAACCCCACCTTGCTGCAACCCAAATATCCCACATGCCTCCTACCCTCCTGGAAGCTCAAACTGAAGAAGCTGACACTGGTTTCTACGCTCTGTAAAGCACAACTGTGTCTGAGACATCCCAGACTAACTTCTTTTGTAGTGATGACACAAGGAGATTCAGGTGACTTCAAGCACCTCTGACTGACACAGGTGCTGAACCAAGGGCCTCTTGGGTGAAAACCATGAGTTATAGGGCAGGTGTAACAAGTGAGCTCTGCCAGGTAGCCTCACAAAAAGAAAGACAGTGGGTTTGAAAGTGGGATAAGACTGTTGGGGGTTTTTGCCCGTGTTGATCTCTTCAGCACCTTGTGTTGCTCATTTGTCAGGTGCTGAGAATAGGTGTGTGGTTTGGGAGAACCACATGCCACCTGAGGCCCAGGCTACAAAGGCAATGGGTGAGAGAGCTCAAGTAATTTCTTTTTTTCTCCCTCTTTTGCTCACCCAGAAAATATTTAATTGTTCTCCTCAGAGAGCACTCCAGGTTGAGTAACAGCCTCTGGGTTTTAACTGTCTTCGGGAAAAGGCTGAAGCCCCCTAGTGCAGAAATCAGGACACTGAATCACAGCTAGGTCAGGCATGAAAGAGTGCGGCTCCACGTCTCCAGCCCCAAGAGGTCATTAAGAGTATTCCTGTCACCAAGTGCTTTCAGGAGGCTGGGTGGATGGCACTGGGATGTAAGAGTCATGTAGGCACTTGGTATTTGACAACATCCAGCCTCCTGAAGTCTTTCTTCTCCTGAGCAGCAGGACACCACTTTTTCCTCGCCACTTTTATGAGTGTAACCCTGGGAGAGAAATCTTTGAGTGCCAATCATTTTGGTAGGCTGATGTTTCTCAACAAATCAAAGCACGTCCTCTCTTCCCCAACCTTCACAGAGGTTGGCTTGGCCTCTGGGACTGGTAGGGACTGTGCAAACCACAGGGCTTTGGTGTGGCAGCTTCAGGCCCAAAGGTGCTTGGACTTATCCTTCCTCTCCCCGCTTCCTCCACACTCAGGTTGTGAAGCTGTGCCGTGACTGCCTGACAAAACAGGAACCTGTGCTGGGGGACACGAACATCTATCTGCTGAGGATCCTCAGCATTGCCTCCGAGGTGCTCTCCTACCTCCAGATGTTTGAGGAAGCAGCTGACTATGCCAAGAGGATGGTGGATGGCTACCTGTGCGTCTGTGCCCTACTTCTGGCAGCTCTCCGTGCTCATGCAATGTTAAGCTGTGTGTTACAGGAGTAATTTTCTTAGTCTGCTCCCATCGAGGCAGTGGGGATGAAATTCAGATGGGGACCTTTTTGTACCACCAGACAGAGAGAGATGCCTTCTTAAATGCACAACAGCTTCCAAACACCTTGATGTACTAAACTGGAACTGGCAAATGGTTTAGGAACATCTTCCATTAGCCTTTTTGTTTTGCCTCAGAAGCATCTCAAGGCTGCCCTGAGAGCAAGACACAGAGCCTGGGTGCAGGACAGAGAGGCTGTGACTGCAGGAGACGGCCTGTTCCCTGCACCCTGCAGGAAGGAGAGGCCAAGAGAAAAGAGAAACCATGTCAAATGGCTGTCACTCAAGATATCCTCTCACTCTTGAATAGTACATGGGTTTTGTCTTGTCTAACTCTATAGTCCTGTGGTGAAAGCTCAGTGAGAATAAAGAAATTCAGGTTTAGTTCACATAGATCCAGGGTAAATCTCACATTAAAAATGATATGCTTTATTATTACTGAGGTTTTATGACAGGACTGATGAGTACTTAACAGGAAAAAAAGGAAAGAAAGAAAAATAATGGAAACTGTAGACAAGAGAGAAAAGCCCAATTCATCATCTCATTCACTCTCCTGCTGAGATTATCTCACACTCACTGCCTGTCTTTTTGGTCAGTTCTACTCCAAAAAGCCTGTGATATTTTGTTCTTTTGCAGAGGGGTGACAGAGTCACCTCCGTGGCTTGCAGGCCTAACAAGCAACTTCATGTCCCAGCCCTGACACTGAGATAACCGACTGGCACAGAGGAAATTCCTTCCCCTCTGTGTTCCTCAGTTTTTCAGGCCACGGCGAGGACCACGGTAGTTTCCTTTCTTGCTTTAAGTGCCAATTCAAAATGCCGAATAAGCCCTTGAGGGCAGGTTTTCAGCCAAGTCCAAGCAGCTTCTAACTCTGCTTCAGCTTTTAAAGGTGGATGTAGAGGAGAGGTTTCAGTTTTCCCACCTTAGGCACTGACAGTTCCCAGAGGTAAGGATGCATCTGCAGAGGGTGAGATGAACATTTCTGGAGTTTCTGGAACCACCTGTTTCTCTTCCCACTTTGAATGAGAAACTGGTGATTGTTGCATTTTCACTGCTCAAAGTGTGTCAAGCTAAGTTGGTGCCAGCTGAGCTGTAGGGTCAGATCTGGGTTCTGTTTATGCCAAAATAATGACAGAGCTTGGTGTTCTCTTGGCATAAGATGACAGACCTTAGCTTTCTCCAAGCCAGGGTTGAACTTTCCCAGTTCACATCCCATCTTTCACAACTCATGTCCCTGTACAGCTCTGTCCTTGAGTAATGTGTCCTTGCCCCTTTCTAAGAAGGGCACATTTCAGGGGCACTGGCTGCAACAGGCTCTTCACCTGAGTAAACAATCTGCTCTTTGGCAAACATATCATGTCAACGACACTTTTGGGAACCCAGATTTCTCCTGAACTAAAATTACCCAATGTTTTTCCAGGAAAATATACCATCCCAACAACGCGCAGCTGGGGATGGCTGTGATGCGGGCAGGAGTGACTCACTGGCACGCTGGCCTCATTGAAGCTGGCCATGGCTTGATCTGTAAAGCCTATGCTATTCTCCTGATAACCCATGGACCTTCCCACCCAATTACCAAAGACCTGGAGGTAGGTGTCATCTCCTGTCTTGTCTCTGCTCTCTCTCTGGGCAAGATTACAGTCAAGCTGTAGAAACAACCATCTGTAAGAGCTGAGAGATGTATTAAGTGCTGACGGCTTCTTACTAGTGCCGTGGTTTTATCTAGATTATTTTACAGTCTGCTGGGAAATGCATGTCCTTTCTTATTGGAAATTTTCTTCCTCGAAAAATAGCTTTTTTTTCGCACCAGAACATACATGAGAAATGGCAGCTGAGCCCCTGAATCTTCTTTGAAACTGCTGTGCCCAAAGACAGAGCCTCCTATTCTTCCAGCAGCCTGATTTCACTGCTCTCAGATGGATGACATTGCAATTTGAGTATATCAAATTACATACGGTGGATGTGCCCAGTTTACCACCTGATTTTCTTTATTGGTGTCCATTCTTCTTTATTTACCACTCTCCATGCCTTCTAAGCAGCAGTGTATTTTTTCCTCAGATGACTGATAGCTGCATTTCCTAGCTTAGAGTCAACACCTGGAGATCCCAGGGAATTACATCTGCTCAGATGTGAGGAATTACTTACAATTGCAGCTGGGAATCTATCATTTCTTTAGCCTTTAATTCGCTTGATATGACCTGTTGGCTTTATAGCATTCTCCTTTATTACCCCCCAAAAATTATAGGATACCAGATGAAATCCTTTGTTGATGTCTTAGTCCCCATATAGCAGAGCTATAACCTTTATTAGTGCAATTTTATATCTTCAGAAAAATGAATATCTACTACCTCAAGCCAACCTGTTGACTGTTTCCATAAGTGTAGCAAAGGATGAGACACAGCACTCCATTTCTGTGTTTCCCTTCCCACTTTAGGAGGAAAATAATGGATACAAGGCACATGCTTATCTCTGTGCTCCCAAACGAAAGGTTGAATAAACGCACAGACAGGTGCAAAAATATATCCTAAAATCCCTCCTGGTCCTCTGCTGCAATGCAGCACTAGGAGTGACTCTGCTGATGATGAATCTCGAGGTGTAAAGGGTGCAGCTGTGGGACAGCATCCCTCTCCTCCCACCTGAGGTGGCCCCCACCCTGGTGATGGGCCACCCCAAGGGTCAGGCCCAGGATGTGGATGGGAAATGCACTGATTCCCTGGCTCTGCACAGCATCACCTCTAGGTCCTGCATCAATTTTGGGAGCATGAGACTTCCCAGTAGCCTGTGGAAAAGCTGGATGCAGGAAGGGCTGATGCCTTCTTCAGTACACAGGCAAACGGGTTTGAGAAAGGAACAGAGTATCTGTGTCCAGTCAGCTTTGGTCCCGCTGGTGGGACACCGAGGGCAAGGTGGATGTGGATGTGCCTAGGACATGCCTTGGGGACAGTGCCCGATACTGGCAGTGTTTTTTTCACTTGTTTCGAGGTCCCCTGCATCACAGGGTTTGTAACCGGCTGTGTCCCTCAGGTCATGCGTGTCCAGACGGAGATGGAGCTGCGCATGTTCCAGCAGAACGAGTTCATGTATTACAAGATGAGGGAAGCTGCCCTCAAAAACCAGAAGATCCAGGTCATGCCTGAACCCAGCAATGAGAATGCACCAAGCCTCTTCCACAAAAAGGAATAAACCCCGAGCTTGACACCAGTTCATGCCTGTGGGGTAACACGACCTGTGGCACTTCCAAACATTGGGAATGTGATACAGCAGTGTGATATATCCATAAGGATTGTGTCCAGTGACACGAGTCTGACAGCATGGACCTGCTGGGGGAGGGTCCTGAAAAACCTTCTGAGGGCTTAAAGCAGAAGAGGTCCTGGCAGAAATAACATCCCTTTTTCTATCACTAAGGCATTAAAAATCAAAGCAAAAAAACCTGTTATAAAATTAGTTACATTTTTATTGGAAGCTTTGTTTCTCTCTATACAAGTCCTGATTCTGAATTCCTTTGTTGAATTTTAGTTGATTTTTCCTAAGGGGTTCTACCACTTCCTTGGGATGACATAATTTCTTTCCAATGTTGTCCATGGGATGGTAGAAGCGGGAAGCCAGTTCCAAGAAGTGTCATGTACACCGGTGGGCAATGGATGCAAACTGAACAAGACCCACAGATGGTGTTTTCTGTTGAATGATATTTTTCTGATGAAAAACTGCTGGAAAATGATTCTGCAGCTGGCACAGGTACAACATCAAAGTGTGGGCCATTTGCAAGTGAGACTAAGTGGAATTCCCACATCAAGATAAGTTAATTGGGATAAATTATTCTCCTTAGTTACAAATCAGAAAACGTCTGCAGTGATGGACATGGGGCCATGCCAGAAGCCAGTTGTTGTGGTTTGGTGCACTGGCTGTGTGGATTGTTCTAACTGGACAAGCAGTTTCCAGGGAGGGGATCCACCTTTGCTCACCTTCAGGGTGAGCTGGGGGCTCTGACGCATTTCAGCACCTGCCTTTTGACTTAGAGAGGCGCCTAATCAATTTGGCACTGAGGAAAAAAGGGATAGTCCGTAGATCAGCTGCCAGTGGATTGCCAGCAGAACTAAGGAGAAGTCTAACGGCTAAAGTTGGATTTCTAGATAAAAAAAGGTATTTGCTGTCTGCCTATCTGTCTCAAAATCCAACTGATTTCCTGCAGACTTTCAGTGATGTCCGGGAGAGGAAAAGGTTTATTCAAGAATCCCCTACCTGCTCCTCAGCAGAGTAGAAAGAAAGAAAGTAGAAAGAAAACAAAACCAGGGCTTTTCCTCTTTGATGTTTCTCAATGATTTTGCTGATGTTTCTCCAGATCTGAGTTCACTAAAGACCAACATCTGCTTATTAGGTACTGTTTAGCTAAGCCCTTCCATTTGTCCGTGAGGTGCCTCTCTGCTGCCCTTTGTGACAATCCATATTGATTCAGTTCGTGGCATGAGGATCAGTGTTGATCTGCAATGAGAACCTTTCCTGGGCAGAGAGGAGTCCTGGCAGAGATGCACATGAGAACAAACTGGTCCTGTGGTGACTTGTGTTGAGGTGCAGAAGGAGGTGAGGAAGCACTTGTGGTGTTTTCCTAACATCCTGATCAGCTTTGAGAGGTTGTGAGAACATCATCTCAGCTAGGTGTGTCACACAGCCATGTATTCATTTCCCAGTGACAATTCCCTATCATCATCCAAGCACCAGCCTTGGAAAAGGCAGATAAGAGGGAAGAGTTTTCTTTCATGTGTGCAGCAGAAAGCCACATCTGCATTTGGCCTGAAGTGCCAAGCAAGAGCACAGGAGATGGGTTTGGTGCTCCCTCTGTCTACACTGTGAACAACCAGCCCATCTCCTGCCAGGAGAGAAAACCTGTATTTCACCCTGGAAGAAGTGTTTCATTCCAGTTCAACCCAATTTATCAGGTGCAGCTTGGGGTGAAACACACACTGGACACCTGAAGGCAGTTGTCACCCTGCTGCTGGTGGGAAGGGGTGGGGAGGAGATGGGGACAGGGTGGCCAGAGCCAGTAGGGCTGGATCCTACTGCAGAGGTGTGAGGATGAAGACAGCAGCTGGTAGCCCAAGCTGGTTTCTTCCCCAAGGCAGCTCTCCAAACAGGATCACTGGTGCTTCCTTGACTCCACCATTCTTTGGCCCTGCTGGTCACTCTGATCACCTTGGCCATACCTGTAAGGAAAGGGAACAGAGCCCTTTTCCTGCCCAGTGCTCCCCAGCCAGATCAGCCATGGGTGCAGGACCCACTGGGACATCCCCAGCAGGATGCTGGCACCTGTCCCCAGGAAAGGGCTGGAAGAACACTTGTCAGCATGGGTCACTCAGTGGCTCTGAGCCTGTGCCCTGCCTCGACTCCATTCCCCAACCTCAGCACACCCTTAGCTCAGTTTGTTGCCCAATTTCTACCATTGCTTCCATGAGCTTTGGAGGCTTGTGTCTATTTATAGTAGCAGTGAAGAGGTTGATGACAATGAAGAGGCTTCAATAAAAATTTTATTTTAATGGACACATTTTACACAGTAAAATGATTGGCATGTGTAAGGTTTCTAGATTCTCTTGCTGACTCTCTTGTAGGTGAGGTCACCCAGGGTCATTGTCTGAAAAAGAAATGGAAAGTGTTAGCTTTTTATGAATTTGTAGAATCACTGAATATCTCAAGCTGGAAGGGACACATAAAGATCATCACGGTATTTAGCTCTGAACTGTTCTTAGGATCTGGTCTTGCAAATCAAAACAGGACTGATCCCCAGTCTATCTCTTATAAACTGGATTTCTAAAGCTTTGGATTTCTTCATGAATACCCCAAAGCAGGCAGGGATAATCTGGCATCCCTCAGCTGGGATCAGTTTGCCTCACCTCTCTCCTCTAAGAGTGGCAAGCCCTGGCACACACCTGTTCCTCTGGGTGGGTGAGAACATGCCCTCATTACCTGAAACTTTGATCAGCTGTGCCTAAACTGGGGTCTTAAGAAGTACCTTCTGGATCATACTCTAATGAGAAACTGCCTTCAGTGCCTGGCTGCAGAACTTCTGTGCAAGCATATGCTCTGCTCCAGCACCTCCCCAAGGTGCCCAGCACCTCTGTAGCTCCCTAGGGCCAGGCCCCTGAAGGCAGCTGTGTTATTCCAGCCATTGCCCTTCTACACTTACATGGATGATGGTGTCTCCGTTGAGCTCCGTGACAGATTTCATCCCTTTCAGCTGTGTGACCAGCTTGTTGTTACCCTCCATCTGCACAACAGTCTGGTGGAAGACAGAAGCATTCATGTTATTGCTGGAGACCACCTCAACCCCTGCATTTTGTCCTTCCCCTGCTGTAGTAGGAGGGGACTGCAGAGCCAGCTGAGCTGGGCCAGGGTGTGTCATGTCATCTCTGCACCACCCACCTACTGCACACTGCTGCTGCAGCCTCCTTTGGGGTGAGGTGACTGGGAGCTGGATGACAGCAAGGGGCTGGGGGGAGTCTCAGTCAAGGTGGGAAAGTATTTAAGGAACTTTCAGAAACTCAGACATGGGTGGGAAGTTCATCAAGGGACAGGCACATCTGCTGAGTCTCTGCCCTCTGGGAGCTGCACATCTAAAAATGTTACAGACAGCACCAGCATCCCCAGGGCAGCTATCACTGATCAATGAAATTAATCAAATAAATAAGCCATCAAAGCTCATTTCTGTTTATCTGTCTTGCCCAGCTATAAGGTGTGTTCCTTTGCCCTTGAGCTGCTGATGTACAGAGTGTAAAACTCTTCCAATAACTGTTTCCCCCTGGTTTATGCCAAAGGGACTTCAGTGATGCTGGAAATAGTGACACCGCTGGTACAGCTCTCAAAAGCCCCATTCATGGGGCACTTCTTTGGTGATCATCCCTCCTGCTTTCAAAAGTCCCTGCAATACCATCATCTCCTGAGGTAGAGGTGAGAGGCAATATTTGCCAGCGGTGCTGCCTTGACATTCTGTGAACCATTGGAAACTAATGTCCAGGAACAGGAGCTGACCCAAGTTCAAGGGTGGTAACTCCTCACCTTGCCAAATCATCTCACCCAGAGTAATCTGAAGCAGTGGGAAAGGCTAGCAGAGAAGTTAACAGCTACTGGGACTTAAAAGGAGAGATTTATTGGTTTATGATTCGTTGTCTGATTTTCCTGCACTACCTTTGAGTCAACAAAATGAAGGCAGAGGTAGGTTTTGTGTTGCAACATGACACAAAGTCAATCCTTTTCCACCTCAAATCTTTCAGAACTCTTCCTGTCAAAAGAATTTACCAAAGCATCTCTATCCCCCTTTTCCAAATGGGATATTAAAACACTGGCTTCCAGTGTTTTCCAAAGTGACTATTAAAATAGATTCAGAAATGCAAGGCTTCTTCTGCAGGAAGTGCAGTCCATTAATTAATATCTGTGGCATGGTCAGTCCCTTTGCTCATATGCAGAGGGAATGGCTGGAAAGGAATTTTAATGTCCCTGAGCCCCCACAGCCCTGGCAGAGGAGGGGCTGCTCACTCACCTTCACTTTCTCTCCATTCAGCATCTCCATCTCACTCTCCTCCCCAATGGTGAACTCGTTTTTCATCACTTTGGTGCCAGTGGTCACAGTAACCGTGAACTTTTTCCCATCTTGCACAATTTCTGAGATGCTCTTGATGTCCTTGCCCTTCTGGATCTGTTCGTCAGGGAGCCCTGCCCAGGAACAAGAGACACTGAGTGGACGGTGGAGCCATCTGTGGGCAGATGGCTGCTGCTGAACGAATGAAGGTAGCAGGATTTGGGGACCTACAGCTGGGAAAATTCCTATTCCAGTGTGGGAAAACATTTCAATGACGATGCTCCCCAAGAGCCACATGTCCCTGAGTCCGCTGGGGAGGAAGATCAATACTGTCATCCCGAATTTTGTGTGGGAACTAGGCATGTCCCATGTCCACTGAGCTGACTGGGAGAACAAACATCACCTTTGTCTCAGAATAAAGAGACAGGGTCTCAGAATAAGCACTGCTTTCCTTCTTTCACTGACAGGCAAGGAAAAATGGATTAAATGAAGACAGAATAAAGGAACAAAGTGGGTTTTTTACGAAATTCAGGGTTCCTCAGAACCAGCTTATAAAATCTTCTCCCAAAGCCTGGAGGTGATCTGACAGGCAGAGCCCTTCTGGCACATAATTGTGCAGTAGTAATGCAAAGCCCCCGAATCCCTGCAGGACCACATTCCCTGTCACAGACACGAGTGGAAATCTATCAGACACATTCATCATTTAGCATTTAAACAACACCAACTATTTTTCTGATGAACGGTGGGATTTGAGGCTTTGCAGCATCATAGCACAGTGGCTGACCAATGTCCTGCTTGCCCTCAAATTTCACAGCCTGATGGAGCAGATCTGCAGTGCCCACCAAGGTCCCGCTGGCTCATCACATGTGTGCAGCACTCAGCCACGCTGGCCAGTGGCTGCAGAGCCTGCCACCACTGACTTCCTACAAGCCATAAAACTTCACCCAACATCTCTTGACCTCCAGCCCCCAGCCAGAGAGATGCTTTCTCTTTTATTTTGAGATCACATCTCCACAGAAATACATTTAAAATCCTAACAATTACAAGGTGACAGACAGAAACAGGAAATCTCAGAGGTGTCTCAGTCTACATCATCAGCACATCAGGACAGCTGGCACCCAAAAATGAGTGGGATCTGTGGAGACAAAGCAGCACATAGCACATGCAGGCACTTACCGAGGGCTTTCATAAAGGGCTCAAAGTTTTCCTGGGACTGGAGCTCGTACTTTCCAGTGAAGCTCATGGTGGAAAGGCTCTCTGTGCTCCTAACACAAGAGAAGGTGTCTTGCTGGTAAGCAGAGCTTGGTTTTATATCATCCTTCTGCCTTAAAAGTTGGCCAGAGGTAAGATGATGTAATTGGTTTATGACCATGTTCAAACATTAACGTAAAACTGGGCAATGGTCAGTGATAAATTGCTCTACATTTTACAGACCACAATTTACAATGTGGGGGCAGGGAACACTCCATAAAATCTATTTTATGGAAGTCGCAATGTGGCATCCATAAACAAATGATAAAAAAAATAATAATTGTGCAAAGAGGTTCACTATCAGAGGAACGAGCCAAATCATCTAATGAGCTTGCAGCGTGGAAGCACACCTCTGAGGAGGAGAACGTGGTGACTGTGTGTCCCCTGGAGCTGACACTGTGGGGTTTCTGCTTGCTGGTGGGTGCGCAGCGGGTCTTTGGCACTGGCAGAACAGTGGCTGCACTCTGGCAGGGACTGACTTGCTCACAGACCTGTTCTGGTGGGGTTTGGTGTAACCCAGATGTAGCAGTAGCACAAACCCATCACTGTCCCCTAAGAAAATGACTCCAGATAATTCCTGGCCTTGCACTGGCCCACCTGACTACTGCAGCTTGATTCAGGCTCCACCACTATGGTCCTGTGTGGATAGAGAGCTGGTGCCAGTAGTGATCTACCAAACCCTTCATCTCCTTTCCCCATAGCAGCCACAGTCACTCGTGCACTGAAGGAGCATTCCAGCCCTTGGAGCTGCAATTCTCCCAAGTGCCACATCAGAGGAAGGGCCAGCAGCAGCCTCCAAGCTGAGCCCGATTCCTCGCTCCAAAGTAGGACTCGGAGCTGGGCTCCTCTTCCAGCCTGGTCCCTCGGGCTGAGCATCCCAGATTGCTTCACGGCATCTGAGCATCCATGCTCTGGGTCTGGACTCCCAGGCTCGGCTTCTTGCCTCAGTGAATTCCTCCTCCCTCCCAAAGTCGGCTCAGGGGTTTTCCACCTTTTCGAAGTGAAATCATGGATAAGCATGAAAAAGACCTATCTCCTTCCAATTTGGAGACGCTCTCAAAGCCTTGTGCTGCCCTCTGTCCCGCTCCTGCCAGCTCAGCCCTGCTGTCTGTGCTGCAGTAGTGAGCCTCAGTTTCTGGTTAATTTGTACAGGCAGTACAAATCTGCCGGATGAGGCAGGAGAGGGAAAACGTCAGCCGGTGGGACGGACAGGGGACGAAGTTGGCTGGGAGGGGGGAAAATCCGTAGGGACATCATCCCTATGCACCGTGGAGGGAGCCAGGCAGGTTCAGAGAGCATTCATGGGGGGTGGGTTGACTCAGCAATTTCTCCAAACAGCTTTTTGGCTTTTTTCCATTTTATCCCCTCAAGAATGATGTCACCTTAGGAATTGCATGCATTTTTATGCCTGCCTCCGGTGAATATCCCAGTGTCACATGGAGCTGTGCTGACATGTCCCTTTTCGGTGTCCTCTTCATGTGGACAGTGGTGACTGACTTCCTTTGCTGTGCCCTGGCAGCAGCCTGAGCTGGTAGATCCCTGCCTCCCGTCAGCCAACGTTCTCCGGCCATGGGCCACCTGGAAGCACATATGTGCCTCCCACATTTTCATGCCCTGGACCTCTGGCTGCTCCTCCAGGCAATTCAGTTTCCCTCTCTTTGCATGATGGGGAGAGAGATTAGGCTTGAAAAAACTACGGAGTTCCCAGGCTCACAGTGTCCATGGAGATGAAGCTCCTAAGGGCTGGATGTCACTCAACAAATGTTAAAAGGGGAATGTAATTGTCCAGGACTATCTTGGTAACTGGGCAGAAATTTTTCCATTCACAGAAATGGACAAGTCCTGAGAGAATTCACCCCATTTGGAACCGAAGTCATTTTCTGTAGGTGTCCTCTCCTCCTCTACTTGCTGTGAATAGCTATAATATATCTGTGCTCCTGATTTTCTCCTGGATGAATGGGGACTGTGAATCACTGCTGGAAAATCTGGAAATGTGACCAACTGATTTTTGATCAATGAACAAAAATAAAACCTCTTTGTGTTCTGTTTGGCTCAACGTTCTTTTATTTTCTTTAGCAAAGAAATGCAGTTCGTATTAAAAAAAACTGAATGAAATTTGGCCAAGGTAATTATTATCTAGCCATGTCTGCTGAGCAAATGGCAGGTGAGATAAACTTAATCTTAATAGCAAAGTTCAGAATACTTGTACATCTCCCCAACAGAATACGGGATCTTTTAAATTATGGTATCACTTTAGCTTTCCAGGGCCAAGAAAATGCACCTGATTTGCATTAACATGAGGCCATGTCAATTGATAATTTGATTAAAGTAAATCCATTCCCTAAAACCTGAATCTGGTTTGTATAAAGAGAAAAGGCATGGATCGTTTTCAAAAATTATTGAGGAAGCTACGTGCTGTGGGAAGCCAGCAGGTACTTCTGTCTTTAAACTGCTTTGAAAATAAAGCATAGGGTCTTAGAAGCTTGTCAGAAAAAAAAATACTGAAGTATCTTATTTTTGACTTTTGCACCTGAATCAGAGATATGGACACGAAGAACTTCTCAGGCAAGAATATCATCAGTGGGTCAGCCACGGTTTTGGCCAAATCTCAAACCCCACCTCCTCTGGCTCCCTGGGCACTCATCCTGGGTCTCCACCACCCACCTCTTGAAGGAGAGGTGCTCAACCCAGACCTCCCAAAGTGCAATTTGTGGCCAGTGCCTCATGTTATAACATCTGCCATAATCAAGGAGAGTTTGGCTCTGTCACCTCTGTAGCTGCCTGTGGAGCAGTTGCATCCTTTTATGACTTCCCCTCAATTCCCTGGGATTCCTGAGCTCAGATCTCACTTTCACTCAGTGTCTGGGAAGCCACCCTCCTACCTGCACTACTTCTTGATGATTTGGACACTATATCTAGATTTTGAGATTCAGGGCTCCTACAGAAATAAAAAAAATCTCTCTGCCTCCTCCAGTTCAAACTGAAACTCTTAATTAAGTTCTCAACTACAAAAATGACTTTACAGCCAAAGCAGTGTATGGGGAGAGGCACTTTCCTGTAGCCCAGGGGAGGGTCCCTGGCAGCCTTGTGGGGGTCTAGGAATGTCTTCATGCATCTCTCCTCTATCACCTCACTTGATTCTTTTATCTGTCCTGCCAGTGACTCTGCAGACTTCAGTAAGTCCAGCGTCTCACTGCTTTGGGAAGCTGGGGCTGGGCTCTACACTAGGATTTTCTTGGCCCAAATGTGAAAGGCTACAAGCCAGGACCTTCGATGATTCAGCCCTGGATTTTTGTAGTGCAGGTCCAGCTGAACACCCCAAAACCCCTAGCCATTTTTAAAAAAAGCTTGGACACAAGCTTGCCAGTCACAGATCCCCAGGTGGGTTTCCCTCTGTCTCAACCTAGGGTATTGTTGGGTAATCCCTATTTCTGCTGCCCTTGAACTTGGCAACTTGGTCTCCTGCCAGGTTTTCACATCTCTGTGATTATTTTGATTATTTTGAACCTTGAGGAACAAAGGTTTCTTCATCAGGCCACATGGCTTCGAAAGGTTGGATGGGATGGGAGAAGATACCGCTGCTGCCGTGAGCTCTCCACCCCTCTTGGTTTCCACCAGGTTTTCTTTGTGCTGCGTTACCAAGACAGCACTGAGGTGAAATACAGCACCTTTCCCAGATTTTTCTCTTTTCAAAATGGCCTTGGCGGTCTGCTGAGATTCCAAGCTGTAACCTCCAAGCTGCAGACCTGCAAGCACAATTTCATATAGGTTTAGATTAGATATGTCATTATCAGAGCCCTGATAAGACTGTCAAAAGCAGTAGCTTGTGCAGAGAGCTGCTGCTTGATAAAGCTTTCCATCAATGCTGATATTCAGAGAAGGGCAGCCCTCAGCCCTTGTCATCTTATTGCAAAGGCACCAAAGGGAGCAAAGGGTTGGTATTGCTTCTTCAAGGTCAAGGCAGCTCTATCACTGATAGCACAAGAGCCTTAGCTCTGCTTACCATTGATTACCCGGGCAGCAGAGCTTACAGAAGAGTTGGACTTTGCTGGTGGGATCTCGCTTTAGAGTAGGAATAAAGCTGCTGGCTCTGCCACCCACTTCCCACTCTCTTGCCTCCAGCATCTGTGGCATAACGCTGTGGCCTCTCTCCAGGCACATGGACCTCTCAGTTTATGCCCTCAGAGGACGTGTGTTGTCCTTGCAGCTTGGCCTTCGGTGAGATGAGGCTGCCCTCCATCCCCCAGCCCAGCTCGTGGAGTCAGGGTAAAGGACTGAAAATGGTGCTCATTGCTTATGGAGCTCGTTTGTGCCAGGGCAAGGAAAGAAAATATTGGGAAAGAAATGGACCCATCAGCAGTCAATGTTCTTGAGTGAGGAAGGTCTGGAAGAGTCCCTCAAAGCAGAGCCAGTGAACATTTAACCAGTGCAGATGGTGCATCCGACCCCACCACACATCTGCAGTGAAAACATGTCCCTCTGATCCAGGCACATGAAGAGCCCCTGAGACACAGTGGGGATAAGGAAACCTTCATCTGACCAAGTGCAGGAGACTGGCATGTTGGGATGGAAAGGGCAGCAGCCTCCAAGTGCCCACAGGTGGTCAGAAGAACTCCAGTCCTGGAGGGACACCTGGCTGTCACTGTGGGCCAGTGCTCACCTGTCCAGCTGTGCTCCCCTTCATCCTGATTCATCAAGCACAGTGGCTCACTCAGTGCTGCTCACAGGGGGTTGCAGCTGATTAGTCAAGGAGAGCATCTCGGGGCCATGCAAGCACGGGGAGGAGCCTGTTCCTGTCTCTCCCTGAGGCAAATATATAACCACAATTTATATACAAAATGAAGGAAAGTCCTAGCAATAACCCCCAAGACCTTCCGTAGCAGATGGTGCTCCTCGGCTGGGGAAAGCAATGAGCCAAGAGTGATGCACCAGCCAGAGGGGCAGCACTGAGGCAGGAAACAACTGTGAGGAGAGCAGAGAATTGCATGGAGTCTGACAGCAACTGAGTTTTCACCAGGTTCAGGGCCAGGGAGGTGCTCCATGGGGAACAGCCATGGTGCCAACAAGACCAGAGCTGTGGACAAAGCCCAGGAGTGCCACTGTCCATGTCCCACTTGGTCCTGTCGTGTTTGTATAGTCAAAGTGCCTCCCTGAGCACAGGTACCCCCATTCTGCACATTATGGAGCCTGACTTTCCCAAAGCCACCTGGAGAAGCTGATAAAGCATTTTCCTTGTCCAGTCCCTAGTGGGCGGTCACAGAACTACGGGATTGCAGATTTTGAGATAAAATGTGGCTCAGGGGTTTAATGTAAACTTCAGCATAGTAGGACCAGACTGCACAACCTTCTCCAGGTAACAGCTTCTCCAGTATCCCACCAGGGAAGCCAGCACTGCACAATTCCTTGTGCTGCCTTTCTGCCCTACCTTTATGAGTGGGTCCTGCACTTTGGCCTACAAGACCCGAACCACAACACAGATGTCCTCGACCTGGTTGTGAAACACCTTGCTCTGAGGAAAGAGTTGCACCCACACGTGGGGAAAGAGCCAACGTGCTGGCAGCTCCTTGCCCTGCAAAATCACCAGAGGTGGAAAAGTCTGTATGTGCACGTTTGCAGGTGAGAGGAAGTGACCCATGTGGAAGTTCTGCCTCATGTCAGCTGAGATACTGACAATTTAGATCAGATTTAGAAAGACGGGGAAAGAGCCACCTCTGCTGTAACAAAGATGCAGCTTTGTACACTTTAATTTATTTACAGTCATATATTTCTGTCTTATGTCTCCTTGACACGAGGCTCAAATAAATAACTCTGGGTGCACATTTGCCTGTGCAGCTGCAGGCATTATGCAAACTTCCTTAGCCCCCTTCCTGCTGTAGATTCTGAGCCTGACTAAGGTATGGATCTGCCTCTGAGAAAGGCGGAACTGAAATACTTTGATTTCTGGACAGAACCTTGCAGTTTTTACCTGGAGTCTCCCTGTTTTCTCTGTGAATGTTCACACTTCTGTACATGAGAGGGCGGGAGACACACAGCTTCAACAACCCCCAGTGATAAGCTCCTATAATTTTTCTCAGCCAACATAACACTCTTCCCACTGGGATGTACTATGTGCAGGGTAGTAAATGACATTGAAAAATCCCAAATATCCTGGTCACTCCCTTTCTGGACCTGCTTGCTCTTGCCTGGGCCACTTATAGGCCGGAAACCTTTTGTTTGTGTGTGGTTTTCAGACCCCAGACAGCTTGTGGGGCAGAGACAGGACTGGGAGAGATGGGGATATTTTCGTGCTGCTCAGGGTTATGTGGTGCTTTTTCATTAAATTTGGTGCTTTCTGGACCTGGATGAGAGTTGAGGTCCTTTCTGTGTGCCCCTTTCTGAGTGTCTCCCTGGGGATAGGACAGATCCTGCTAAAAAGAGGGTGACAAAATCCCAGGATGGGATTCTTTGGGGAGAAGATGGGTGTATATGAAGAACTTCCTTCCCACCCCGATGAGCTCTTGCATCAGCTTTGTATCCAACCGCATAATGCTGCAGGGCATCGCCCGTGCTTCCTTTCCCTCAGCTCCAAAACTTTGGAGAGGTGTTTCCCGGCTTTTGTTGGGATAGCTGGGCGTCTGTAGCCCGAAGGGTAGAGGGACCCGTGGGAGGGTGGGGAAGGCTGGATGGGCTCAGGGAAAGGGGCGTGCATCGCCTCCTGGATGCCGGGACACAAGGCACTGCCGCCATCTAGTGACTTGGGGTTCACCGTGGCTCCGGCAGAGCCGCTGGTCCCAGCGCTGCCGGGGATGCTCTGCCGGGGAGACGGGCCGGGGACCCCGACCCAACGTGCTGCTTGTGCTTGGGACACGTAGAGGGGCCCACTTTGCTGGGAAGGATGGAAAAGCTGCTCAGCAAACACGAAGTTCAGAGTTTTGCTGTGCTTGTCTTTGAGTGCTGCAATGCTCAGGGCTGAGACATGAAATTTTAGAAGGATTTGTGCAGGAAAAAATTGAATTTTTTGCTGTTATACATGTATTTCTGCTTCCTCAGTCCTCATCACGCTTTGGGATGCCTTTGGAAGGCTGAGGAAATTCCACCTGGAGGGATGAAAAATTATGCATTACAAAAAAAAAGAAGAAAAAGAAAAAGAAAAAGAAAAAGAAAAAGAAAAAGAAAAAGAAAAAGAAAAAGAAAGTTGGAAAAGTCTGATAGCAGCCTTAGCTAGGCTTGCAAATACAGATGATTCCTGACATGTGAGTCCAAAGATCATGAATTGCTCAGGAACGGGCAAGGTCCAAAGTGGAAGTGCAAATCCCAGCAGGAACATGGAAGCACTGAGTAAGACCAGGTTAATTAGAGGCTATTACATTTTCCACCTCTTGATCTGTTGCTGCAGTGGATGAGTCCTGACAGGCAGCACGGATACACTCCTCCCCTCCTTTTCTCAAAAATTCAAAATAATAGTAAAGAATCATAGAATGAACCACGGAATCACAGAATGGTTTGGGTTGGAAGGGACCTTAAAGATCATCTGGTTTCAACTTCCCTGCCATGGCCAGGGACAACTTTCACTAGACCAGGTTGCTCAGAGCTCCATCCAAAATGAAATGCCACTCTAGAGTCCATGGAAATTGTAGGGCTGAGCATGGGAACAGCTCTCCGAGTAAATGGAACTGGTTTGTGTCCCAGGCTGTGTTCTGTGCTCACCTGTGACTGCCACATCAGCAGTCCCTGCACCCCAGCATTAAGCACTGACCTTGTTGATGAGGGTTATCACTGCTGAGAGACCCAAGGCAGGGACAGACCTGTGGCAACAGCCTCCTTGCATATGCACAGCAGCAGGTATACTGGTGTAATCCATTTTTTGTGCAGGGTTTCTGCATCCCGGAGGGGTGTAATGCAATCATCAATCTCACTGTAAGCTTTTCACTTGGAAAAGAAATTGGATGCATTAATGAAGTCATTTCACACAGCTAAAACACACATTAAAAGAATTAGACATATGGTAAGTGAATGCCCGGAGGCACAAAGTCCCATGGTGGTGGGAATAGGTGAGGTCTCATTGAAGTGTGCTCGGTGACCCTTGCAAAGAAGTACATTGGTGATATTAAATTATTGCATTGGTAATAAAAGCTATCAGCTTGTGCAGTTTTCCCTTTGGATTTGTTCCTGTCCTTGTTCTAGCCTGAATTTGAGCTGAGCTCAAAGTGTGCTCTGCTCTACATGGGCAAGGAAGGAAAATCATGAGTTCACCTTGGCACACCATCATGGGAAAGGGGAGAGGTTAGAATAGAGGAGGCAAATCACATATCCTGCAGCTTTTAATATTTGCTTTATTTCTAATGTTTCACTGTTTTGTCCAGAGATACCACGTGCAGTTTTTTGTGTCAGCTACCACTGGAGCATGTTGAGGAGCTGAGACTCTGTTTTGGAGATATCAGCCACTCATCTCAGCATCCAAATAAACCTGGGAGCTTAGTGACTCCAGGGATGGCCATGGGGAGGTTTCATCATCGATTTAAACCTGACCAATCCCTGAAGAACAAGGTCCAGCCTTTCTGTTTCATCTAGGACTTTCTGAAAGGACCTGGATTCACGTCTGGAATGGGGACAGACCTCCATCACAGGGTGAGCACCCCACTGCACGCCAGTGTGCCATGAGGATCTGGTGACTGCAAGTACAGGGAGGACCGTGAGGCCACAGGAGGTTTGGGTGGCTCAGGCTTCATCTTTGCAATGCCGTGAGGAGTACTGAGCACAGAGATGGTGGGGAGATGCAGGCTGGTTGGTGATATAATTTATATAATTATGGATAAGTAGCTCCCTTCCTAGCTGATTTCCTAGAGGTGTGCTCTGCTCTGGCCCACTGTTTGAGCTCAGATATATTCTGAAAAAGCTCCTGTTTGCTTCTTCCTCTGCTACAGCTGCCCTGTTCAACCTTGAGCAACACCATCACAGGTAACTCTGTCCAGAGCCTGAAATTTACCTACTGCCACTACCTGAAGAGCCTGCAGAAAGAGTCCTTTGGGATGCTGGGTGTAGAAAAGTCGTTTTCCACACCAGTGCCCAGGGCAGTGACTGGGCCACTCTCTACCAGAGACTTTTGTCGGTGCTCCAGTTAGAATCATAATTAAAAAGAGAGAGAGGCAATGCATTTAGGGTCAGACTCCAGTGCTTTGGCAGGTGATGTGTCCCTTGCTGCAGACGTGAGCTCCGTGGCTCACAGCAGGTTGTTATCAGCCATCCTTTGTGCCTCTGCTCCTGCCTGCCTGGGCTGAAGTCCTTGTGCGTGCTCCAGCACTGAGCTGTGTCCCGGGTTTGTGCACCCACCAGTCTTGTGCTGACCTTGCCCTTCAAAAAACGCTGATCATATTAAAATAAAAAGCAGCAAAAGGATGCACAGCCCTTCCCTATGAAGAACTGGATTTTTTTTTTGCACAATCCCTCCCATGTCTCCTCTCTCTCCCCTGCCGCAGTTTCCCCATTGGTGTGACTGGGCTGTTGGGAGGCTGAACACTTTGCTTTGCAGAGCTGAGTTCCAGACTGATTTTGCTTGCAAGGGACTTCTGGGGTTTTCTGACTCAAACCCTCCTTTAAGCAGGTTCAATCTCAAATTTAAATCCAAACTCATAGTTTAATCAGGTGGTTCTATGTTTCCCCAGCTGAAGTTTGAATGTTTCCAGGGTTATACAAGAGACCACAAGGTCTCCATGCCCTGTGCTTGTTCACTCTCAGGTTAAAAGCTCTCTCCTAATATTTAACTAGATTTCCCCCTAGCTGCAGCTCGCACCTGCCGCCCCTTGTCCTGACGCCTGGCACCAGCAGGAGCAGCTGGGCTCCATCTCTCCCACATATTCCCATTCCCAGGCTTGGTGCAGGCTGTCTCTGCCGGCTGCGCCGTGGCACCGGGAACATCGGTGAGTGGCAGCGGGGACAAGTTTTCCGTGAGCACAAGTGCAAAAGGTGGCCGGGCTGGAAGCAGTGGCTGCAGGTTATTTGGTCACTTCCCCACCCTGTTGAGCCACGCTGAGGGGCTGCAGTGTTGGCCCAAGCGCCTGAGGTGGGCACAGCCGAGGGGGTTCACGGGGTCAGGGGGAGAAAAGGCCTCTGCCAGCAGCGCCAGCGGCCACTCGGTGAGATTTGCGCGAATCCGGAGGATTTAGCTCAGCCCTTCCTACGCTGCGTCAAATCCTGTCCTTAGTTTAACCCCTTTGAACAAAATCAGCTTCCTCTAAAAACATAGTGATATCCTTTTGTTTACTTTTTCTTTCCTCTCTTAAATTTAAAGCTCCAGCTTTTGCAAACAGCCCACAAAGGGACATGACGTGCTTATGCAGTGACTTCCGTGCCGCCAGGGCTTTTCCTCAGGGGGGAAATATCTCCCTGGGCCGGGTGGAGGGAAAGCGGGACAAGTAGGCTCAAAACTTGGCACAAATCCCAGGCAGCCTTTCCACCTCCTGCAAAATGCTGTGTGCCCTCCACCGAGCCCGGCTGCTCCAGCTTCCTGTAGGAGGAGGTGGTTTGTTCACTGGGGAGTTCTGTCTGTCCACAGGGGAAGTTTTGGAGATGAGGGCCTGCTTCTGGTGTGGGGGTGCTCTGGGTTCCTGGCAGTGACTGTGGTGCCTCCCCAGCAGCCATGGAGTATGTCAGCACACGGGGAGGCGTGAGGGCCGTGGACTTCGAGGGAGCCCTTTTGTCCGGCTACGCGCCCGACGGGGGCCTCTTCATGCCCCAGTGCATCCCCTCGCTGGACAGGGACACCCTGAGAAGGTGGAGCAGCCTCTCCTACCCTGGGCTGGTCAAGGAGCTGTGCTCCCTCTTCATCCCGGCCGAGCTGGTCCCGCGGAACGTGCTCAACGGTGAGCTGAGTGGGGAGCTGCTCGCAGGGATGTGCACGAGGATTTGGGGGGTTCGGATGCATCTGCCTGCCTTCCCCCCACCCTCTTTGCAGCCCGCAGAAGATGGAGCCTGCTGCACCATTGCCTGCTCCTTTCTGTAGCCTGCTCTCGTCTGTCACTTTGCTGGCACTAGTGGAAAAGGTGTCCCATGCGTACAAATAGGGGTTCTGGTGGCTGCAACAAGCTGATGTTGTGGCCCTGCTCGCTGCTGGGGCTCCCTCCAGGGCTTTCTGCTGATTCACGCTTGCCTTGAGATCCGTTTTTCAATGTTTTTAACACTTAAGAGCTATCGCTTCCACCAGGGGGCAGCTGCAACCTCTGTCTCGACAGCGTGTTGAGCTACAGCTCGGGTTTCCTGTATTTTATCTTTTAATACAGTTTTCTGATTGTGTGGCATGTGCCCTGGTATTACTTAGCACAGAGTTCTCAAATGCCATGAAGCTAGGCTGGTTCATTCGTAATAACCACAAATAACTTGTTGGATGTCTGTCGCTGCACCAGCAACTGAGAGCCTTTGGTTGTGCAGAAAGGTACCCAGGAGCATGAAGAGCACAGATGCGTGAAGCCATGGGTGAGAAAAATACTCCTCTACCCAGTCTAACAGGCCATTTAACAATTTCCCCTTTAGAGCTGATCGACAGGGCCTTCAGCAGATTCAGACACAAGGATGTCGTGCATCTGTCCAGGCTGAAAGATGGGCTGAACGTTTTGGAGCTCTGGCATGGTGTTACTTATGCATTTAAGGACCTGTCCTTGTCCTGCACAGGGCAGTTTTTACAGTACTTCTTGGAGAAAAAGGAGAAGCATGTCAATATTCTGGTGGGTGAGTATATCTCCTTGGGGGTAAGATTCCTGGGCAGGCCTTTACCTTGAGAGCCATCATCCCACAGTCCTGCCCAAAGATGCCCCAGGGTGGTATTGCCTCATGATCTCCAGGCAATGCCAAGGTGGCTGCTCTGGCCAAAAACATCTCATGGAGCATCTCTCCATCTTTTTCTTAAAGTGCAGCGATGCAGGTTTGAGTGACACATCAATTCTGTGCTTTTCTTGGTGCTTCCTCACTCTGAAACAGGGACTTCAGGGGACACAGGGAGCTCGGCCATCGAGAGTGTGAGAGGGCAGAAGAACGTGGACATCTTTGTTTTGCTGCCCAAGGGGTTCTGCACCCAGATACAGGAACTTCAGATGACCACCGTCATTGAAGACAACGTCCACGTCTTTGCTGGTTGGCACTGCTGTTTGGACTATCCACTTTATGGCCCTGCTGTATCAAAACCTTGACCCTAAAAGTCTGAGGGGGCTACTCGGTGGCATTTGCAGCTCTAGCAGCTGCAGCCAGCCAGGTCATTGCCATCACTATGCCCAGAAGTCTGGCTAACAGGAGACAACATCCCCAGTTTGACAACCGAGCAGTTTAAGGCTTCCTTTCCTCCTGGCCACAGATCAGAGCTGCCTCCATGCAGGTGGTTGGTGTTTGGCTGCGCTAAATTCAGCACCACTTTTTGTCACTAAAAGGGTTTAGTCACCCCTTCTCTCTGTCCTCCCGCCTTCGTGGGTGATCCACCCACTACCACCATGCCATCCCCATGGACTGGCATCACCACTGGGTGCTTGAGCTGCTTGAGTTCCCACGGACTCCTCTGCTCAGCCAGGCCTCACCTTGGCGTCTCACAAGGGAATGCAGCGTTTGCCTTTCTGGCAAGTATGTATTTGGTGGAAGCAAGAGCCCAGAGTGCCATGCATGCAGAAACCACCCGACATCCACAGGGTGCCACTCAGCCCCTGGTTTGTACAGCCCCCGAGGGAGACGGGCAACTGGGGACACTCCTGGCCACAGCAAACCCCAGGGCTTGAGACCAAGCCTGTTTCTGAGCAGAAATACCTCGTGCCTGATGCATTGCTGCTGGCAGATCTAATCTTTCCTTTCTCCTTTTGACAGCTCCTGGGAACAGCGATGAAATCGAGGAGCCGATCAAGGAACTGTTTGCTGATGTTGATTTTGCTGGAAAATACAACCTGATGAGCTTGAATTCCATCAATTGGTCCAGGATCATGGTGCAGATTCCTCACTACTTCTATGCTTACTTTCAGTGCGCCCCATCCCTGGATACCACCCCGCTGCCAGTGGTGGAAATTGTTGTGCCAACGGGAGGAGGAGGAAATATTACGGGTAAAGGGAAAAAACGATGGGTTAGATAAGAGAGAGAGAATGCTGTGATCTGTGGACCAAAAGCACTTTGCAGATACTGTATATTGCTATTTATTAAAACACCCACTCTCTGGTAGGATTTCTTCAGAACCACTTATATTTTATTACTCATGTATGGTTATTACTCAATTTAGGTGTCACTGATGGTTTGAAAGGTGCAGAAAAACCCAAACCACCCTTTGACAATGACTGTAACTATCTTGAGGATGGGCACATTAGGGGAGGACAGAATGTGATGCAGAAAAAAGGGAAAATACTGTGGCTCTGATTTCTTAAGTGAGACATTAACAGAGGTGTGGAGTCCTGCCTGGTCCTACTCTGGTTTGCGTGGTGGTGCATGGTCAGGAGAACCACTCTTAATTGCATAATCTGGCCTTCTAAATAGGAGTCTTGATTGCCTCAGTCCTGAATTAAGTGTAGAACTGTCTTATGAAAGCAATAAAGGATTTGATAAATTCACTGCTCTTCCAGGCTGCCCATCAGAGAGGCAAAAGCCCAAAATCTTCGTCTCTCCTGCTTGCCTGGCAGCTGCCTGAGCTGTCAGTCCCCTGCCAATCCATCCACAAAAGCGGAGATGAGCAAGGGTCTGTGTTTAATGGCAGGTGGAGCATTCCATCCCTGGATTTTATAATCTGTGCTCTACCAAACTGCTGAAGTCAGGTATCTCAGAGTCCACTAGGGAATATAATTTGTGTCTGCTTCTGAACTAGATGATCAATCAATTTGTACAATGACTTCTTTGCTAAATCTCCTATGAATGTTTCTTCATCAAGCACACATGCAGTTTTTTACTCTTTTTCCCTAGCTGGCTGTATTGCCCAGAAGATGGGTCTCCCAGTTCGTCTTGTTTCTGTGGTGAACAGCAATGACATCATTCATAGGACTGTTCAACATGGAGATTTCTCACTGGCAGAGAGAGTGAAGGCTACATTAGCATCAGCCATGGATATCCAGGTATGTAGTGAACTGGCCAAAATGCAAAAATAGCCAATATTGTATTTTTTTTATCTTGTACTCTGTTCTACCTGTAAAATGCTGCCACTCAATGATGCATTAGGAGGTGTGACTTATATTGACCATTTATGCTACAGACTGCTGAGCTGAGATAGAGCAAACACCTTCTCCCTCACTTTTCAGGGCTTGACTTTCTGATCTTCATTGTTGAGTGCTGGGTTTCTGGGGGCTCCTTCTGTGCAAGCGTAGCAAGAGAGGGACACTTTCACAACATGTGACAACTAGAGAACTAAAAAGGCCATCATGTCTCAAGGGTTTTGTTGATGCTTCTGAAAGGCTCCACCAAGAGCGAGAGGCAAGACCAGGAAGGAGGTAGGGAAGTCCAGAAGAAATGCCTCGCTCATGGCTGTCTGCAGCTTGCTCAGAGCAAAACAAGTTTCGGCAAGCAGAGGAAGGCCTCAGAAAGAAAAGTCATGGAGGTACAGAAACCAAACACCTGGAAGCAAATACCTCCTGTTTCACTCCTACCCTGTGATCCCCAGGGATTGGATCTGCTTCCAAACAAGTGATCAAAGTGGGAAACTCTAGGTGTTGTATCTCTGTGGCCTTAAGCTACCTGGATTTTCCAAAAGCTGTTCAAACACACTGGGAGGACCTGGGAGCCTGGAGGGACTGCCATGCTTTGCAGTCACTGAATCTCTATGCCCCTATCACCACGCTGTGCTCTGCAGCTTGGCTTTCCTGCCAAGCCAGAAACTTGTGGGGCTCCTCAGAGCTCCAGGGATAACTGGGCTCCTCTCTCAGCCCATCTCCCTTCAGCAGCACCGGTCAGCAAGTGCCAGACTTTGGGATCATGGGGGCAGGCAGTCAGGTGAGGAGATTCCCCAGGATTCCTGAGGAGCTGGATGAGTGTATCCCTCTGCACATCCCTCTCCATGGCTTAATGGGACATCTTAGTTCAGCTCACATCTGAAGCATCCATGCCAATATTTCCATAGCTAAAGAGACCATTTGTTCTGGAGGGGAATTCAGGAGGTGTCTGGTTGGGACCTGTTTAAAGCAGGGTAAGCCTTGAGGTCAGACAGGATTGCTCAGGGCTTTGTCCATTTGGGTGTTGGAAACCTTCAAGGATGGAGAGTGCACAGCCTCTCTAGGTTGCTGCTTCTGTAGACTAAGATACAGCAGAGAAAACTTTCCTGTTAGATGCTGCCTGAAGAGTTGAAGGTGAAGCAGGAAGTCTGGTGTGGATGAGCTTTGTGAGCGGCAGTTCCAGGACAATCACAGCTGTGTCTTTGCAGCACCTAAAGCAAAGCAGGGGCTGTTCTCTGTCCCTAAGGTCAGGAAGCACCACACAGCTCATGCCCACATGCCCAAACTTTGTCCCCACCATGACCTGTCCTCCAGACTGGGCCGCAGCATTCTCCTGGAGAGCTTTGGTGGCATGGGACAGAAGCAAAAGCCTTACTCAGATGGTAAAACTGGTACTTGCACCAGTGTCCCGGCCCGGTTCCACTTACTGGTGTCAACATAGTGATCTGTAATGGAAACCATAAGGCTGGCAGGAATGAAGGATGAAGGGGAAATGTGGGAAGGATGTGGGAGTAGCAGAAAGAAGGACAGGAGAAGATGTGTCAGGAGCACAGAGTTGGAGGCCCCTCCAGGAGCAGGTCATGGAAGTCCAGGCACACTGACCTGTATTTTCTCAGGACAGCCTAAACCAGGGGACAGCCTAGAGCAAAGGGCAGGCTACACCCAGACTAGACTGAAGATTAGAGGCTGGAGGCTCTGGGAGACGATGGTGGGAAGATGAAGAACAGAACTGGGGCCATAAGACACCCAGATAAGGACACAAAAGGCTGAGTAAGTCCTGATGACTTGACAAGGTAGGACAGGATGGAGTGACAAAAGGTCACAGGTGCTGTCAGGTGCTAAAAGTTATGGAGAGTTCATCCAAACCAGCATCCAGGAGGTGAGATGAGGACTGTATAAGTTGGTACCCCTTGTCCTGTCTGTCCCTACAATGTATCTCGGCCAAACTATCTGGATGAATGCTACTTTGTGCTTGTAAACATGTAGGAATGAGACGGGACAAAGGAAAATTGGTTTGGGACCCTTCTGTATGGTCTTGCTCAGAGTTCTGCTGCAGTGTTGCAATGCTGATTGCTACACAGCCATACAGGCCAGTCGGGCCCTATATGTGCCCTATAAATTCAGGAAGATTATCAGCCAGCCCTGCAGCGAGCTGGGTGTCTCATTAAGGCACACAGGAGCTGCATGACTCACAGCAGCATCTGCAACACTGAGTAAACAGCTGGATATTTCTGGTTCTCCAGTGTACAGTGTGTTATTAGCCTGGGCTCCTCACGGCGATGGTACAGATGTGGTCACGCTGTTGATTCATTAGTCATCCCTCCATTTTCAGTTTTAGTCTGATGGTCACTGTCAGACTGCTCTGACAGGTCAGAGGTTCAAAAGGCATTGTGGTCCCAGAGACTTGTCTGGGGATGTAGGTGAGCAAAGGGAAGACAAAAAGCCCACCCTGGCTTCCACCAAGAAAAACGCAGCGGTAGGACCTCATCCCTAATGAGACATCAGAGAATCTACAGTGATGCTCTCCGCCTGGGACCGGTGCTTGAATTTCCTCACCTATTGCCTTATTATCCCAGGAGCCTTACAATGTGGAGAGGATCCTCTGGCTGCTCTCGGGCTCTGACAGCCACCTGATAAAAACGCTGATGGAGCAATTCAGCGTCTCAAAAAGGCTGAAGCTGCCAGAGGATTTGCACAGAAAGGTCAGTTCCTCACACACACAACACTGTACATGTATATGTGTAAGCAGAATTACTGTTACCAGGTGTTTTCAACTCATTTTCAGAATAAAAAAATCATAGTGGAGAGTATCCAACCAAAAATTTAAGTGTGAGGCCAGAACAGAAGTTTTATATCAATGTGTGTACATGGACATGTTAAAAACCCCTTTATAATTTTTTTTTTTTAAGCAGGCTCTTTTTTCTTCACAAAACTAACTTAAAAATTGCCTGCAGTTATTTAGGCAGCGTATGAAATTACCCCATCCTTAGTCATGCACCAAGGCATTGTGCAGTGGATGGTGGCACAAATTGGGTGTTTGTGAGTGGCTCTGCTGAGTTTGGTGCAATTCAGCCTCGCTGTTACAGCAAACGGGAGCACAAACACAAAGCAGAGGGAGATACAAGAGAAAACTAAAGATTTGAATTGTGAGTGGGCCAGATGCAAAATCCTGCCTTTTCCTGTCCAATTTCCCATGTGCTGTCCCTCACAGAGCAGCCTTTGCCCAGTGCCCACTCCTGCTTGTGCTGCAGAAAGATAAATACTAAAAAATTGTATTACTAAAAGCAAGAAGAGCTATTACAGTGAGGTGGATTTTACAAGTCCTCAGAAACTCCCTCAGAGCGTGGAAACAGCAGCACAAAGCTGAGGAGCTGAGTCCTGGCTCCTGTCCACCACACTTGCAGCACCTGTGAGTGGAAACCCCTTGCCCACACTCCACCCCTGTGGTTTTTTCCAGCAGTGCCTCATCCCCCAGCTGCAGCAGCAACCCATTTTCCTTCAGTCTCCGGGGAAAGCCATCCTCCAGCCTCCCTACTTCCACCTGCTTTGCTGCGTTCCTGTGGCACAAACCCCGCTGGGAACGCATTTTGTGGTGATACCCTGTGCAAACCTCCCTGTTTCCCACAGCTCTCCGAGACCCTGGGATCGTGCTCTGCCTCTGACGAGGACATTGTGGGAGCCATGCGACGCTGCTGGGAGGAGAACCAGTACCTGCTGTGCCCCCAGTCTGCTGTGGCTGCTCACTACCACTACTCACAGCCACACAGGTAGGGAGAGCCCTTGGTCCTGCAGCCTCTCCAGCTCAGGTCTTGCTTACACCCTAAATTCTCTTGCTTTTCTTTCCTTTCCAGCATCCCCAGGTGTTGCTTGGCTCCAGCCTCTGCAGCCAAATTTCAGGATGCCGTGCTCCGAGCCAACCTGGTTCCCCAGATCCCTCCTGAAATCACTGCCCTGACAGCGATGGAGACCAGATCCACTCCCCTGGAGCGGGGACGGGACTGGGGACAGGTGCTCCGGGGCCGGATTGAAGCCGTGGCACAGCAGTGGGAGGCACAGGGGGATCAGTTCGCACCCCAGGGCAGGGAGGGATCACTGGGCAGGTAGTCACACAGACCTGAGCTACAGGGCACAGCTGGATAATGCCTCCCAGAGCTCATTCTCCACTCCCAGGAAAGCCCTGTGCTATGCTGGGAGTCTCCATGCAATGATTTGTTAGCAAGAATGCACTTCCCTGTTGAATTACATGAACTATATCATAACATTTTCGGTAAAGAGTTGAATTATATGGACAATTTCATAACATTTTCAGTGAGGAGCACTGCAGTTGTATTCCGTTTTTCCTAATAAATCACAAAAACTGGTTGAAACTCTGAGTAAACTTGCCTGTTCCACCATTACTGGCTGTTACAGAAAGCTTCCTTAGCACTGCCCACAGCTGCTTGCTTCTTGAGCATTATCCAGTGATTCTGGCTTTGTGCTGAGATGTTCAGCCCAGCAAATTCCAATAGCACGCAAGATTCTCAATAGGAAATGCATGCAAGAGTGGAGTGGATCAGCTTTACCCATCCCTGTAATTTAAGCAGTTCCAGGGATCGCTCCCAGGCATTGAAACTGGCTCTGTGATAGTGTTAAATAGATGTTTTTCCTGGACATGCTTATCTTAAAGAGCTACTTTCCAGTGCTGTATCTCACAGCTTTTGTTCCTAGTCCTGCTGCAGACTCTTCCCAGGCAACTTCCACTGTAACAAGTAGGAAATGGGAAATTCCCCTTATCTTCTGCCTGAAACTTCACGTCTTTCAATACCACGTTCTCCTCATATACATATAAATATATAAATACCTTGTGTGGGAGCTGCCTCCACAAGCCATGCATCTGGCAGGAACATCTTGTGCCTAAAAAAGGGGGAAGAAAAATAGGAATAATTATACCAGGGGGGAAAAATCCCCTTTTGCCATCAAAAAAAAAATTCCCCCTTTGACATCAAAGGAAGTCCTATGATGGGAGGATTAATTTGAAGGTTTAGTGGCATTTAACAGGGTAAAAGTAAATTCTGTGAAATGATTCAGCATGGGATGTTGCAGAATGTGCGGGAAGAGTGGGAAGCTTGGCCTAGGCTGCAAGCTGCCTTGCTGGCACCCAGGCAGCCTTTTCCTTGGCTCCCTCCGGCACAGCCGGCCTTGTGCCACCTCCTTCCATCCCACCAAAACCCTGCAGGACAGGAGGGACCTGTGCCTCCTCCAGGGTGGGGGCTGATGCTGCCCCATCCCAGTTAACACGGGTGAGGGAACAGCTTAGCTGAGAATGATGTCAAAACCACAGCACTTGGATGTTTCTGATGCTAACAGCTCTACTAGCGTGGATCAAGCAGCTGGGAAGAAAATGGTGGTGGGGTGCAGGAATGATGTTTCATGAGGACATCATTCGCCCTTCTTGAAGAGCCAAACCAGCAAAATATCTCTTATTTAAGCAACAGCTTCATCCTCACAAGTAACCCTGCCCCAAAGGATGGCTTTGCACTGGGGGTGGTGCAGGGCATCACTGGGGGTGGCAATAAGAAACTTCTCGATCCTGTTTGGCCGCCATGATCAACTTCCTACTTCATTGATGCAGATATTGTGCTCACTCATTAGACCCCACTGCCTTTAACAGCTGCCTCCCCAAATCTGGCAGTTCTCAGCCTGGGATGGCTGCCCAGTTGTAATTCAGCCCTTAATCATAGCTTAAGACACCCTGCGAGAGGGGAGAGGCCCGAAACTGCACCCAGTTCTGCATCCAAGTGAGAGGTTGCAGACCCGGCTGGCTGGTCAGGACCAGAGTGGGAGGAGGGGCAGGAGGGCATGAGGCACGACCCCAACCCCTCACTGGGGAACCCTGTGAAGGATGGGGTGAGTGGGGCTGGACTTGCAGCCCGCCAAAATCCCGTTGTGTTTTGCAAGCAGAAAGCGTGACGAATACATTCCACGCTCCCATCCCAGTGCCCTGAAGCAGTAGGATGAGTAAAGGGTCCAGCCTCGTTGCAGGGTGAAAAGGAGTTTAATTCTCAGCCATCCCTGAGGATACCCTTATGGGGTGAGGATGCTATGCCTTCCCCAGCCCAAACCAGATTTTTTTGGGGCAGGACACTTTGAAAACTCTCTCTGGGATCTCTGGAGCAGAAGAAGAGCAGGAAAAGCCTGTTCCATGCCTGGAGCCAAGGCAGAGGGAGCACAGACAGGCTTGGCTTGCAGGGGTGTTGTGCTCCCACAGAGGGCGATGCACAGCCACGTGCGCCAGCCCGGTGCCTGGGATGTGGGAATGAACCTGGCCGTGTGGGCATGCTGTGTCCCACCGCCTGCTCGGGGACCATGGAATCTGCGGCCGCTCTCACACTGGGAGCTCCCACTCGGTCCCCAGAACTGGTGCTCAGAGCTCTGCTCCCTCATCCTTCGGTCTCTGGCTCAGAGGGAAGGTCAGCCTGGTTTGATGGAAAGATGGAAAAGAGAGGGAGGAAAGTCACACAAAAAGTGGTACGTCCTCACCCAGCACTGATGGGTGGCTGCAGGCTCTGGCAGCTTCACACGTTCATGCAGCTTCACATGATATTTTAGTCCTACACCTTCCGGAGCTGATCACAAACCCAGGACAGGTTTGTCAGATAATTCATCTCACACATCAACTGCTCTCGCTTTTCTCCAGTAAAAATTCCAGTTTCAGCTTCCTGACCCCAAGTGTATCTGACCCATGTGATCCAGGAGATAGTGATGCCCACAAACCAGTGACCATACTCCATGGGGCACCCCATGTTCCCCCACTGAGGGCCATGGCTGGGACATGTTCCTACCTCAAGGAGAAAGTAATGTCTTGGGATGGAGATGCAGCGTGCTGGGATGGAGGAATATGGTCATGGCTCAACTGGAGTTTCTACTCAACAACTCACATGTACCAAAACAACTTGCTGTCCCTGAGCCAAACTCACTTGTAGCTGGCATGTCCAACAAGGGATTGGGGCGCCTGTCCCGGTGTGGTTTGGGATCTGTTGGGCTATGTGTGGGGTCTACCCTCTAAGCCATCTGCCTCTGTGCCCCATGGAGACTTCATCCATCAGCAGAGCCGTGCTGTGGTTCAGCACTCCAATCATTAATAGTGTCATTAAGAGATCTATTCATTAAAGGGGGACATGGGATGACTGGCTGACTGCTGCTCTGGCTGATATAAAATTGAGAGGAATATAAAATCCCAAACGAGCTGTGGGTGACGATGTTATTTCCCATGAGCAGAGCAGTCCAGCCTTCTCCTGTGCTTTGTCACAAGGTCCATCCCCATCTTCCAGCTCGTGGCCACCCAAGGAATTGATCTTCAGGCAATCACTCCACTGACCGGGCTGTCACGTCCTCCTACTCCATGTATGAGCTGGGAGCAGCCCACAACGTGGTGAATTATAAGCCAATGCTTTAAAACAGTCCTGAAGGTTTGGGAGTTGAATTATTATTTATAATGCCCTGGGGACCCCATGTAATTTATGGACAGGTATGAAGACAAGTAGGCGCTCAGACATGGGGACGAGCCCAGTGTAAATGCTGAGATAGAAAGATAGATAGATGGATGGGTGAAGATAAGCTTCTTGGCCAAGAGAGCTGGAGATGGAAAAACTGGAGATGGAGAAGCCTGCTCTTAGACATCTCTGCTCTCCTAAGGTGATACCTACTATCCCACTACTCTCACTCTGTAAGAAGTCATCTCAAACGTGGTGCAAATCACTTGTTTACTCCTATTTTGTTGAATTTATCCAAAGTGCAAGGAAAAAAAAGTAAAAAGGAATTGCTTTGTTGTTGCAATTTGCTGCTAGGCATTCCTATGTGTGCTAATGATAAGTATTAATTAAATAGCTTTCTGTTGTCTTTTAAATGCAGTTCTTTCAGGCTGTAATTAAACACAGACACCCAGCCCTTTCTGTCTGCATAGGAAGAGGCAGGTAGGCCTCTGGAGCTCGGCACTTCTTTCCTTGTAACAGGAGAGAAGTGGAAAATGAGGCAAAACCAGTTTCCATTGAAAACTCACCACCTTGTGCATGTCCTTCACGGGGAAGGCAACCAGCTCAAGGAAATTAAAGCAATGTGACTTCCAAGATCCCAGCCCTGCAATCAAAGTAAGATTATTTACCCTTAAGATCTTGCAGCTTCATACATTTTAAAGGCAGAGGAGATCACTTTGTTTGATCTCTGGGCTACACAGGCTGCTGAACATCACTCTGCTGCATTCATAATTGTTGCCTTATGAACATTTTGATCTGAGGATCTGGAGACAGGATTCCATCCCACTCGCTTGCTTCTTGGTTTCCCCAATTTTTTTCACTCTTGTGGTGAAAAACCAGGCACTGCCTTAAATCCCTATCCATGTGCAGTTCCTCTGGTCAGTGTTGATCTCCCAGCTGAGGGTCTGCTGCTCAGGGAAACTGGAGCTCCCACCAGCCCTGCCACTTTCTCCCTTTCCCAGCTTAAAATAGACTAAAGCCCTCTAGAAATGCAAATAAAATGTCGGATGCTCCCATGATGGAAAGCAACCCCCAAATAAAATTTGCCATATGCCCACAACACTGAATGACACTTAAGCCCAAATTTTTTCTGCCCTTAAAGGCAACTGGGCTTCAGTTATGTAAAATGCTGCTGTTAATCAATAAACACGTGGAAAGACACTGGCTGTCTGCTCTGCAGCTTATGAGAGTGCTGGGGGAAGATGCAGCTCACTCAGAGGATGCCTTGGTCAGAGATGGGCCATGAGAGAAAAGTTTCTGTGTTCAACAGCTCCATATACATGGGGTTTTTTCTGTGAATGGAAACATTCAATTATGCATTCGTGTAATCTATAGCCTGAGATGTGTAGAGCTTGTGCAATAAATGCCCGGAGAATCTAAGACAGACACGTTGCCTGCGAGGGGATCCTCGATTTGGGGCAGTGCAGCACTTTGCTCCCCCCAGGTGATGCTCCTCTGCCTTGGTAACTCCTCACACAGTTCATAAAACAGCCACAGCCCTTTGGGGGTTCTACCAACCCGAGGCTGGATTTGCTGTGGGTTCTTCTGTCCTCCCCAGCCCCATGGCTGTGTCTGTCCTGTGATTTTGGTGCAGCTGGACGGGTACCCACAGGCAGCTGGGAACACAGGAAAGGGTCTGGGGCACGCTGCAGGCTCCTTCCCTGGTGAAGGGAGCACAGGGCTGGGAGCATCTTTGGGGCTGTTGGTGGCGGCAGCAACAGAGGTGGCTCAGAAGAGAATTTTTCCCAATTATTCACATTTTAGAAATGAGAAATGGAGTGGAAAAAGCAGGGAAAAAAAAAGAGAAAGTAAGCATTCAGAAATTAAATACTTAATTAAAAAGGAGTTTGAATTTGTTTGATTTGTATCAAAAGATTTTTTCTTTTCGGCAAACACGAGCTTTTGAGCAGAAACTAAAAAAAGAAGAGCCTTAAAAAAGGCATTTTAAAAGCAAAATTACTCACTTTTAGTCCAAATGGTTAAAATTGTGTTTCAGTTTTGGGAGAAGAAGAAAATGTAGAAATTTTACAAATTCTAGGAATATTTAAAACACCATATCACAAAAAAAGAAGGTGGTATGGGGGAGATGAAAAGTGGAGCAAGAGGGCTGGAAAAGAGAGCAGTCAGCAACTGCCCTGTGTGGCTCTGTCCTAGCCCTGACACCCCTGAGATCACCCCGAGCACTTTAAGATCACGAGATACTGAGAACAAAGAGTTTGTGTTCTCATTTTTGCTCTGTAGTTCCCTGCATTTTCAGGCTCCCAAAGCTGGTTCAGCACTTTTAGGGCAGGTTAGAAACCAATTCTTAAAAAAAGCAGTGTAGAAAATTGCATATAATACGGTTCTAGGAGGGGGATGCTTTCAGAAAAATAGCAAAAATAGTGATTCCTGAAAAACAAATAAATTAAAAAGTGATGAGCACAGGAGGTCAGTGATATTTCATGCAGTTCCTCACTATTCATCTCACTGCTATTGCCTTGGGACTTGTCGAGCAGAGCATCACAGATATTTGCAGAACTTTTTGCTGGTGAAATGAAACAACGGCGTGATGCTGCAGTAAAGGATGGGAAAGGGAGAAGGGGCAGTGTCTGAATATGGCTTTATTTTGGTATCTGACACAGGGAATGGAGCAGGACTCACTGTGCCAAGTCCTGGACTGAAATGGGAAAAAAGAAGATGAAATATTTTGGTGCTAAAGTTTGCGATCAGAGCTTAAACGAAAGGTTTTGAGGGTGGGGTCTTTTCTGTCACTGACTTTCTGTGTGACCCTGGGGCGGGTGGAGGTGGGGTGAGAAGGGGGACCCTCCTGCAGCTCCTGCAGCCTGGTCACTGCCACCTGGGTGACTCCCGGGGTCCCACACTGCCTGGGGACCAGGCTGCTGCCACCTCCTCACCCTGAGCTTGGTGCCCTGCAGCTCCACTTGGTCCCTACCTGCCCGGCAAAGCACCAGCACCCTGGGAACTCCTTGCTTCCGCTCCTCCGGGATGCTTGTGGGGATTAGCCAAGCTATGCTCCCTAAACCCATCACATGTGTTTCAATAGTTTTAATTGTTGCCTTTAAGATAATTACAGGCTGGAGAGCGCGGACAGGAAGAGCCCTGTGGATTTGCACCGGGGCTCTCGGGAGCACCGTTGTGTACGGAATGGGATATCTGCCGCTTGGAAGTGTTTTTCCTGCTTGGGAGAGTGGTTTGCATGCCACAAGCTGGGAAGGAGCACCGATCCCCACTTCCCATGCCTGGAACAACTGGAACAAGGTGTCCCCCTGCCCCCCACTCCACCTGCCCTGGGGAAAGAATCCCCCAGCACCTGGCTCAGCAGTTACTGACCCTTGCTCATTTAAGCTGCAGCTTTTTCCTCCTTCCCACATCTGTTCAGAAGGGAATGAGGACCTGAAGTGAACAGGATGCTGAAAATCAGGCTCACGGGGGGCAGGGAGCATCCAGGGCCTACCTTGCCTAGAGATGAGAAGCAGCAGCCAGCCCCAGCACTCTCCTTGGCCCTTAGTGAGGTGGACCATACTTGGGTTTTTAGTATATTATGGTTTGTCCTGGTCCCTTGCTGGCTATCCAGCCTCCATCACCAGAGAAAACACTTTCCTGATTTTAAAGGGAGATATCTCTGTCCCTCCCATAGCCTGGAGTAATTCAATATTGAGTGAGAGGATTGCTGTCACTGCTTTTCCTCTGTTTGCACCTTTCTTGCAATTATTTTGTTGGAGCTCCCTGCTGGAGAGCAGAGCAGGCAGCTCCCAGGAATAACACAACTTCCTGGATGCTGCCTTGCCACAGAAGAGCTGGGGCAGCACTGAGGATCCCTCTGGGGGCACAGACCTTCCCCAGAGTTCACCACACAACACAGGATTTCTCCTGAGATCTTCTCCAGCCCCTTGTGTCACCATAAAACCCAGCAAGGGATTCCTGCCTTTGCATTTGCAGTAACCTTTTTAATCTTTGGTGCCTTTTAAGATGAAAACAAGATTTCATCTACATCCAAGAGCTTGCTCCAGTCCAGCCTCCTGGTTGTAGGATGTCTCCTGGCTGGTGTGGATCCGGAGGATGCGGCTGGTTGCTCGCAGACATTGAAACCCGTAGTTACTGGAGGGGTGATGTGCGGCCTGGCACACTGAGGGTGGGATTTGTTTTAGCATTCAGTCCGTAGAAATCCGTTTAATAGCACTTCCCCTAAACTGCTGCCTTGCTTCCACCCCAACTCCTAAAATGGGAATAACCACACCAGGGAAAAAATTTGGAACAATTCAAATATTAAAATGCAGTGAAGGTGAGCTGGCTCCCGGGTGGAGGGGACGGGGATGGGCCCCATTGCTGCTGCCAAGGTGAGTTTTGGGGACCTGTTCAGACCTACATCTGCTGGCAGTGGATTAGAAGTCAAATCCAGAACTAAGCATCCTGAGGGGCTCCTCGAGGATGGGATATTCCCCTCCATGAGCTGCCGACTTTGCCCCAACAGTTCTTCACATCCCATCCCTCTTCTCCCTCTCCCCTTTTCCCTTCCCTTCCCCTGTGATATGACGCATTGGCAGAGAAATAAAATAATCAGCTGTTGCTTTATTACTTTTTCCACCTCTGCTTCCCTCATGGGGAACTGTATTTCGGCAAATGTTTTTAATATTTGCTAATAAAAGCAGCTCCAGTAATGACATGCTCCCTCCCCAAAACAAAATTGCCGGGACTGGCGTTATCTAACAAACTCGTTTTGGCACAAGCGCGTCTGCGTTCGAGCCATTTCTGCCCATTCACAGGATTATCAGCCATCTCTGCAGCCAGCCCCAGCCCTCCTCTCTCATTCCTAGTTAATTGGTGTGAAATTGGAGCAAGTTCTCAGGTGATAATGTGTTTGCATTTACTGCTTCACTGAACCACCCTAGCCACTCAATCCCAGCTTCATTAAAGCCTCAATCTCAGCTTTTGCTCCTGGCTGTGAGCTTCAAACCCTATTTCCTGCGTGGCAGACATACAGCCTAACACATGTCAGGAAGACAGCTTGAGCAGAGCTGCTGGGAACAAGCACGGCTACTGCCCGGGCGCCGCTCCGGGAAAATCACGTTCGCGGTGGGAAAGATGCTTGGAGTCCCCACGATGGCTTCACGCTGCGTTGGTTGGCTCCCTGCTCAGGAAAAAGGCATATTTTATACCCTTTAATTATACTTGATTAATGAATTAATTTTAATTTTTTTTTTCTGCAGCACTTTGAAGATAAAAACCCCCTCGTCTGAATTCTGTGATTAGTATTTAAAGACTCAAGTGAAATATTTGTAGGCAGAAAAACCTAACCGAGGAATGCCTGTGTTCAAGCATTCAATAGGGCCTATTCACAGGATAGATTCCAGGGTTATTATTAGCAATAAGGTTATCTTTGGCATAATCTTTTTATGCACAACATGCTATTGGATTCCACCCTCCCGTTTCGCTCAGGCCCTGGGGCAGAAGGTAGGCAAACCAGAGCCGGTTCAAGCCTTGCAAGTGTTTTTCATGCAAGTGGAGCCGAAGCCTGGCAAAGTCTGCCATGGTTATATTTAGGACAAACCATAAGGTGTTTTTTGGTGCAAGATGCACGTCCCAGAATGCTTCTGCGTGAAGGGAGAAGCGTGTTGCCCTTGGGGTATCTCCAGCCCTGCCAGCACACACCGTTGGGGACCTGCTGCACACTGGGGACATCTGTGAAACCCTCTGGGGGGTGACTCTTCAATCTGAATGGAAAGGGATGGGTCCTATGCCCGCAGGCCACGGAGGCAGCTCTGAGCATCCCCCGGGCACGTGAGATTTCACAGGTCCGGACACAGCTCCGGGCTTGGACAGGTCTGGATGCAGCCAGGGAGAGAAGCCCTGCCAGCCACCCTGCTGGGTGAATCTCTCCTTTGGGGAGCTGGAAGCAGCTCTCTGCTGGGTTGGATGTACCCTGGGGGTCCCACCCACCCCCAGACCCAACCAGGAGGGCTGACACGAGTGGGGCTGCACAGCAATGGCTTGATCTGGGCATGAAAGGAGAGCAGCTGTCGCCCGCCTGCCTCTTACTTTGCTTGTATTTCTAGCTCTTATAAAGCTAAATGTAGGAGGTGGGGTTTTGTAGTTGTTGGTGGTGCTTTTTGGTGTTTTGTTGTGTTTTTTTTAATGGTTGGTGGGTGTGATTTTTCAAACGCGTTCCCTTCGGCACGTCTCTGCCAGCAGCATCAGTGAGAACCCCAGAATGCCTCTGCTGGAGCCCAGGAACACCTTCCTTTGAAACTTGCCCTGTGTCTCCCCAAACCCACCACTGAGCACTGGGGGTGGGAGGAAGTGAGGCCGCATTTGGCCGTGGCCCTATACTCCAAATGGCTCAGCTGCTGTGCGGAGTCCCCAGGTCACCCCAAAACCAGCTCCAAAAATCGATCGGGGCTGCTCCTCTGTGGCCAGGCTGTGCAGTCTGGATGCAGGCAGAGCCAAAACACATACAGGCACATTAAAGGACGGCTGGTGTGGCTTTGAAACAGCGCGGCAATCCCCTGTAGCCTAGTTTTCAGAGAAAGTATTTTGTAGCTGGTTTTTCTCTTTGTGACTAAACGTGGTTATTAGGCCCCAAGTGCATCATTAAACCTGTTATTAAAAGTAAACATGTTAAAGAGAATATCCTGGTGTGCAGCAAGCTCATCCAGGGCACTGGACCCTCTGGAAAAGTCATTAACATTTGTATTTAAAGTGAACATAGTTAAGAACATATTGGACTAATTCAGGGCCTTAGAGCTATTAAAATGACTGCCATTAAAAATAAATATGTTAGGCAGAATATGTTGCATAATTAAAATTATTACAGTGTTTACTCTGTTTTTTATGCTGGCCTCTAGTTTAAGAGGTTATTTGTATGTATATAAAATATATACATGTTTTTTGTATTTATACATACATGGTAATATGTCTAACTATATATATTTGGTTATCTATTGTCTTAAAATGACTCCATAGGATAAATTTGACTTCCTTGTTGCGGGATGAGACAGAGCCCCAGTGGGATGAAGTCTTGATTAAAACTGTGGGGGAAAAATAATAAATAAGTCTTGGCTATATGTAAGTGTTGTGGCCGCAGTCCAGTGGCTGTTGAGTTCAGTGGGAATCTTTCCTCGACTTTTCCACGCTGGGTCAGACCTCAGGAATGTGTCTCTTGCTTTGATGGTTTGGTGGGTCAGCTTGGAAAATCAGAAAATCAGCAGCTTTGCTTTCCACGGGCCATTCCCAGGCCAAGCTCCACCTGATACCTTCTCATTTCGACCCAGTCCCCTGCAGCTCACGTGTTCATGGGGAGGAGATGGCAGGGTGGCATTAACTCCCTGTCACAGTGTTCTTCCCACCTGCCTCCCTGTGTGGGAAAAGGTATTCCCAGGGAAGAGTTTCTCTGAGCAGTTTTGGACATGAGCAGTCACCTTAGCCTTGCCAACACCTGAGCCCCGTGGCATCTCCTGCCATGGTCCCCATGTAACACAGATCCAACCCATAGAATGTATATAAATGTATATAAATGTATGTAAATGTATTATAGAGCCATGGAATACCCCGGGTTGGAAAGGACCTTTCAAGGTCATCTGGCCCAGCCCCTCCTGCATCTTCAGCTAGACCAGGGTGCTCAGACCTCTGCCCAACCTGACCTGAATGTTTCCACAGATGGGACACCCATGACCTCTGTGGGCAACCTGTGCCAGTGCCTCACCACTCTTCTTGTAGAGAAATCTCTTCCTTGTATCTGGCCTGGAACTCAAGCAGAGGCCATCATGCTAAATGCAGTCACCTCCCAGGGACTCGTATGGGAGCTGAGGCTTTTGTGATTCTGGGAGGGTTCACTAAAAAAATGATAAAAATCTTAGCCCTCACCATACCAGCCAAGAGCTGTTTTCCAGTAATTCCTTTGGAGTAACAGTAACTCCAGCACCCGACAGGATCAGAGGTGATAGGACCACAGGGTAAGGAGGAGAAAGCTGTACTAAGGGATTGCATGGGATGGGGGATGTCCCTTGAAGAGCAGCCTGTTGGAGGGGTTTCACTGTGTTCATTAATTACAGTGAAAGGGATAAGAGGTTAATTAAACCCTGCTGGGTGGCAGTGACCAGCACCTTCCCCTCCAGCTCTTCTCCCAGGGGTGCTCAGGGTCTGCATTCCCAGTAACCAGAGAGCCACCCTGGCTGGCTGTGGAGGTCTGAGGCTGCCCGCACGCCCCAGCCCCACGGGTCACCTGCGGGGCTGTCCCAGCAGCACGGCCCTGTGCGGGTGTTTCTCAGGCTGGCACGACCCCAGACGCCCATCACAGCGGGGAGATAGGCACCCGCCCTTGGCTTTCGAGGAACGGAGCCGGGAATGTCAGCAGATGGCACTATTTCTTCTGCGATTGGAGCGGGTGGTTCCCACCGCGGCTCTGAGCCGTGCGCTGGACCAGGCGAAGCACCAGGCTCACGGCAAAGTGCTTTCCAGGAGCCCCATCAGTGCGGGGGATGCGGGTGCCGGGAGCCGGGTGGGGAGTGCACAGGGGCCCCATGGACACCTGACCTCCTGGAGGTTGCCTTCCCATCTTGTCCGGTGCCCAGCACTGACTCAATGATCATCAGCACAAACCTCAGGCCACGCTGCCAAACCACCGCGCTGCCTGTTTTGTACCGGCTCCTTTTTTAGGGTTGAAAATAGGTGTTTGTTGCTGACTCCCCAGGTGGAAAGGGAGGAGAAGAGAGTTTTTGTGCCCCTCCCTGCTCCCCTTCCCCTGTGCCCCTCTCCAAGTGATACTGTGATGTGACCACTGTTCCCAGATGCTGCCAGCTGGAGAGACGCCTACAGCCGGGGATCTCAGTCGGACAAGTCCCGTGGGGGATCTCACCACCTGGATCGTCCCTATAAGCTTCTTAAATCAGCTGAAAACCCCCTTGCCCAGCTCTGCACCAGCGCTCCGAGGGCCGCAGGACCTTGGGGTTCCTGCCTTCTGCCCCATCCTTGATTTCAGCAGCACCAGGGCTACCCCTGTGGCTCCCAGCTGTACCTGTGCTGCAGCAGTGGCCAGCCGGGGGGTCATTTTCCACCTCACTGAATTAAACTTGGTCTCCGAGAGGTGCTACCCAGCACAACTGAATATTTAAATAATGAAACGAAACCGTGCTGGTGGGAGTACAGCTGCTATTACACTTATTAGTTAATTGTGGCGGTGTTTCAGAGCCCTAGGCATGCACCTGGACCCCTCGTGCTAGGTGCTGTACAAACAGGACGGAGGAGAAGACTTTGGCGTTTAAAGGCACTGAGTCATTCCTTCGCCCTCTCATCTGAAACCTCAGCTTTGTGTAAAACCTTTAGGATTTTGTTTAATGGGCGCAGCTAATGGTGAGGTAATCAGGGAGCCTTTCGACACAAAACCCAGCGATCAGTGGGTTGGATGCCTTTTGATCTCGCTGCGGAGCAAAGGCATTGAGAGGAGAAGCTGCGCGGTGGGGTACCGGGAGATGCTCCGCGAGTGGGTGGTGGAGACTGGCCCGGAGCAGCGTCTCACACACCAAGCCCCTTGTGTTAGGATCCAGCTGGGGACATCACCCTGATGCCGTGTCCTGGTGCACACAAGGACTTTGTGGGCACATCCCTGACACTGCTTAGATGTCACCCAAGAGGAGATGGGGATGCTGAGGGGTGACTGTCCTTCCCTGCCTTCTGCAGAAAGGAGATGTCTGTACAAGACTTCTGCTTGCAGGACGTGGATTTTGACCTACTGTCTCTGAAGGCACCCAAACTGAGCAGGGGGTGCAAGCCATGCCCTTCCCAGGCTCCTGGATGTCCTGCTTCTGGCCATCTCTACAGCTTTGCTTCCCAGAGAAAACCATGGGAAGAGGAAAAGGTCCCCAGCAAGTTCCTGCAGCAGAAGGGTGGCTGATGGATGCTCACGGAAGGGGTAGATGGTCTCTGCTGGGTGGTCACCGGGGCAGCCCAGGGTGTCCCTCCTGTGGCCGTGTGTACAGTGCACAGCCAGGCTGGAGCAAATGTCCTCTAGGCTGCTCCCCTCCTGAGGTGACTTCACCCAAAACCTTTTCTGTGTGGCAACATCTGGCTGGGGTGTGAGCCGGGGCGATCGTCTGAATGGCCGAGGCCCCAAGGTAAACCCGTGGAGCTGTACTCGTGGGCACATTCCTTCGCACGGATCTCTGCCTGGCAAGCTGCTACAAGCTACACCTGCAGGACGCCTTTCCCTTTCTGCTGCTGTGAGCGAGGTCTAACTCAGGAGATCCACCTCAGGGTGGTGCTGCTCCTCTCCCATCACCTGGCACACTGGCACGTTGTATGGGTGCAGGGGTCTGTTTGTAGCCCCCCAAGATCCCAGCCTTGTAGAAACAACCCTTTTGGGTTCAGCTGTGACCAAGCTTTGCCAGGTTAGTGTTCAGCTGGATGAGCCACTGCACGGTCACAAGGAAGGGGGAAAGGGATCTATGGATAGAGCAGGGGACAGATGGTTTTGGATTAAGCATCCAACTTCCTTCTCAGGGCTAGTGCTAAGGCAATATCCTTTGAAAGATCCTTACAGGAGTGTGTTTAGAAGTGCTACAGTAGAAATAGCAGCACCGAGGGTCTCCTTTTCAGTCATGGGATGGGGAAAGAAGATTGATGGAGATACAGCTGCTCCTGCCGGTGTCAGATTAGGATGTCCCATACCTGTTTAGGATAACTCCTCTACAGTTATCACACCTGACTGACAACCAAGAATAAATAACATAGAAAAATGGTAATTTTATCATAATTTCCTCATCCTAAGGCAATGGAATGAATGGGGTAATGGAGAGGGTAATACAACTGGAGATCACAGCTAAAGCTGTAGCTGAGCACAAAATCACCCTGTTCAGCACTGTAAGGGAAGGTTTTCTGCTCTGCTTTACATTAAATGTCATGAGTATGAAACATAGAGATGTCAGGCTGTGACACCAGGCCGCTCACAAAGGTGTTTCTCCATCACTTGTCATGGTAATCACAACAAATGACATCTCCCTTGGGCTGGCACCAGCAAGGTAGGTTGGGCTGATGCAGTTGTAGGTCACTGTGGTCAAGCTAAAGCCAGAGATGGTCTGTCTCTGTGTCTCTCTGTCTCACTGCATGGCGGTGCTGAGAGCCCAGGGGATGCCACTCAGCCCGCAGGTTGGCTTTAGGTGGGACTAAACACCCACTCTGTGCTGGGAGCTGGCATCTGCTGCTGGGGTCCTGTCTGCCCTGAGCTGTCACCAGCACAGATCCTGTCCAAGCAGGGACATCTCTGTGGGGCAGATCAATTTCTTTATCCAGAAGCCCGTTTTGCTGATCTTTCTCCTTGTTCCAGCCACGGGAGCCTCACCCACACTGGCTTAACCTCCATTGATGCAAATCCTTATCTTACCCAGCTTCAGTCACCAAGGATGGGAACTGTATCACTAAATGCAGGCAGGTAAAAGGCCCAGAGGTCTTGCTCTGTTCTTTTCATAGTTGATGGAGATCTAATCTGCACAGCCAGGGGAGCTGAGGGTGCAGTTCATCTTGTCTTGAAGCAGTTGCAAGCAGGCTGGGTGAATTTTACCTCCAGAGGGCCTTTGGTGACTACAAAGGGAGCTGAGGTACCTGCTCTGCTCCAGGTCAGCGCTGCAGAGACTGGCTGTCGAGTGATGCAAACGTCACCCTGGTCACACTTGGCTCTGGGCTCCTTCAGCAGAGAGCGGAGAAAAATACCCACAGGGCAACTCAGCCTACTTGCCCTAGACATGTTTCCAAAGATGGGGCAGGATGGGCCTCTCGGGCATCCTGTCTCTTGCTGTGGACAGTAGATGTTTTAGGCTGCTAAAAGGTGTTAGAGGTGGCTTCTAGAAAGTAACTCAGGAGATGAGCATCCTCCCTGCCTTCAGTCTAGGCATGCTGCCTCCCACCAGGCTGCTGGAAAGCTCATGTGTGCAGACCCATCACTGCAAGAAGGTGACTGCAGGTCAGAGAGCCCAGAGCTGTGTGCTGCCTCCCCCACTGCAGGGCAACCCTGAGTCCCACCAGCATGCCCGGTGGGTCCCACATGTGGCTACAGCTCTGCACTGAAAGGCTGTGGGCCCTGGGAGAGCCCACCTGCGGAGGTGAAGCCTGTGGCTTGGAGAGGCATGTGAGTGTGGATGGAAACCCTCATTTGTCAGGAGGGGACACTGTCAGGGTCCAACAAAGAAACCCTGGGGACCAGCCTATGTGTGTAGAAAACATCTTGTAGCTGGTTCTCCTGCGTGTTTTTTCTTCCTGGATCCAAACAGGTGACACTTGGGGAGTTTCTGGGAGCTACCATCACCCTCTGCACCCACAACCATGTGGCCAGGAGTGTAGTGTCCAGCTGTGGGGCCCATCAGACCACTGACCTCATCCTTGGCTTTCATTGATATCTGTGGGCTTTGGGCCAGCTCTCAGTAACACAAAGAAGAGACCTGCAGACTATGCCAGCAAGGGAGAAGGGCAAGTGGCACAACACAACCAGAGCTGGGTGGTGGGATGCTTGTCCCAACATCCTGCCATTTCTCCTGGTTTCAGCAGCTCAGCTGAGGGCGAGGCATCACACAAGTGTCCCAGGGCCGGTGCTCTCCCTCCCTCCCTCCCTTTATCTGCAGATCGTGCTATGCTAACAAGGCACACGTACAATGTTTGTGTGTGCATGTGAGAGACAGAGCGCTGACTCCGGGCCAAGTGAGAAAAATCATTAGTTACAGGCTCTGCAGGACTGAACTTGACGAGGAACCTGGGGCTTTGCCCCGACAGCGCTCGGCGCTGGTGCATTATTCAGTTTGTGGCTATGTTGATTTGCAGATCTAATCACTCCAACAACACATACAGAAAATTAATTTGGACGTGGGCCTGGTTTCTAGAGAAAGTTGGACCTAAAGGCGGGAGGTTGGTCGTGTGGCTCAGGCAAAGGCCCAGGCTGGGGAATATCCCATTTCCAGCTCTTGAGCCTCACAAAGGAGATGGGATGGGCATGGAGTGGCAAGGAGAAGTGGAGCTGAGTGGCACTGGAGTATGTGATAAACAAGATTTCATCCCCACTGAGTCTTTCAAAATCGAAGCCCTGATCACTCAGCCCTGGCTTGTGTTCATTCCTCTTGCATTCATGGGAGATGAGTTGGATAAAGGGGGAGATGCTCTCCTTTTCTCAGCCAAGGGATGGCCCCCAAGAGGTGTTGATTCAACAGATTGATTCAACACATTTCTAAAAATACATCTGGTTGGAGAAACATTGTTACTGAGAGTCATACCAGATGCACTATTGCTGGACTGCCCAAGCCTTCAGACCCTTTCCTCTTCCTCACCTTCCCAATGGCGCCTGCCCTCATGAGAAAACAGCATCTCAGTGGAGACACAAGTGGTCTCAAACAGCAGAGATTCCTCCACGCATAATCCACGGGTTTGGGTTGCTCCCAGCTGTGAGGGATGCTGCCTGCCCTCCTGCCCAGTCTGTGTGAGCTGGTGCCGTGAGAGCTGGTAGCAGCCCGCAAATCCCTCCGTCTTGAATTACCTGGTGATCACTCTCCCTCCTTTTGATCGCAGACCCCTTAACTTTGCCTTCAGCCAGGGCTGTCTCAGCCCTGGACGTGCTGAATGGCCCCCTTTTAAAATGGGATTTAAGAGGGCATTAAGGACTAATTAGGTCTAATGAACAGCAGTGGCTGTTTCAGACCTGGTGCCTCCAGTTGACATCAAAGGGTGAAGGGGATGGGGTGAAGCCAAGGAAGTGTTATCAGCAGCAGGAAAGATTCAGACCCTGCGAAATCATCCCCCGGCAGGGGGGTTTGTGTTCCTAATCCCTTTGTGCCTGTCAGGCAGGCAGGCGGCGTGGTCTTCTCCCACTGGAGAGAGGTGGGATGGAGAAATCCTAATGGGAGCCCATCACCACCACAGCTGCCTTCTGTGCCATCCCTCACCATGAGCGGCTGCTGATGGATTTGGGTGATCTGGGGCCACTCCAAGATGGAACCCACACCAGGACAGGGTTCCCAAGGGAGGAGGTGAGGAATAGGGCAGGAAGAAGAGAAAGGAGGTGGAAGGGGACACGGGGACACATTCAGAGCTGGGAGAAGAAGGGGGGCAGATCTTTGCCTCCTGGGAGCTTCCTCAAGTGCAGGCAGGGGTGAGTCAGGGCTGCTCGTACACAAGCTGCTCATTAGCAATATGAAGTGTCGATGCAGGACCCTGAGCCAGGCAGGGTTTATGTGCCCAGGGTGCAGGAACAGCAGCTGAGCCACACACCCTACCCAAAACGTTTAAGCCTCTCACCATTTTCTGCATGTCAGAGGGGCCTTTGTTGTAAGGGCCTGCTTTGTCTAAACGCCACGGCGCGGTCTGAGGGCACAGGCACTGTGCAAAGCCAGCGGTACCTGCCTCCCATCCAAAGCACCACCTGTTATCTCCTGCCATGACTCGGGTGGTTTCGCCACTGCTGGGAAGTCAGGGGTCAGGCTCAGCACCACGGGAGCCATTTCCTGCCCTCTGCAGAAGCCAGAGGTCCGGGATGGGAGAGATGGAGTTTGCCAGCAGCGATTCCCCCTTTGATTCAGTTTACAGGGCAGTATCGAACAGCGGTTTGGTCGGGGGGGATGTTACAGATATCAAATCCTTTCACTGGAGAGTCAGATCTCAGCAGACAGCATTTTGGAGAGCTCAGGGAAAACAACAACTATTTACGGTTGTTGTTTAGGGTTATGGACGCAAATGCCCTTGAATGATACAAACCGTCTTAAGGGGAATTTTTGCGGCTGATTAAGCGTAACCACAAAGCTTCAAGAAAACATGTGTTTATTTTAAGTAAGTAATGTTGATTACTAATGAGAATACTTAGTAGATATGATCAAAGGTAGCTGAAGTGCCGTCATGATATCAAAGACTGGGATGGAACGCTTAATTTAGATGTTGAAAAGCCAATCTAAGGTGAGTGTCTTTAAAGTAAATATCATTAACAGTATCTAGATTAGACCAAGGTATAAAAAGAGTTGGAGGTAACAGCTTTCAAATCTCCCGTATAAACAGGCAGGTGATGCTGTAACTGGGGGAGGCGAGTCAGACACAGAACTCAGGGTAGGGGATGGATTGTGCATCTGGCGCACGCAGCCGCTGGCCGGGCTCCTGGCTCTGCCCATCAGCATCTCAAGGGAGCCGGCTCTTGGGAACCAGCGTGGCTCCTTTCTGCTCCAGCTTACCCAGGGGAAAGGGATGGAAACGAGTCCTCTGCTTCCAGCACCTTCAGCTTGAGCTCTAGTGCAGGGCTCTGGCTGAGGAGGGAGGGCTTGTGATTGGATTCTGAGTGGGAATGGGGTGTCCTCTCTGCCAGCTGACCCAGGAAGTCAGGCATACTGATGGCAGGATGAGTCTGACAGTGCAGCTCAGCGCTCAGCATCCAGGTGTCTGCATCCTGCTTCTGAAGCCTGTTTCCCTCTACCAGCCCTGTCTTGCTCTATTAGCCAGAAGGTGCTTGGGAAAGGGCTCCACATGGCCCCAGTATCACCAGCCCTGCTCCTGGATGTAACATCCCTGCAGTGAAGCACTGACGGGATTTGGGACAGGCAGGACCTTATATCCCCTTCTCTTGCCAGTTGTGTCATGTAGGAGGGAATATGTTATTTATTTACCCCATATCCATCTCGAGATCCTGGGTTAGAAAAACAGGCAGTGTTACTTGGAAAAAAATCCGGATGTGGCTGAGCCATGATCCACACGGTCTTCTGCTAAAACCCAGTGCTAGGTCCATGGCCTGGCCACTTCCCTGGTGGCTTCAGGAGATGTCTGTCCCCACATCTGTCTCCCCCAGACCACTGCAGTCAATCCCCTCTCCATCCCTGCTCCCACTGCCCAACATTAGCAGGGACCCTCTTAGCCCAAATGCCCTGATGATGGCCAGCACCCCGCATGTCACTCCCACGCTCCCCAAGAGCCACTCGGGATACGCTCCGCTCCGCACGTTTCCCTGGACCGAGCCCCTTTGATCGAGCGCTGCGGGGCAGTGAGCGGGTGCCAGACTTTTGCCCTGCCTTGCGTGGGTTGGGAGAGTTTTGCCTTCCCATTTGGGCCCAGGGAGTGTCTGCATCACTGGGTCTGCTGGGCACCCTGGCTGGCCACATGTGGGCCCAACAGGCTGTTGTTGTGTGAATCATCCCCCCTTCCCCAGCTGCACTGGTGGTCCCGCATGGTGCCAGGGATGCCGGAGACAGGGAGAGGTGTTTCCCAGAGATGTGTCTCAGAAAGGTTAAAGGAGGGTGGCTGTGCAGGCAGAAGTGCCTGCTGGTGAGGGCAGATACCATTCAAAGAGCTGGGAGGGCGGGGTGCTGGCCCTGCACAGGCTGATCATTAAAAAAGGTGCTTTCCAGAAAAATAATCTTGAAGTCTTTGAGCTCCTTTCAAACATGGGCTCAAACCTAAGCCTTGCAAAGGTGAAGGGCACTGAAAGCTTTTCAAAGCCCTGGTGTCCCTGAATCCTGGCTGGATATCCTGCACAGCCCATGTGTGGCTCAGGAACTGCTGGACACTGCAGGTCCAACATCTCAGGCAGGCCTGGAGCATCTCATCTCCAGTGAGCGGTGACAGTGCCACGTCGAGCTCTTACCAGAAGTCTCTTTGCTCCCAAGTGTCTTGCAGGCTCTTGAGTTGTAACAACAATAACAACAGAAAAGTACAAAAGCCGGTGATTTAAGTAGCTTGAGAACAAATCACTTCCCTGTTTGCCTGAGTGTCACCTGCTCAATGTCTGCTCCATGATATGGATGCACTGTTTTCTCTGGAGCAATGAAGATCTGCATTTCTAATGCATTAGAAAAGAAAATAAATAAAATCTAACATGAACAAAGAGATTTCTGGCCCTCTTTGCATATTACAAAGAAGCAAGATGGGCACAGACCCAATTCCTTTGTTCTTTTCAGATCTCTGCTACTGTGAGCAATACTTGTCAAGAGATTTGAAGCTGCAGATGAAAAGTGCTACCTACGGACCAAGTATTATTACTGCTTTAAGCTCACACCCTTCAAACCAGCTGGCTGTCCCTGTTGAAAGGGAAGTGTGTGGCCAAACAGGTAGGACAGACACTGGCTGCCAGGATGCCCTGGGTCCTTGGCTTGTCCTCCCTGCCAAGGCTGTGGACACATCCCACGTGCAGTCCAGCACGGACCCTCACCACTGATAGCACTGGGGTGGCAGCAAGGAATGCAAACCCGGGGTAGGGAGTTGCTCAAGAGCATTTTCAAGACCCATATTTTGAGATGGAACTGAACAAGCAACTGAACAAGTCTTGACCCTGCTGGGTTTGACACCAGAAGGTGCATGCACAGTGGGATTTGGTGATATGGAGGTTGTTGTACAGCCTTGGGTGGACATGCAGGGAAGCAGAGTCTCTCCTGTCACACCATCATTTCTTGGAAAAACTGGTCTGCACTTACTGCACCTCTCCATGACCAAAGTGCAAGTGCATGGGGAGCAGGGATTTAATTTTACTTTTCAGGTGATACATCTAGGCTTACAAAATTTTGCTGCACAGAAGGACCTGGCAGATGCCCTGCCACGTCCTGCCATCACACAAGGCTGCTGCCTGTGAGCAGGGAGCCATCCTGGCATCCCTAGCACCAACAAAGAGAAACCCATCCATGACATTAAGTTCTGCTCAACAGCAGCTCAGATTAAGAAAGGTTTTCTTGTGCTGGAAACTCCATGAATAAGAATGTTAGGAATTGGCTTAAACCACCAGTGACATAATTAGAAGGCTTTTGATATGCCAATTTGGCTGATCTCAGTTACTTCCCCCTGGTGCTGGGGAGTGTCAGCAGAGGGATTAGCCTCCAGTCACTTCCTGACACTCTGCTAAATCTTCTCCCTCTTTGTTCTTCATCCAAGAGAGGGGAAAAAAGGAAAAACAGGGAAGCAGCTCAGGAGATACTGAAGTGGAGCAGCGTGCACTGCATCCCTGACCTGCCTTCAGTTTACACTACAGGCTCTCCTTAGGGGTGTAATGCAATTACAGCTATAACTGGGTGCTATACATTTTAATCCCATTAGAAACAGCCTCTTAACAACTCCTGACTGACTATAATATGTAATCTCATTAGAGACACTACCTTTATACCTTGTACAAGAACATCCAAGCAGAAATCAAAGCCTGGGATAAGGCTAACATGGTTTTCTTCTTTTAAAACACTGCTTGCTCTCTTGCTTGTATTTGGGGTGCTGGTGCACAAGGCACGAAGGCACAAAAGGTATTGTGGGTCTAGGCTGGATGGGGTTTGGGGGCCACTCCTGGTTTTTCTCTCATACTTCTTCCAGCACCCATCCTGCCCTGCCGGGGACGGGGTACTGCTGTGTGCAGCCCACGTGCCTGGTCCAGGTCTGCTGGCCCGGCACACACAGGGATGTGGAATCCTCGTCACCCTTGAGGCTGGCTCTGTGCGAGCTCAGGGCAAAAACTGACCAAGGCTGGGCCAAAACTGGAAGGATTTCTCCTGCCAGAGAGTGTTCACTGTGCTGCCTCCCACGATACCACACTACACTGACCAAAGCCCTTGGTGCGGGTACAGCTGTGTCTACACCACGTCTGCTTGTGTTGTTCTGCCAAAGGGGGGGAGGAGAAAGGGAGAGGTGATTTTTATTTTTTTCAAATCTGTTTTCCTCAAGGATCTATCAATGCTCAATCGTCTCCTTTCATAGCAATCTTTGAAACTTTGCGCCAACTTCAGGCAAATTTTCAGGAGGAAGGCAGACTTGAAGATACTCAGTTCCTACATTCTATTTTAAAATAGACTCCTGAGCAGTTTCCAGGTAGATTTGAGCTCGTTAGAGACCAGTACACACATGGGATGGAGACAGTGTGGATGTCCCAACCATGGGCCAAGCTTGGTGGGGTTGTGCTCCCTATCTGAGAATCCAAACTCTCAGATGAGCACCTGGCCATAGCTGGATGGGGATCCACACAGGGGTCCACTCCCATTCAGCTCAGATGATGTTGAAAGAGCAGCTCAGCCCTAAACACTGGGATGGAGAGCGCAAGGCTTGGACCGAGCAGCAAAGGTCAGAGACGGAGGACAGGAGGACAGGACAGACCTGTCGTGTGTGGACTGCAGGGCGGTCCCCTCTCCATGCTGAAAAACCGAGATACTGCAGCCAAGGGCAGCCAGGATCCAGCCCTGGTCTCTTTCTGAAGGAAGAGCAGCTGGTCCTGACTTAATTTGAACCGTGGTATGAATCGTTGTGGACCAGGATGGCAACCAATTACCTGGGCATAAATCTGTTAAAAAGAGGGGAAAAGGGCACTGTTGAGCTGAGCCACACATCAGCCCAGTGTTGGGGGCCATTGTGACTGTCCCTCTGATGAGCCTTAAGAGATCTTGATCTTCGGGATCTTTAAAGACTGCAAAGACACTGATTTTTGCAAGAGGGGTGTTAATCCCGGCAGATTCTAAGGGGTGATAAAGCACTTTGTTTCTTGCTCTACAGTAATTGCAACTTCTGACAACTCTGATAAACTAAAATGAGGTTCTCAAAAGCATCCACCCAAGGCTTTGTGGGGCTGCAGTCAGGGTTGTATTTAAATGCCCCTAATGAGTACCTAGAGCAAATGGGAAAGACATGCAAATCAGGTGTCTAATTGAATGGGCCTTTGAAGGAATATCCCAAGCCGCTGGGTAATTGATGGGTTATCTTTCCACCGGCTTGCCTTGATTGCATCTTCTTCCGCATTAGTCTTTCCTAGGAGTCTGGTTTAACAGGAAAAGTGGTGCACCAGGATTAAATGCAGCTCTTCTTCACAGACTGAACGAGGACATTTTCTGTCCAACAGCACGACCCTTCTGCAAGGCAGTCATTATTAAAATCTCTCTAGACAGGTGTTTCTTCCAGGCATGGAAGTGCCTTATCATATTGCATCTGAGCGCTGTGCTCAGCGAACTGCCTCACGACCCGCTCTCCGAAGTGAAGGCATGACAGATGAAATAGCTTTCCCATCAAGTTTCTTGGGCCCACTTCTCCAGCAGGTGTAAATTGATGTGACTGCCTTCATTTGGATGTAGCAAAGCTGATTTGTGCCATATGGAAATGTGACCTGTCTGACCCATTGGTTCTGTCGGTGTCTCATGGGGATTTATCAGTGTTGCATATATGAATTTTGCTTTGCTTAAGAGCCTTGTGTTATGTTTGTACAAGAGCCAGTTGCCAGCAGCCACCGTTATGGCCGGGCAACTTGCAGCTCAGCAATGAGCAGGAAAAATCTTCCCCAGCTGGAAATCTGTTTGGACTCAGAACTGAGGCAAAGATCCCTAAATTTGGGGGTGTGTCTATAACAGAGTTATCTGGGCCGTGTGAGCTCTCTCCAGCACCTCTAAGCAACTCTGAGGACCAAATTTTGTCAAACACACATGGCACCTGAGGCCATTTGAGAGGTGCTGGGTTGTCTGAGACATCCTCAAGGGCTGGTTTGTGTATCCATGGGAGGCTGGGGCAGCAGCTGGGGGCTGGAGAGGGTGGATACTCAAGTACATCTCAACAACTGTCTTTAAGGCAACAGATTTTTAGCCAAAGAATCTGCATCTCAGCTGAGTTTAAAATTACTTTCCTCTAGTCCCTGTTGATGACAAGAGGGTCAGATTTTAGCCATAGCTTCAATTTCCCCTGCTGGGGGGAAATTCCTTTCAGAGCAGAGTCTCAGGGATGCTGAGCCAGGACTGTCCTTGACACTGAGCCCGTTGCTCAGTTTATCTTCAATCCTTACAGGTTCAGAAACCCCCAGTTCAAGCCCCCACACCCCAACACCACCCCCAGGCTCCCCATAGGAAACCAGCACAGGATCCTGGCTGTATCCTGCTGCGTTTGAAGGGCACAAACACATTTGCCAGCATGCCAGCTCAGCCTGGGTTTGCTTTGCATCTCTCCTTCTGCCACTCAGACCCAGACCCACAGCTCTTTCCTGACTTCAACCGCCTTTGTAATTTCTCACAGCAAAGCATCCTGTTCCTGGCTACATTCTTGCCTGCTATTTACTATTTCTTTCTTTAATCCATGCCTAAATACCATGTTTTGCTCTTCATCTTTAATTTTCCAGCCCAAGCCAAGGTATTAATAGCAATAACCTTGCAGATTTCCTGGATCTGGACTGCACATTAGCAGCTCTGCCTTTCTGCCTTCCCCCTCCCAGCGCTTCCATACCCTCATGGGTAGCCCTGGGATGGGGCTGGTTTGCAAAGGCCCAACAGGGGCAGCAGGCAGAGCACAGCCCTGCTCTTGCTGGCACTGGGTGCAGTGAGTATCTTGCCCACTGTTGGGTTTGTCCCAGTGCCAGTGTGGGTTGGTATTGCCAGAGATCCACATTCAGGGGGCGCAACACAGAGGCTTGGCTGGAGTGGGTCTCCATGCAGGATCTCAGTTCTGGTTCCTGCCCAGTGGTGCTGGACCACTTTTGTCCTGGTCAGTTCACTCACCAGCGTTTTCCACCTGGCTCCATGGCAGCCTTTGAGCAGCTGGCCCCTTTCCTGAGAAGCTTCCCACGCAGATTTGAGTCTTCCACCAAAGCCTTGGCCCAGACTGTCCACACACAAGCTCTGAGAGCCAGGGCTAATGCACAGTGTGAACGTGGCCCCGTGCCTGCCTGGGCATATGGGTTACAGCCTGGGTTTCGCTTCGAAGCAGGCTTTGACCTGTCTGCTGTGCTGCAAGGATGGAGTTAAAACCTGGAGAGATTTGGGTAGCTGGCCAACGGCTACCACAGTTCACTGGGATGGTATTTCTGACCTCTGCTTCTATTCCTCTGCTTTCCAGAGATCAGAAATTGCTTGCTGTTTGCTGCTGAGAGCCCAAGACTCTCACTGGAGACAGGTCTCAGCATGGACAGATATACGTGGTGGACACCAAACCACAGAGGTCTCTCCCAGCATCTCTGCTGTTACAAGAGGGTATCTCCAGCCTGGCAGCAGCAGGTCCTCCAGATCAGAACCGAGGTGACCTGGTTACAGATGCCTTGAGATGGGCTTCATTTCATTTTCTTTTTGATCTTTTTGTACCCCACGGGATAAACATGGGCACCTGGGGGAAAGGAGGGGAAATATCATGCTTTGGTTATTAATCCTGGCTTCGGTTGGAATCTTGGCTGGTATGGATGAAGTACAAATGACAGTATTACACGAGGTGCAAACTCCTTGGAAGAGTCCTTCCCTGTTCCAGAATTGCCAAGGAATAAATGCTCCTCAGACATTACAGCAGCGATGGTAGGAGGCCTGACGATGAATTGTCACCACTCTGTTCCAACGAGGCTCGATGATGAAACTAAAAATCCCATGCCATGAGTTGGCAACGTGCCAGCATCCAACCCTAAGCAGGTCAGCCATCTCCTACCACAACCAGGTGTAGCCAGCTCCTGGCTGTACTGCTGTGCTGTTCCGCACTTCCATGTCCCAGTGCTGGCCAGCACCGTTGTGTGACCATCTCTTCCCAAGCAGATGTTGCCGAGACTCTGGCAATGTCCTTGGAGCTCCATGTCCCTGTGACTGCACCCTGCCGTGTGCCCTCTCCTGCATCATCTGTGCCTCTCCACAGGGAAGACTGCGTATGAGGGCAAACATCGGTTTCTACACTGGTTTGTGTTGTGTTCTCATACATTGTGAATGTGTGACAACAGTTATTATTGCTGCTTACTACTGGAAGACTTAATTTTTGGACCTGTTTTTCTCTTTGACTACAGAGTGGTTTGGACTATTTTCAGATGGCCAATGCAAGGTCAGATGAATGCCACTTTTCAGTGTGCCAGCTCATCTTCTGTGCTCTTCAGTGCCGCCCCATTTCTGGTTGTTGGAATGAGACATTTTTTGGACTGTTATTTATGTATTTTTCCAGACTTGTTATGACTCTACTTCTTCCTCTATTTTTCGAGATCAGCTGATTTATCATCATGCTGTTGCTCTTTGTGCTGAAGTCACTAATGAAGATGTAAAATGATTTCCAGCACTGATCCTTGGGGAGCTCTGTCAGTGATCTCCTTTCCCTTCAGCTGATCTTTCCTGCACAGGTCACTGCTTCCTTGCTCCTGGCAGCACCCACCATCTCCAGAGGAACTTGCCGTCTCCTGTGTGCCACTCCAAAGTCTTACAGCAATTTTCAAGTCTCAAAACTTTTACACTGTAAAAATGTACTGTCCCTCCTGGCGTTTGGGAGATGTTCTGGCACTCGCCATGCTTTTGATCCCAGCTCAGAGGGTTTAGCTGGGCAGACCACCTCCCTCGCTTGCCAAATATAGGGAGCCTGGGAGGTTCTTCAGTTGGACGTGGTCTTCACTTGTGCCTTCCCCAAGATGACAGCTTTTGCAGGATGAGACAGTGTGGTTTCCTGGACCCGAGCATCTCAACCCACTTCCTCAGCTATGACCACTTTATCCTCCAGACTTCCTTTTCCCCGTGCTTGTGGGGACTTGGAACAGACACTCACCCAATTCTTCAGGATGACTTGAACTAACTTCCCTTTACCTGTCCCTCACTTCAGCCCTTACTTCCCCTTTTATTTTCTATTTAAATGTGTAAAAAGACCCCAAATTTGTTACTAGTTTTTGTCTTTTCAGTGCCTCTCATCTTTTTCGGACAGATTTTTCTTTTTGTTCCTTTGTAACTTTCTTTGTCAAACTCACTCCTCTTTCTTCCTCCCGTTCCTTCCTGTCTCCGCTTAGTATCCCATTTCTCCTAAGGTACCTGACACCTGCTCATGGGTTCCTGGGGAGGCACAGCATCGGGCCTGCTTTTGTTTGAAGGTGAAACGAAGCACCGTTTCACCAATAAAAAGTTCTGACTGTCAAGCAGTGTGTTATTCAGGGCTGATGAATAACTTAGAGGAGATCAAAAGATATTAAGCTAAAAGAATTATTATACAGGAGCCTACGGGACCACACAGATCTCCCGTTCCAGCTAAAAAAGTCCCAAATTAACCCCCCCCACCTCTCCCCCTTAAAAAAAAAAAAAAAAGCGTGTGTGGTCTTGAACAGCCAAAGAAGCAAGCCATTATTTGTAAGTCTGCTATATAAAGCATAATTATTATCCTTTTTATCATCCAAGTTATGGGGCAGGCTTTTCCATCTTTACTCACGCCAAGTAGCACCTCGTGTCAGAAATAGCCTCGCTGGTTTGAAGGGGATGAGTCATCCCGCAATCAGGTAGGAGGAGAACAAAGATAGACATGACTTCCCGGACTGGATCTCTCTCTCTCTCTCCCCCCGATGCACGATCTCGCTCCTCCACGGCACCTATCAAAGAGCAGCCGCCGCGAGCGTTGGTGCGGGCGCGCCTTCCCGAGGGCCTGCAGGCTGGAGACGGCCCACCGGAGCAATGCATCTGGTCCGCAGCTCCCTCCTTCCCGCTCGCCTTCCCAACAGCTCCTCAGATGTGGGCAGGAGCGGGCTGTGGGCCGTATGAACTGTTCTGGCAGCCGGCAGCCCCGCTCCCACTCGCCTCCTTTCCCATAGCCCCAAAACCCATCATGTGACCAGCACATACTGGTAGGATTCCAGTTGGGGTGCTTGGCAAAGAGGCTCCTCTCCAGTCATTGGGGGGCTCTGATGTCATCCCACCGTGGTTGAGAGCAAGGTGAAAATGAACAGCAATGCCATGAGTGAAAAAATGTAATATACAAAGGAGAAAACTCCTCCAGTAGCCGCGGGGTTCTCCAGACCAACAGCCTGCTTTTTTCAAGAGCCCAGTTTTGCTCCAGCTGAGACTTTGCCCACTCCCTCTGGAACTAGAATTTAGATTTTCACTGCTTTTTTCCCCTTTTTTTAATTAACAAATGAATTCCGAGAGGGAAAAGGGCTGGTTGTTTCCTCCTCCTCGCCCTCGCTGTTACAATTTGAAACCCGCATCTGGCATTCGGAGTGTTGAGAACAACTCAGAGCCAACGTATTGGGCTGATGAACCACCCTGGGTTTTGGGGGAATTAGCTGTTTGCCCAGATGCTCTGGGGGAGCTCTTTAATATTCCAGTGGGAATAACACTACTAAAAAAGGAAAACCCATTAGTACACGTCTGCTCTTGCAGAGGCTCCTCTGCTCCTGTGAGGGTGAGACCTTTACAAGGCTTCTGAGTTGTTACAGGTATCACCTCGGATGGCTCTGACAATGAGCAAATTTAGGGCAATTTTATTCCCAGCTGCCCCAAATCATCTCCCCACCCCTCGCAGTCACTACCATTGTTGATTAGAAGTCTCTTTAATTGAATCAACCGGTCTGTTCACTGCGGCGAGCGCAGCACTTTGAAGATGCATTAGAGCACACGTAGGGAAGAACTGAGTAATGCAGGGAGATAAGCAGCTGTGTTTGAAGCTGGGGATCCAAGAAGCCATGGAGGAGCACAAAAGGCACATGAAAAAGGTGGCGTCACCCCAGCTCCCCGCAGGAGTCCTGAGGGCCCAGATCTTTGCCCTTGGCTAGGTTGGTTGCTTCATGCTCAGCATCCAGCCCTGATGTTACATGCAGTGGCTTTTGTCGCTCTCTCCAGCCCTCCTCTCTTTTGATGCTCCTCTGCTCCATGCCAAAGGTGGTGGCCACCATTTGGTCTCATGGCCAGTTTGGGTGGACGGATGGGTAAGGGCAAGCCGATCTGGTTGTCTCTCTCACACAGTCCCTGTCTCTCCTTGCTTGTTCGGATTCATCTTTTAGTGGCAAGAATTTTGCTAATGCAAAGCCAACTAGCAGAGCGAGGCCACTCCATGGGGAGGAGAAACGCTGAACAGCAAACCCTTGGGTCTGCAGCTGGGAGCTCAGACACTTGTCAGAGACACTTGGACTCTATAGGGATGTACATCAATGCAGGAAATCAGACAGACTACCCAAAAGCCACACCTTAATCCCATGACTGAAGTATGGAGACAATAGGAAGAGCTCTATAGACCCCCCTAGAATGGGGTTACCACCATGTGATCCTCAGGAATGATGTGATCCCTGGGGTCGTTTCATAGTCTCTGGTGGACATGGGCAGCTGCTGCCACTGGAAACAAGACTGGCAAGGAAAACAGACCTAAATTTTTAGCACAACTTGTTGCTGAAACCCTAGGCAAGTTATGGAGAGTTATGGATTTAAGGAGTGGAAAGGTCTTCAGCTCCTTTCTATAAGCCACCTTTACCAGCTGCAAAGCACCGTACCAGACCACCCCCAAATGTAAATTTTGCATTTATCTTCATCTAGAGACTTTCAGCATTGTTTTGTCTTGCAACATGTCCCAGAGCTCCCATAGGACCCATGGGCAGTTGTCCCGAAACAGGCAGCCAGGACATCTTGGAGAAGCTTTCTCAATGGAATAAACATCCCCAAACTCATGAAAGGCAAATCGTCTCCTCTAATACCCGCGTGCTTTTTCCATGTGAGCAGGTGCAGATGTTTTCTGGCTTGTGCCTGCCACTGGGCGTAGGTTCTGCAGGGCTGTTATCTCTCTCATCAGATGATACAAGTTTGCAGGCTCATCTCCTTCCAAGAATGCAACTGACTTAAAAAGAGTTCAAAAGAAGATTAGGTTTCAAGGTAACTGGAAGCTATTCAGTCAAAGCCAAGCTGCATAAAGCAAGGGGAATCCTCCTTCTACCTCCATGGCTGTGCAAGGCAAGTGGGAACATGAGAAAGGAGCTGAGAAAGTGTGTGTCTTCTTCACAGACACAAACAGGACTGCAAATTGGAGACAACCGCTACAAATTTAGCTAAAGATGCTTTAGAAATTGCATCTTGCCAATGTTTTGCTTATCAAGCTACAGTGTTTGCTGGCAATTACCTCAGCAAAGCTAGCACAAATGAAAACACACGGGATCTCATCACTAGTGCTCCTTTGTCAGCGGGGAGGCTGGCACTGTGGGACACAGAGGCTTCAGCAGTGGGAGCCCTTGGGTGCTCAGCTGGTGAAAACTCCCCAGCCTGCAGCTGCAGGGTCCGTGGTGCTGATGGCAGGTGAGAGCTGGGGGCTGGACATTCCCTCCACTGGCAACTCTCTCTGCCTGTCCCTGTGCCTTTCATCCATCCAGAAGCAGCGGGAGCAGCCACCTCCACTCTCCCAGCTGCATTGTCATCATCCTGCCCTGTCCCCTCCCTTCCCACAGCGGGAACACACAGTCTCAACCCACCTCATCCTCTGGACAGCTATAGTTGCCCAGCTGAGGTGCTGTGAACTAGCCTCATAATAGAAATAATTTGGGGCAAGAGTGAGAACATCAGGAAATAAACACCCAAAGGCTGGGGAAGGCCATGGCTGAAGCCTGGTTTGGAGGACAGGAGCTACATGGACAGGCTGCAGGGACATCTGTGTCGTGGCTCCTGGCTTGGCTGGGCAACCTATAACGTGGCACCAGGCTCTTATGCCTGGAGACACAACGGTGCCTAATTCCTGGTGAAAGCCCATCCATGGATCTGGGCATCAATTCTCTCATTCGTCTGTCCTGCAATGTTTGTTTTACAACAGGATCCTGTTGGACTGGTTGGGACAGTGTCATCATTACATCCAGAGACAGTATGACCCAAGCCCTCTCTGGAGGAGTTTTGGATATGGCTTCATTACAGAGCAGCATGTGATGTGCATCTAGCTGGTCCTGCGATCACAGGGAAACTCCTCAGATCATGGGATCATTCAGGTGGAAGGAGACTTCTGGAGGTTGTCTAGTGCAAGCTCAGCTCTCCAAGGCTTGACAGCAAACCCTGGTGCAGCCTGACCCAAAGCTTTGCCATTTGGAGACATGCAAAGGATGGCTTTGCCCTGCACCACAGGAGAGTCTTGGTCCTTGAGGAGCTTTCCAGGCTTGGCCACCATGAGGGAACATGCAGCTGGCTCCATCACCACAGAGGCCCCCACCACCGAGGGCCGAGGACACACGGCACAGGTTTGGGCAAGCCAGGCCCTTCTAGATCATGACTGCCAGAGCAGTGTCCACACCCTGGCTTATTTTAAAGCTCTCTCACCACCATCACTCAGCCTCTCCAAACCCTGCCCCAACCACAGAGCACCTGGCAGAGGAAAGTTTAATCCCATAGGGATGGACAGGAGGAGGAAGTGTACTTGGTGGCTGAAAGCCAAGAGGTGATGCAAGGCTGCTGGTCCAGTCCGTGCCACCCAACCCACCAGGTGCTGCTGGATCCCACAGAACTGCTCCACACCTTTCTCTGAGCACAGGGCTCTGATGGCTGCTGGACATCCCTGACCATAGGAAGGTCTCATCCTGCTTTTGCGGCCAGGTATGCTTTGCTTCCATTCTCCAGTGCCTGATGCGAGGGTGCTGGCTGGCCAAGGCCAAAGCTCTGGTAGGTCTGAAGGCCCTGAGAAATGTCACAGAGCTGTCCCATAGCTGAAAGGGTCACCCACAGGAGACCTTCTACACACCTCAGACAGCAGCTGTCAGTGCTCCTGTCCTTGCTTTCTCACCTGCAGGGTGCTCAGCACACCGGGTGGGCACCCGTGTGCTCTCCCCAGGGACGGATGCTGCTCTGCCCTGCTCCACATTCCCCATCACTAAGACAAGGCCTTTTCCTTCCCTTCCTTCTTCCTCTGTCCACGCAGTCTGGGGAAAACCTTTACTTCCTGCCCACTGCAGTTCACTAAGGGCTAGTTTTGGGGTCCTACATACAGGACCCCCCTGACAGTCTGGGTAAAACCCGTAGCCATGAGAAGGAAGCTACAGCCTGGTACCTGCAGCAGTAACTCTCACACTCACTAAACCTGTCATCCCAGTCTGGATTTTCTTTAAACAATCAGACAGGAGTAAATGATTCACTTGTTGCTCATCTGAAGTTTGCTTTTTTCCTCCTGGAAAGCATTTCTTTGGGAGGGATGGACCTGAATTGCCCCTGTTTCCCAGCGCTCCTCAGCACTGACCATGCTGGCAGAGAAGCCAGATGTGCCTGGGCATGGGATGGCAGGAGCAAATCTATCATCACCTGTGCGTGCCTTCTTTGAAAACCTGCTGATTAAAATGAAGTCTTGCTATTTCACTGTTTCCAGCCCCCTTGTCCTATTTTTGACCAGTTTATTTCAGAGGACCCCTTCCACCACCACCCAATAAACAAAAAGAGGGGGATTTTTCTGCTGTTTCACTCGGGCACGACACCTCTGGAGCTGCCTGTCTTTCCTAGAAAAGTGGAGCGTGAGGAAAAGGATTGCACCCGCTACTTGTGTCTGTTTATTTACAGTGTAAACAGCCTCTGTGCTGGAGCTTTGAAGAGGCGCCACACATTTGTATGTCAAGATCCCTCCACGCTCTGTGCGGTTTTCCCACGTGATCTGAGCTCTTCAGAGAGGAAAGTTTGCTCCTTTGCCTCCGTCCTGGAGAGGATGAGGAGGGCCAGAGTGATGCAGAGCCCCAGTGAGGGGTAAAGGCTTTAGTGAGGGAGGTTTGGGCTGAATTACCCTGTTTATCGTAACCTGATGCAGCTGTGCTAACGAGCTGTAATTTGGTAAATCCCCATTAGGCTGTTGATCATGAGCCCTAAAGTGACTCTCAGGAAGTTGCGGCTCGCATCAAACTCAGCTGAACTGCAGCAGCAGGAACAGCAACCTGCCTGGACTGAGTGCTGGTTTTGTATAAAATAGATTAAAATAGACAGATAAATAGATAAAGAGATAAATGGATAGATCATAGACAAAAATAATTAAATAACTTCTGGAATTGTCTCCCAAAATAGCTGTGCAACAGTTATTTAAATGCTATAGGGCACAGTACCTGCTTGCAGGGAATTATCACCACCGCAAAATCAATATTTGCTAAAAATCCCTTTGGTAAACTCAAGAAAGCCTTTTAACAAAGCAAAACCATGGCAGCTTCTCACCACGCTCGCAACCTCTCGGGTTTGACAGAAGCAATGATGGATGTCAGAAACCTTATCTTGGCAAAACAGCTCCTAACAATTCCCTAACCCCTGAACATGATTGTTATCCGCTAAGTTGCCTGCCTTACCTATTTACTATAAGCTATGAGTACGACCATGTGCCCCAGAATAAACTTAGGTTGCTTTATTCTGTTGGTTAAATATTAGATTTTTATCTCTTCAAAATTAGGAATGGGATTTAGGTTATCCAGCAATTACCAAAATTTGCTCTAGTGTCTTGAAATGCTTGGTGGCCACACAACCGTGCCCCAAGGAGAGCTGGTGCTCAGATGGTTCGTACCTTGTGAGGTGCTCCACATGACAGCGGCAGTGCTTTGTTTTTTCCCTTTAAATAGTCCGGGGGTCACAGCCCAGGTCCTACAGTCCTTCATACAGGGTCAAACATCTCCTCTCCACCCACCTTTCCAAAAGTTAAGTTGCTTTTCCTGCTGTGCTGAAGGCTTTAAGGCAGACAGCAGCTGTTTACCAGCTGACAAAGAAGAAAAATGGATATATTCCCAAATCCCAGGTCCATTAGTGTGCTCGCATGGACCTCCTTCTCCACCTCATGCCTCCACTGTCTCCCTGGGACTTGTGCTGTGTCTGGGACATCTGCAGCCTCCCAGCACAGCTAAGCCCTGCTAGCAGAGACCCCATCCCAGCCAAGCCCACCTGCCCCATGGGGTGCCGGGCATGTAGGCACAGGAGCACCGGTGGGAACAACCAGGTATTTTGCATCAGAGGACAAGAGGAAATGGCCTGAAGTTGTGCCGGGGGAGGTTTAGATTGGCTATTAGGAAAAATTTCTTCAAAGGGTTGTCAAGCATTGGAACAGGCTGCCCAGGGCAGTGGTGGAATCACCATCCCTGGAGGGATGTAAAAGATGTGTGGATGTGGCACCTGGGGACACGGTTTAGCAGTGGCCTTGGCAGTGCTGGGTTAACAGTTGGGCCAGATGATCTTAAAGGTCTTTTCCAACTTAAACGATTCTATGATTCTATGTTTGGGGCAAAACATCCCTCTCCTGTCACCTTGCCTGCTCCAAGGCCTCAACTTTCCGTGCCAATCTCTCGGTTATGCCCTGACTCAAGCCCCCTATGGTGGCTTATGAAACACCCCTGAATGCTTTCCTGAAGCCCCATGCATGACCTCCACTGGGGTGTGAGGGCTCCTGAGTGCCTCTCCTCTCCTTGGTGGCCATGCCTGGCTTTGGATGCGATTTTAAGAGACTTGCCTGTAGGTGGCTTGTGCCTTGCACGTGGCCTTTGCTGATGCATGGGTGGGCAGGAGGACACAGAGCACCAAGCACCCACTGGTGTCCCTTAAGCTTTATGCTGCTTTGCAACCAGACACGAGGTGTGACTGTCGCAGGTATGCTCAGGTACCCCAGCATCACCTATGCTCCCTTCCAAGCAAAAAGACCCAACAACTTCCGTGCTCCCAAGAGAATCCCTGTGGGAGAAGGAGAACAAGGCAGAGGTTTGTTTGCACACCGCCCTCACAGATCCCCCACCCTTGATGCCAAGCCCTGGGTTGAACCCCTCTGTCCCAGCAAAGCCGTCCCCTCCTGACCTTGAGCTCTGCCGTGGGGCTCACGGGGCTCCACACAGCTGCAAAACCTCCTCTGCCCTCACGGGCTCTGCCATGCCCGTGGGATGGTGCAGGGGATGCAGTGCTTTGGGGATCAAGGGCGATGGCTGCTGTGTGTGGGTGAGGCTGCCTCAGCCTGGAGACCCAGCAGTTAATTTGTTTGTTTCCTTTCCGTATAGGATATTGTTACCAAAAAAAGATAATGAGGTGGGGGGGAGAGAGAAAAGAAAGGCTGAGGCCAAACGATGAAAAGGCCTCTCTCCTGCAGCTATGAAATCTCACCCGGAAGGCGGCAAGGGGAAGTGTTTTCCAGGGGGGTACAAAGTCAGCAGCAGAGCTTTGAACTCGGGGGAAATCCACGGCGGCGCAGAGCTCTGCCGGGGAGCCCCAGCTGTGCATACCTCAGCTGCAGCTGAGGGAGCTGGGGCTGCATCCCACTCCCCTGCTCTGCTCTGGGACGGGCTCGGCACTGAGCTCAGACCAGCCCAAGCAAAGGGGGCTTTGCTGGACAGGCACGAATGGGACGTGTTCCCCAGACCGAAAACTGACCCACCCTGAAGTTATGTCTTGTTTTGGGATGCGTTACCCTCATCCTGTCCCTTGAGTGGGGTACATGGCCATTTTCCCCTGTCCCAGACAGGCTCTGCTGTCCCCTCCCCTGTCCCCTGGCAGTTCATGGGTCCCCCTGCCCACCTCCATCACCACCACTGGGCTCTGAATATACCCACTACCCTTCACCACAGGTGCTCTGAATATTCCAAACAGGGGAAGGTTTTACTCAAATATGGTAACCAAAAAGCTGGGTTTGGAAGGCATCCCAAGTTACTTGGGGGAATTTGGGCAATTATCCCACCATAACTTTTTTTAAATTTTAATTTCACTCTAATGATTTCAGAGGTGCCTTTTCCCCATCTCATTTACAAGTGAAAACACTCAGTTAACTAAACTGAGGAAGGAGTTTAAAAATTAATTTAGGTGTCTCAAAATGAAAGTAAACCTTGGGACAAGCAGTGGGCTCTGTGTGCAACTGGAAGCCAGATGGAGGTGCTGCTGCAGGGCTTTGCTTTTGGCTGAAGCGTCCCTCACCCTGTCACCAGCCCTGATGGGGTGGGGTCTCTGGGGAAAGTGCATCAGTATGTGGCCCCATTTTTTTGGTGGATCACAACTGGGCCAGGCAGGAGGAAAACGACACCGTGAGGCTCCAGGGGAGGGGTGAAGCAGAACAGCATCAGGCTTGGAGCCTCTTCTCCAAATCACCCCTAATACCCCCAGCAGCAGCCTTTGCCTGCCAGCTGCAACACTTCTCCCTTATCTGCAGCTAATCCCTTAAACAGCCATTTGAAGGAGATTTTTGCAGTATTTGCCCATGAAACAACTCCCAAATTTGCTGTTTTCTCAAGGACTTACAGCCAGTGGATCACGCTGCTGTTCCCAGGGATCCGGTGACAGGCATCTCCACCCCTGGGAAAACACTGCCCAGCCCAGAGCGGATGGGACGCCACAAAATAAATCTCCATGTCGTAGGTATTTCTTGGGGCTGTAATCCCCGAATAAACATCCTGCCACTTGAACCTGTTGTGAGGAGCATGATGGTCACTATCCACAGGAAAGATGCCATGACAAGCTGCCATCAGTCCAGGGATGGGGCAGGAGGATGGAGGTGATGAGCATAAATTTTTGGCTGGGTTAGGGATGATGGTTTGGCTGGGGTTTGGCCTGTCCTGGTGCCAAGGAGCAGCGGGACCAGGTTAGCTCTGAAGTCCCCAGCATAAGAAGGATGTGGACCTGTTGAAGAAAGTCCATGAAAAGTGCTCAGAGGGCTGGAGCACCTCTGCTGTGGAGACAGGATGAGAATGCTGGGGTTGTTCAGCCTGGAGAAGTTTCAGGGACACCTCCTACACCTTCCAGTGTCTGAAAGGGCTGCAAGAGAGCTGGGGAGGGATAGTGAATAGGGCAAGGAGAAACGGCTTCAAACTGACAGAGGGCAGGTTTAGATTGAATATCAGGAAAAAAATTCTTATCATGAGAATGGTGAGGCCCTGGCACAAGTTGCCCAGAGAAGCTGTGGCTGCCCCATCCCTGGAAGTGTTCAAGGCCAAGTAGGGCAGGACTTCGACTGACCTGGTCTAGTGGAAGGTGTCCCTGCCCTTGGCAGGTGGATTGGAACTGGATGATCTTTAATGTCCCTTCCAACTCAAACTTTCTGTGATTTTATGATTTCTGGGGTACCCACACTTAGACTCACCCCACAGTCAGTTTTATTCTTTGAGCTGAGGAATGGAGCCTGGAGACCCTGTGAAGGATGGGCAAAGGAACCTTCCTGTTGAGCCTGGATTGCTCGTCCCGAGGACGGCTGTTACAAACCAACCCATGCACAACCAGTGTAACGCATCTGCCCTACAGCATCCTCGCAGGGACACCCTCAGACCACTCTTGAGCCACCTGGAGATGGAGGGGATTTCCCGGGAGCGCACACCCCACCACAGTGGGAGAACTGCCTGGACAAGGACTTCAATCTTCTCTCTCGCACTGATAGTGAAACAATGCCATCATTTGAGCGGGGTGGTGCTTAATTAGCTTGTACTTGAAGAAAAAGGGGGCGGTGGTGGAGGGAAGGAGGTGGGGGGAGAGCTCAGCAAAAGACCACGAGAAAATCCCCTTTTCCCGGTGAGGAGAGGGACGTTGTCTGGGTGCTGCGGACTGAAACACCTGCTGCCCGGAGGGAAAGCGAGTTCCCAGGAAATGCAAGAAAGGCACTTTCCAATGTGGAATATGTTGAAAAGCAGAGAGGAGGAGAAAGGGAGGGGGGTGGAATGGCTGCGGAGATGCATGAATATTAAAATGATTATAGCGCTTAATAAAGCGCCGCACAGGGGAGGAACAATAACAGGTATTGTTGGCAAGCCTGACGCTCAGCTTCCCCTTGATTTGATGGGGCGATAACCATCGCAGTATCTCTTTCATGATCCCTGGCTCCGTATCTCTCTCGCAGCGCGGCAGAGCCACACACATTCCAGGGGAGACTTTGATGTCTCTCTCGAGGCGCAGCCCTGCCAGCCCTGGGCAGGCTGCGCCGCGCCGCGGCTCCCCCGGCGAAGGGCCGTGGGTGGGGGACACGGGGAGGGGGCTGCGGAGG